>JASMMZ010000011.1:2428691-2497032 GCA_038502455.1 Anisogramma anomala | reverse complement strand
CCCACCCCCCTGAATACTCGGGTGAACCACAGCCTCTGACTTCCGCAGATGCACCAACTCCATTTCACAACGATCCGTTTGATGATGATGATGTCGACCGCCCGCTGGCTCCCGACGAAGTCGGGCTGCCCGATATGTCCAAACTGCTCCCGGAGCACCCTGACCCAGCCAAGTATCCTGTCCCGATCAGGATCCATGAACAAGCCCCTGTCAGCAAGAGGTCCGCGGACCTTGATCCGTTTCAAGTCCAGGAAAAAGAAACAGGCTCGGTCCCCACCGCAGACGGCCTCAAACTGAGTGGATATGATTGCAATGGTGAGCAAGATCGATTGGCAATAACTCTGCCTCGGCTGACTTGAGTACCGCACCTTTCAGGCAAGTCTTTCACATTGAAATACATTGGTACCGTTCTCGACCACGCCATGGCACAGGCCGACCAGGACACGTTGAGGCAGTTGGCAAAGGATGAAATGGATGCCAACCACGTCTTTGACAAACTCCCGGAATGCCAGATCGTGAAACCTGGAGCGGCCAAGAAGCCCCGTGAGTCATCCAGAGCCGATACCAATCCCCTTGCCTGAAGGATCCGATCCGCCTCTAACCTCACAGCAGTCGGATGCTCTCACTCGAAGGTGGACCTTCAAAACAGGCGGTTTTTTGAATATCCGAACTGTCCCACCGGCCAGTGGTTTGTATATCCTGTCATGAATGACGGAACAACCGTCTTCAACGTCGACGTCCTTGGGCACAAACTCCAGCCACCACACAACAACGGCCGTGTCGTCTATACTGTCGACTACGCCCAGAAGGCGGCCAAGTTTTGCGGTCTTATCGTGCACTCGGCCAGCAGAAACCAGTGGTATGAATGTTCTGCCACGTACTCGTAGGCATCAAACTGTGTGCTATGGCTGCGACGGCGGTTGGATCGTGACTAATGAGATGGCTGCTGGTGCTGGTGCTGGTGACTGATGGCTGAGATTCCTGCCAGACCTTCGAGGTAGCTGCAGGCGCTGACATCACGATGTAATCAGCTGTAATCAGCCGACCAACGCATGCGGCGGGGCAGCATGCCGTTCGGACTTGAGAGTTATGGCTCTCGCTTTCGTTGATGATACCCTACGCAGCTGTCAAGCTGCAAGTATGCCTCTTGCCAGGGCACATGGCTCGCTGGGCTTTGCATTGGACAAGACTGAACCCCAAGTCCGGCTTCGTGGATGACCTTGGGGTCAGTCAAGAGGCGTCGAATGCGATGGCAAGCCTGTCTTGTTTTCCGCTTCGCATGAGCAGGCCTTGCTAAAGGGTCTAAGTATCGGGAAGCAATGTCATGTAAAAACAAAGACTGCTTACAGAGTATGCTGGCTCTAATATTGGCAATGGTCAAGCAAAGGGTGTATATACTACAAGTCGTCCAATAACTGACCTGAATACTATGAACTGTCATAAATGCCCAGAGAGATGGCCTTCGTAGTTAGATGAATAGAGAAATCATTCCTACGTGTAATTTTACAGAACGCCCGCGAAAAGAATAACAAGCCTGCATGTAACCAATTACCATGGACACTGGAAGCCATGGTTTTATAGAAGCAAAGGAGCCCACCCACGTTATTGATGTTCAGATCGGTCTACTCGCTCTTCTGGGCATCGGAAATCGGACGGACGAAATAGGCGTGCGCTAGGTTGCCTTCACTGCACCTGTCCTTCACACATGGCCTTCTTTCCACATTGCCTGCGACCCCCAAGGCAGCATCAATCTCTTCATACCAGACACGCTTTCGGAAATATAGCCAACTCCCCATAGCTTAGGAGCATTGATTGCATGCTCTCCTTGCTCTTCGTCATCAGGGTTTTAAGATGAAAATCCGTTAGAATTCAATATTGTCAATATACGATGCTAAACTAAGAACGTCTCGGGTAAAATGTGTATAGTAAGGTTTGAACTTTTTCGTCATGGAAATCATTACCTTTACAGTTTTTTAATGATGACTGAATAGACTTTTTCATGTCTGTCGTTTAGAATAACTGTTATGCTACCATAGTTGGAGGTATACGTGACAACGTGTATTGCATGCAAGCAATTGCAGTGCCCAATTCAATGTGGGGGGCCACGAGCCGAGCAGGGGGTCCATACAAATTAGTGGGCAGACTGGCGAGCGGTTTGCCAAATTTAGACTGAACAACCACACTCACTTTTGATGCCATACAATTTGTTATTTTGACTAACGGTTTGAATCGATAACCGTGGTTATATGAAGACTTGCTAACACTAATTAGAGATTGATTAAAGTGAAGTATAGATAAGTAAGGTAGAAGAGGGGGATTTTTCTTCCTTAATAATTAGAGTTTAGCATATAGAATTTTTTTTGTTAAAAACCACTTTGAAGGTATTCGTATTTCAATGGCATCGTTTTGGTAAATTATTAACGAAGTATTTGCGGTATAACTTAATTTAAAAGTTGAAGAATTTTCACCGTATTTTTTTGATAGTAAAGACTGAGAACCATTGAAGTTTTTAAGTTAACTATGAAGGAACTAGGCCAGAGCTATCACTCAAGGTGGTCGGATACTATCTAGAATCCTCGATAAAAAGGAAGACAAAGTAGCTTCTGCTAAAGAGCTGCTATGAAACTAGCAATAAAAAATAGCTCGGTTATGTGATTGATTACATAGTGTAGACATACTCGGAAATAGCTTAGGAGCAACGTAAAAGCATGGTAATCGCCAAAGTTAAATCCTTAGCGACTACCAGCCCAAATACCAACCTATAATATTACCCCCAATCTACGACGATTTTCCTTAAGCAGCTGTAAAAGTTGCCAACCAATTATAAAACGCTTCAACACCTTATAAAGGGTATTGTTGGAACAGTAGTAATTGTAGTGCAGTCAGTCAACTTTACTGTCAAGTAAGTTGACTGTACTGACTGTAAATTGAGTGTATTGTTTTGTGGGTTTACTATAAAGTCAAGTATAGTATGTGCCCACTTCAGACTAGGGTACGAGCCAAGCAATTAGCTATACAAATTAGTGTGCAGACCGGCTAGCGGTCTGTCAAACCTAAAACAATACATCCACCACTTGAGCACGTAATACTACTATTACTTCGACCACGAATCGAATCGATAACGTTGCAACGTCTAAAGGGATAGCATTGGCAAGGCTTATCAACACTAATTAGTGCTTATTAGGTTACGCATAGATTGGCTAGGTAGAAGAGAAGCTACTTTCTAGTTACGCTTTGGGTAAGGCTAAGGTAAAAGAAAGATTCATGCGAAGGGCTTCTACTACTGCATCATGTCTATAACGGCAGCAAGTAAAGAAAATTTTTGAATTACGTTAGTCCACAACAGTAGGCCGTAGTTAACAACGGTATCGCTAGTGAAAATACCAAGAGATCTTGATCGAACTATCTTGGAAACATTGAAATTAACCGAACAAAAGTCTTAAAGATCGTTAAGTTGGCAAACAGCTGAATCAATACTACTACGGGTGTTGATAGACCTTTATCGTTGCAAGGTAGTCGATTCGAATATCTGTGGTTGAAGTAACTGGTATTGTATTGAAAGTGGTGATGTGTTACTTCTAAGTTTGGCAGATCGTTAGCTGGTCTGCATATTAATTTGTATGGCTAATTGCTTGGTCCGTACCTTAACTTGAAGTGGGCACCTATTGCACTTGACTTGCAGCTAATGCATTAAAATTTCACAAATTACAGTCAATTTGCAGTTAGTATAGTCAACAAATTGTAAATATAGTTGACTTGATTGCATTATAATCAACTGTTAGGTTAACACTGGCGGCTTTTTGTTTTGTGCCTTTGCGCGTTAGTGTGGCTAATTACTTACTTGAGGTAAGCCCCGAATTCCCTCCTTAATTCACATGGCAGACCCCTGTCAATTTTAGTTAATTTGCACTGAAACTAAAACTAATTACGGCTCTTTGTCCTATATTTTCGAGTCTTTCGTTCCTTCATTCCGGTGTACAAATTTTTCGTTATAGACTTGCGCATATTACGTACGTTACTAATTGCGTACCTTTTATTAGTAGTTTCAAGCCTGCTTTTCTTATACGTTACTATTGTCACCGTCACTGTTACCGCTACCGTTTCTTTGGCAGTCTTCTAGTTTACCAAGGTATCCTTATTCTTTTACGTTACGTATCAAGAGGTCCATGCAACCTTTAATTCGTACGGTTAGTATATTATTATCGACGAATCTTCTCAAGGCACCATAAGGAATAGCTTTAGTTATGGCGTTAGCGGGGTTATTTTTGATATTAATTTACCGGAATTTATCGATTTTCTGGGTTTCATATGCTTCTTTCAAATCTATTACATCTATTATTAGATGATTTTCATTAGTTTTTCCTAGCTTTGATAGTTGTTCGTAAAGGCTGCAATAATTAGTATACATAACTATAGGTATTAAAAACAATCTTAATTATCAAGTAATAATTTTCAATATGCCGTTAGTTATTATACCGATATCAAAGTTTGCTATTATATCATAAATCTTTAAAGTTAGCACGTTTCGTATTATACATTTATATTGGACAAATGTCCAATATATAAGGTTGTCGGTAATCAGAAACTACCTATTAAACCATTTCTCGTTAATAAGTATTATAAGAAATCCGATTTTCGATATAAGGTTAGTATTGTTCATAAAAGAACTGTTCGTAAAGATAATCAACTTTGCTATCGTTACGTCTATAGAAACCATATAAATAAATTTTTGAAAATCATTTATTTGTTATTTGATCCTTTTATTTAACTTGTTTAGGTTTTCATTCTATAGGGTTTAGACTTGTATTGCAATCGAGAGGTCGTATAATGCCTTCAGTTGGTATATCGTGGCGATATAAACCGTACAGGTTTTCTACTTCAAATATCATTACAATTTTACTTCGTTGTTTTTATCAATTGTTGTCTGACTTATCACTTGTTTTATTTAGCGTAGGTTAAAGTACGTATCACAAATTTCGTCATTATCGTTAATACCATAAATACGGATTAACAATTTGTTAAAGTTAAGTTATATATCCTTAACCAACGTTTTGATCGATTTACACTTCTCAAGGCCTAACTTTTTGATAATATATTATTCCGCCGCCACAAACTTAGCTTTTCCGAAGAAAAAAGTATCGTTAGTTTATATATTAATAGTATCGATTTTTTTTCACTGTATGATTGACAAATACTAATTGAACGTTAATATTTTTATACCCAGTCTATTTTTAAATTGTGTTTGGTATGTTAAAAACCAATAAACATATGTTTCGGCCAGTCTATATAAAGATTTGACGTATCGTATTACCTTGTCAATCTGAAACATGTTTCTCGACTTTTTAGCAGTTATAATAGTATAATCCATTAAGAATTCGTAACGAATTATACGTAAGTTTACGTTATATTACAGCTATTAAGGATAAATTTACCGTTTACTTTGGCAGTGAAACTGTTAGTAATTACGATGGTTGAACGCTGGCTAATCTTGTAGATTATGGACGATTAAATAAGAATCTAGTTCTTCCTTTCATTACCGTATCCTTAAACAATTAACCGTTATTTTTTCGTACAGTCAGTCCATGGTTTTGTTTTTAACTTCGTAAATTATTTTTAACTTGAATATTATAATGTTTTCCCCTTTAAACCACACCAACAACATAAGTAAAATAATGTTTCGTATATAGAGGTTGTTAATCTTCACTCTATCAAAAGTTGTCGATAGGATCGAAAGACCTGTTCACATGAAACAAATAACTAGAAGAGTAATCAAGATGATTGGTATTTGTAGTATAAAGTAAGATAAAGATGATGTAATCAGAAAGAAGTATCCAGAGGTGTACGTTACAGGTAAGGGCTTATAAGCTCTCACCCAAAGCGTACCACTTTGGAATACCTGCTTCTAAACCACTCCACACATAAGAGTATAATTTACAGCGTGTCATGTTATCATATACTCTATAAGAGTATAGCTTGTAACATAACATGTGATCAAATACTCTGCAAGAGTATAGCCTGTAGCATAACACTCGATCGTGTCATGCTTTAGGAGTGTACCTTACATCGTAATATACTGCTACCTAAATATACTATCTATGAATATATATAATGATATCCACATAGGCAATCTTTTTTTCTTTTTTTATACGTTCCGTAACTAGTAATAACAGTATTATTGTAGTGCGGTCCGTATTAGTTATATAGTAGCAATATTCCTTAGTTGAAGTAACAGTAGGTGATATTCCGAATCCAGTAGTGACAGTGGAGTATGTTATCGTTCCAGGCAAAATTTCTTTCTTTTTTTCGTTTTTTTGTTTATAGTAAAGTATTGATATTGCGAATTAGGTTACGTGACTTTCCTCGTAACGTTGATAGTTATAACAAGTATTAAAAATATTATACATATTTCGAATACGTACATTAAGGCGTTATATGTAGGTGATAGTGGTGAAATACTGCTTTTAATATCTTGTTTTCGTGATAATAAGGGGGTTTTTATTTTTTGTAAAGGCCTAATTATGTATAAAGCATCTGAACACTCTTCCTCCCGAAGTATCAGCTCGTATTGGTATAGTGTAGCAGATTTTGCTAAAACGATTGGCGTGAATGTTGTAATTGTGGCCGATTTTAAAATAAACGAGTGGTGTGTTTGTTGTATTTACGGAAATTTTTGTAATTCGTAGTCGGTTAGAAATTTCATTTGTGGTAGATCTTGTAATTCGTAGTCGGTTGGAAACTGCGTATATAGTGAATCTTATAATTTTTGGCAAATTTGGTAATTTGTATTCGGCTGGAAGTTATATTTATGGTAGATCTAGCTCTTCCTCCTCTTGTAGCCCTTTTCCTTCCCCTTATAGCTGCGGCCCAAACTGTATATCTAGATTTTCCTTCGCCTTCTTTTTTTATCCCTCCCTTTTCTTATTATGGCTCTGACTATACACATAGGCTTTCCTTTTCCAATAGTCTTTTTCCTCCTTACAGCTTAAATTGTATATCTGACCTTTCCTTTTCTTAGGGTCCTTTTCCTTCTTACGGCCTACACCAGCCTTCCTTTAACACCTATAAGTAATATCCTTTTATAAATTCTCCTTTTATATTTTTTTATTTCGGTTTTTTAGGTATATATATGAGTTTGGTCCTCGCAGATAGGGGTTTTACGATACGGCTATGTTATGACCCAACATCTGCAGGGCGCACCAGCGGCGGCCCCGCAGCAGATAACGAAGGAAATCGGTTGGACACAGCCTCTCGGCAGGCACCAGGGATCCACAACAGACACACCGTACACAAGGGTTAGGGTCAGCATGGTGTGAGACTCGATGGACTCGGTATCGAGCCAGTCGAGCTGCACACCGGAACTCGATGGACTCGATGTCGAGCCAGTCGAGCCTACACTGAAGACGTATGAAGGCGCGGATATATAAGGACACTTTCATTACCAAGATAGATAGTATTTCCTTCATAGCTCTTCAGTTGTCAATCTAAGTATTCAGTCTACCCTGAATAGCCCCATGGCTTCTGATCATCACTCGCACGAATACAGTCTTGATATTGCACCTTTTGTTACCTCTGCTACCTTACTGCTAACATAAACCCTCTGAACACCTTCTACATACTCACGGGTATTTAGTGTGATCATTACACCTAATAGGTAAAAAAACCCTATCATCATTATAATAATGAAAACGCTAGATTTACGCACTTATTTACTATTCGTTATCGTTATGCAGAGCAAATCTTCTAGGATATTATATCAAATACTAGGGTAACACGGTATTTTACAAAAGGTTATTTGTAATACATCGCGTTACGAAGGGATATTAAGACTGTTATGGAACTTGACTATACGGATGTCAATAAGGCCAAAATATAATGATCACACTAAATACCCGTGAGTAAATAGAAGGTGTTAGGGGGGTTATGTTAGCAGTAAGGTAGCAGAGGAAACAAAGGTGCAATATCAAGAAGATGTTTATTTGTGCTGTAGAATGATCACTAGCCGTTAGGCTATTCAGAATATACTGAGACTGAATACTTAGATTGACAACTGAAGAGCTATGAAGGAAATACTATCTGTGTGGTGATGACCATGTCCTTATATATCCGTACCTTCATACCGTCCTCAGTACTGGACCGCTGAAGTCGATGTTGCTTCCTTCGGTCCCAATATTGTCGACTGGACCGCGAGCGGTCCTGTCGGTCCAAACCCTAACCCTGGGTGCTTACATAAGAGAGATCTCTGGCTTGATATGTTGGACACCAGGCTTCTGATAGCGTAGCGGACTGCTAGCCTATTCCATGACCTGCAGTTGGTCCTTGGATTATAATACAAAATTAGCTTTAGTTTTGAAAAGAACCTCTTTTCGCTAGGATCAACAACTGTCACTACAATCGTTAAGCATATTATCTTCCATATTATGGAATATTTTACCCCCTTCTTCTTTTACTTAAAACACATAAAGAACCTCGGCGTTAACGTTAATGTTTGGATTAAAAAATTGGTAAAGGTTAAAAACAGCCAATGGTTTCCACTTAATTTAAAATGTGAATACTTTTAATTTTATTCCTAAGAACTAAAAGTGGTGTTTTTAAATCTAATTAATTCAAAAATTTGTTAAATACGTCGGCTATCTAACCATTTGGAGATTAATAAACTGTATAACGTCTTTAGGGTAGCTGTCTATGAAAATATGAACTTTTTAACGTTGGAGATAATTGAAAAGCTTTCATACTATTGCTAAATATACTTTTAAACACCTATAAGGTTTAAGTTTACATTAAAGAAATATTAAAACTTTAACTTTAAAGTTTTTGTAAAAGTATTTCACATAGACGATAAGTTAGTATTTTATGTTATTTAATTTATTATAACATTTTATGGCATTAAATTCCTCAAACAAAAAAATGCAATATATTACGTTCTTTATAGATTAATACGTACATAGGATCCCCATGTGTATTGGTTTATAATAACTATATGGATTTATTTACGATAAGGTTTTAAATTAATATGAAAAACATAGAGATTTAATATAAACAGGTTTTTGTTAGAACTTACTAGGGTATTTATAAGGTTAAAAGGGTTCATGTACTTTTATAAAGGGCTTATGATATCATTACCTTAGTAATTAAAGGTTTTATAAATCAGGAAATACGACTTTAAATGATTGTAAAAGTTATTCACAATATTATTAGCTTTAACAGTCTTATACCAACTCTTTTAGTATTTAAAGCTTACTCATATATAACAACTAAATCGTCACTATTGCCAAATACAAAAAAACGAGCTATGACATATAAAGAAAAACCAACCCCCCCCCCCCCCAAAAAAAAAGGAACCGATACGTCACTAAAATAATAACACCCTTGATACTAGGAACGGACAATCAACAAAAAGCGTATTATCACTATCTTTTTAAAGTAAAGTTCTTAAGTAACGATAACCAGGTGAATAGGATAAACTTTATCAAATATAAAGTATCGCTGACTCAAACATTGCGATTAAAACCGTTAACTGCTTTGCTATTTTTCGTATCATATAGGTTAAGCTATACAAAAAAAAACTTTAAGTTTAATGAAACCCCTTCAGTTAAAAACTCTTAAGCTGAACGAGTTAGTTAATAAAATCTTTTTGAATCGATTATTAATAAACCGATAAAACGTCTATGATGTAAAAAAAGTATCAAAAAAGAGGGTACACATTCAAAAAAGGATGTTAACAAGTAATACAGGCCTAGGAAGGCATACATGATTGTGTAGGTGTCTCAGGAAGAGAAATATAACGAAAAAGTGAATTTAAGTTACAAATTAAAGGTACTATTAATACATTGGACAAACTTTTTTTGGATATTATTATATATCTTCATATATAGTATATTTAGGTAGCAGTACATTACGCTATAAGATACACTCTTGAAGTATGACACGATCACATATCATGTTATAGACTATACTCTTGCAGAGTATATAATCACTTGTCATGTTACAGGCTATACTCTTGTAAAGTATATGATAACATGACATGCTGCAGTTTATACTCTTATGCGTGGAGCGGTCTAGAAGCAGGTATTCCAGAGTGGTACGCTTTAGGTGAGGGCTTATAAGCTCTCACCTGTAATGTATACCTCTGAATACTTCTTCTTAATCATATTATATTTATATTACTTTATACTACAAATACCAATTATCTTAATTACTCTTTTAGTTACTTTGTTTTACGTAAACGGGTCTTTAAACCCTACTGGTGCTAATTAATAGCCGACTCGGTCGACTATAAACAACTTAGGAAAAAGAGACAAGCATTCTTTAAATACCTATAACGGGATTATTTAATGATACCAACTGCATATGCTTTACATTACGCCTTATAAAAACTATACGGGAGTGAGGAATTACGCGGGAGCGCCGAAAAACCCGAAACGTTACAAGACTATAAGATCTGGAGTAACTTTGAAAAGATTAGCCCCGTTCCTTTAACCACCAACTTATATTAGCGCTTTAAACGATTAACTTGAGTTCTTTTTAAAAGGCGTCCTATCATGTACCAAGCTACGTAAATTAAAATACCAAGTTTTTCGAAACCATTTACTAGGACATGCTGGATATTAGGCTACGTAAGTTAAAACTACTAATTTTTGAAACCTTTCGTTAAGACATATCTAATTTTTTTCCCTTTTAAACCATTAGTTTTAATAAATCCAAATCGGTTATATACCAAATAACTAACCGATTCCTTTACCAATTTTTATTACGACACGTTATTATGTACCGACTCGTATACCAAATTACATATTTTCCTTTACCCTACTTACGTTTCTTCTGTTTTACCTACCTTACTTACTTTTACCTTATTTGTTTTGAGTTCATTTAAGTTTTCCTAACCGATTATCTAATGTAACACTATTACGCGTTAACAAAACCTTCTTACGTTCGTTTTATTTTTTTAAAGTTTTGTTTATCTTGTTTATTTTAAATATATTTAAGTTTTTTGAAATAGCTAGACTAATGTAACGCTATTACGGGCTAATTAAACCTTTTTACGTTTGTTTTATTCGAAGTTCATTTGTATTAATAAACGCTAAATATATAATAACTTCACTGGTAATGGACCTGGCAAAAAATAACGAATATATAAAGTACCTTTTTACATATACGTTGTTTCGAAGTAGTATTCTTGGACATTTGGACCTTAACTTTTGGGATAATAAAATCGAGGCCCTAGTAAAAGATTTCGATTCTTACACCACAAATACATATGTTACGAATATAATTTTCAACTATTATAGTAGCAACATTAAAAGATGCAAGAAAATCAAGGATTTTACAAAAGACTTTGCGGGTTAAACATTGGAAATATAGAAAATAGTAAATAGAACGATCGTAAAAATCCTATGAAAATAATTACGAAGTAAATGTATTAATATACCCTGTAAAGGTAATAGCCTGTAATGATCACACTAAATACCCGTGAGTATGTAGAAGGTGTTCAGAGGGTTTATGTTAGCAGTAAGGTAGCAGAGGTAACAAAAGGTGCAATATCAAGACTGTATTCGTGCGAGTGATGATCAGAAGCCATGGGGCTATTCAGGGTAGACTGAATACTTAGATTGACAACTGAAGAGCTATGAAGGAAATACTATCTATCTTGGTAATGAAAGTGTCCTTATATATCCGCGCCTTCATACGTCTTCAGTGTAGGCTCGACTGGCTCGACGTCGAGTCCATCGAGTTCCGGTGTGCAGCTCGACTGGCTCGATACCGAGTCCATCGAGTCTCACACCATGCTGACCCTAACCCTTGTGTACGGTGTGTCTGTTGTGGATCCCTGGTGCCTGCCGAGAGGCTGTGTCCAACCGATTTCCTTCGTTATCTGCTGCGGGGCCGCCGCTGGTGCGCCCTGCAGATGTTGGGTCATAACAGTACTGCATATCCCGTTACGTGCACAGTCACGTAACCTATAGACTCAACAGCCAATGGCCTGATTTCATAATAGTCTTTACGGCAGAAAATTTCCGAATATTTAACCTAAATATCGCATCATTTAATACTAGTTAGAAAGGCATTTAAGCCGGTTATAATAATATTTCCCTAGCTATCTTAAGTAAGAGCGTTGCTGTTGCCATTTCCATTACAAATAATACCGTTGTTATTAATATTATTAATATAGCTGTTGGAATAGTATTGCATGCAATGTAGTAGATCAATTTTACTTACAGTAAAATTGACCGTACTGCAAGTGTATTGCTTTGTGCAAACTTACCGCATTGGATGTAAGTCGAGTGCAGTACACTACACTTCACTCTAGAGCACGGGCTAAGCAATTAGCCATACAAATTACAGTGTAGACCGGCTAGCGGTCTGCCAAACCTAAAACAATACATTCACTATTTAACTACTGCAATACTACTATTACTTCGACCAATCGAATCGACAACATTGCAACGTCTAAGGCCTACCAACACCAATCAGTACTTGCCTGCTAGGTTAAGTACAGATAAGCCAAGTAGAAGAAAAAGCTATTTTCTGGTTATGCTCTAAATTAAATGACCATTGGGGTAGAGGAAAAAATCTTTCAAAAGGCTTCTATTAGTACTACGTCAGTCTTCCAACGGCAGGAAAATAGAGAAAACTTTTGGGTTGCGTCAATCTTCTAACAGCAATTTGAAAGTTAGCGATGGTATCGTTATCGAAAATACCAAGAAATATTTATTAATCTTTCTTAAAGACGTTGAGATTAATTTTCAGAAGTCTTAAAGTTCGGCAAGTTTGCAAACGGCTAAGTTGGTACTACTACGAATGCTACTACGACAGGAAAACGACCAAGTTCCTACACCAAACAACCACAATAAACAACATTCGCCCTTTACCAATAATGCCAACCTTTTCTCTTACCCTTTACATTAAAACTTTTCCCTATTTTACTTTTTTTCACTTCACACATTACATTAATCGTCAAGTTCACTGCTTTGAGCGAAAATACGAAGAATCGCCAGGTTGCGCCAAGAAAGCTACGTTGCGTGACCTCATGCCAAGTCACCAAGTCACCAAAATCCCATGCGATTCTACACCAAAACACCAAATCCATACACCCAAAATTACCAAGTTCCTACGCAAAGATCAACAAGCTTTTCGCCCTACACACCTGTTAAGATTTCTGTCGCCAACGCCCACTTTAAGGATATTACCAACCCTACTAGGAAAAAGGCCATTAAAAAGCTTGGAACTATTTTTACTAAGTTTTACGACGAATAACTCTAAACTATAAACGTTGACAAGACCTCTAATAAAGCTTACTTAACTAACTACGTTAACTAGTATATCTTTAAGTTTAACGCCGGTAAAGAGTTTGGGCGAAGCGCCTACAATCTCCAAGACTTTTGCGAGTTTTTTAACCATTGGATTCATAATATATAAAATATAATCCAGCGTGCGGTTAAAGCCAAATTAAAAAAAGAGGTCATACGCCGTGGTATTTACATTCCTAAGAAGACACCTAAAAAATTAATAAAATTTTTTTTAAAATTAACTTAATAGAAAGATTACCCTTAAGATCTTTAGGAAGAAGAAAAAGGCGTTAAGAGATCTTAACGCCTACATATACGTTTTAAAGGACCCCTAACTTCCTTTTAGCTAAGTTAAACCTTTTTACGCGCTAGAGATAAAAAAACCTGTTAACCTGTTCGACGGTTTAGTATTACTACGTAACAATACGGAGTACGCTTTTAATGGTGGTAGAGCACGTAAAGTAACGACCGTTAATATGGTTAAAGGTATTAATATCAACAATTTCCAATAATCAATTAAATAATATCGTTAGATCTCTTTAAATCTTTAAGTAACTATAGCCCCTCAGTAATGTAATTACCAAAACCCTTAAAAACCTTTTCCTTTTAAATTCGCCCACTTACGCGAACCTATTATAGGTTTTATTAGAAAACTTTACCCTTCCAACCAAATGACTGGTAATTACCCTTAACACCGTACTTCGGAAGTATTAAGGCTTGAACCACCAAGAAATACCATTTAAGGTTAGGATAATTATTACGACATTTTTTCAAAACCTATAAAAATAGTTAATATTAATTAAAAACTTATAACTAATTTTGTTAAAATCTAAAACGACGTAGAAAAGTATAGCGGAAAACCGTATAATATTTTGAATATTAAGATAATGCCTCTTTTAAATATCTGCAAGTAAATAAAGGTCCCTTCCTCTAGTTTTTACTTACTATTTTCCGAAATCTTTACAAGGTACTCTAAGGACTATTACCTAACCTTTCTAACCAGCGCTACCACGTTTCGCGAAATTTACGATGGCATAAATGGCTACTTCGAGCACGACGTCCACTTCGTATAATACCATATAAATTGGGCTACTACGCGATGAACTATAATAATAGCAAAGAAAAAAGAGGAGGAATTTCCAATAAACATCTTTAATCAAATACTTAACAAGTTGATATTATGTTAAGGAGCAATAAGAAAGGCCTACATTGGCGAAGATATACTTCTTAAATAGTTACGAATAGCGGTTACGGGCGTTGGAGAGTTTAAATACACCTTATAATGCCTAGATACCATTTGTAAAGGCTTTTTTAGCCAGTTACGCTTCTCGTTTGCCACTATAATAACACGTACACCAAAATTGTTTAATATATACTTCTAAGCCGACAACTTTTTTAACGTAGATAAAAAAGACCATACGATAATTAATTATGTCAACCGTAAGTACAGACATCTATAACGCCTAAGGTTTAGCCTATTAACTTCGGCCTCAAATTAAAGGCAATACCCATGCTAACGCTAATAAGATTTAGGCGGACCTATTAATCGTAAGTATTATCGTTGTAATAGTGGAAAAAGATATTGGATTTGTAGTAAGTTTAGCTGTTGGTTAATTCAGCACCCCTCCGCCGAGAGTAATAACAGGAAAATAGTATATCACGTTTAGTATTTTATTACTTCAGGATAATATTACTTGGATTAAGTGGTAAACGTTAAAGGCGATAAGCTAATTGACGTTGTGAATGCTTTTAATCAAATTAAGTAATACAAAAACACTATTTTTGGTCCAACAGCCTAATAATTAGCTAATTATGCCTTCTTGTACTTTTTAGGTAATGAAAACCCTTATCTTTTCCTTGATTATACCCTTGATACCTTATATACCTTTAACTTTTGCAATTTTTACGCGGATCACACGTTTTAAAGTATTATACCGGATACTAGGGCGGTAAGGTACTTAATAGAAGTTAATTCGAAATATATAGTATTACGAAGGGAAAGAATTATAGCTACTAAAATTAATCATTACCATATTATTAAAGCTAAAGTCAATTTTATCCTACGTAAATAACTATCGTTACTAGGAATGAAAGTAATTTAAACTGTTGTAGGTATAATTACGTTTTACATCCTTAAGTCCCTTACCTTTTTTTTATTTTATTTAGAGTATATAAAAACCCTCGGCGTTAACGTGGACGCTAACGCGGATAAGATGGTTAAAAAAACAAGAGGTTTTTATCAGCCTTTAAGTAAAGGTATTTATAATTTTATTTTAGGGTCTGGAAGCGGTGGTGTTTAAGCTGACGAAATCGGAAATGCGTTCATTACACCGTCATTTTAACCACCCAGATTTTAATAGGCTATATAAAGTTCTAAAGTCCGTAGGGTATAATAATGTGAACTACTTTGCCTTCGAATTTATCAAAAGGCTATATTACTATTGTTAAACCTATACCTAAGCCCTACGAAAATTTAAATTTATATTGAAAGATGATGAAGATTTCAATTGCGATATTTTTATTAATATATTTTACTTGAATAAAAAAATGGTTTTTACGTCATTAAATTCATAACCTCTTTTTAAGAAACTAAGTTTTTAAAATCCCTTTCGATAAAGAACACGTGAAAAACATTAAAAATGTTATAGATTAATACGTACCTAGGTCCACTTAACGTTGTCGTTTACGATACTAGTACCAACTTTGCGGCGGTAAAGTTTCAAAAAGATACTAAAATAATGGGTATTTATAAAATCCTACTAAAGTATTGGAAAGGTTAAAAGGGCATACGCCTTACTTATACGAACGTATAATACCTTTACGTTAAATATTAAAAGTTTTACGGATCCGGAGGTACGCCTACAAATGGCAATAAAAATCCTTAATGAAACCGTAGGCCTTAACGGTTTAATGCTAACGCTCCTAGTTTTTGAAGCGTACCTACACCTAACGAGTGAATCCATGCCCTCGGCAAATACTTAAAAACGTGTTATGATTTACAATAAAGCCTTAAAGGAATTTCGAAGGGAATTAATACGCCGCCAGATTAATAAAGCCGTTAATACTAAGAATGGTCCCTTAATGATCTACGAATTTACTTTGCCGTTATAAAGTGAAGTCTTCGTATAGCGAAAGTTAGGCAAATGGAAAAGGCTATATAAGATATTAAATATCGTAAACTTCAAAGTAGTTGTTAAAACTATTAATGGTCCTACAATTTTCCGAATTATCTAGTTTAAACTTTATATTAAGGATATTAACGATGAAGAACCTTAAGTAAAGCGATCAAGCCAATACGACCTTCCTTTATCCGTTGTTAATAAGTTAATAAAACGCTGTTGGCGCGGGCGACCCCCGAAGAAAGAAAAAACGTTAAAAAGAAGGAATATACACTGGGCTATATTAATAATACAATTTGAATAAGTAGGGAAAAAAAGATAACAAAAACTTAATAATAAAGCTTAAGGTATAAAGAATTATTAAGACTTCCGGTGAACTTTTTTAAAAAAGTGATAAGGTCGAAATCGACGGCCTAATAATTTGAAGAGTTATATAATTTGTATCGAAAACCGAATTTAACCTTTAAGACCCGAATATTACGATTTTCAAGTCGAAGATTATTTACAAGGTTAAGGGTAAAACTATGGGGCGGTCGTACGAAAAGTTGCGACTAATAGCTTAAATATACAGCGATAAAGGCAAAGACTGTATCCTTACGTAGTTGTTAACAATTTAGAAAATTAGCCAACGTTTAATAATTACCTCGGTAATAAATTTGTTAACTAGGACTAAAGGTAAGGTTATACTTAATAACCGTAATATTACATAATTTTATATATAATTAACAACGGACTTGAAAAGGATTACATTATTAAAAATTACCGTAAAAACTACATATTATTTACATTTTCAAAATGGTAATATGGTATATTAAACTACTATATAAACTGGCCAAAATAGGTATTTATTGGTTTTTAATCCGCTAGTCGTACTTTCAATCCCGATTAGCGATAAAGTTTTCAATATACGATTCTTGTTCCTTAATAACATAAAAAAAGGATTTCGGTATAATAGGTATATAAATTAACAATACCTCTTTCGTTGAAACGGTTAACTTTGTGAAATTGTAATAATAAACGATTAAGGACTTTAAGTTTTAGAATTACAAGCCAGTAACGATATGAACAGAAAATAATTAATTTGATTTTAATAAATCGTTAATCCGCATATTTGGTAGTAATACCAGCCTAAACTTTCGCCAAAAAGGTTAAGGCGCTATTTTTGCCATAATTAATAAAATTGATAAGGCTAGGGCTTAACGGTATTTGAAATAGCATGTATAGAGTAGCTAAATTGTTACTTTATACCAACCGGAAGCTTCCTATGATTTATCGATTATGGTATAAACATAAATACCAACGGATAAAAATCTTAATCGATTAAATAAAAGGTTGAAATAGTAAAGGCGAAACTTAGACCGCAGAATTAATATAATATCAATCGACTTTTTAAAGGCTAAGTTAATAATCTTTACGAATATGTCTCTTATAAATAACACCGACTTGTCTTTACAGATCGGCTTTTTAATAACACTCGTTGACGAAAATAGTTAAAAAGATTAATTTAATATTATCAGAAACTCGATTTACTAGTTTTTCGTTAAGTTTAAAAGAATTATATAAAGCGTGTTAACATCAACGGTATAGGATATAATAACGGGCTTTAATGTAGGTATGGATGGTATTATAAAAAAACCTTAACCTTATTACTAGGTACTTACGGATTCCTTTTATTCCTGTAGTGATTTATACCGACTTAAGAAACCTCTTTAAATACTTTTTAAAGCTCAGAATCACTAACGAAAAGCGTTTGATAATCGATATTATAGCACTCCATAAAGCTTACGAAGGGAGGGAGATTAAGGAGTTGCGGTGGATCAATGGCAAAGATAATCTTGTGGATGTCATGACGAAAGCCACGCCAAATAAAGCTTTGGAAAGGTTTGTGGACAGCAATAGGCTGACCATATGTATCGAGGGCTACGTTAACCGGCCACTCGGAAAGCTCAAGTCACGTGATGGCGGACAAGGATATGCTGGCAAACTGGAAGACTGCTAGGAAAGTGAAAGCTGCGATGGTGACCTGTTTGACTGGCACGGTTGAAGTTGAGGCCTGACCTGTTTAACTGGTACGGTTGAAATTGAGGCCTAAAAAGGTCTGTGGCGGAAAAACTTTTTGTGGGAATTGATAAACTCGGACCTCGGAGCGATGAAGCAAATGTGGTCAATTTACATGCAATTGGATGCAATTCAGTATAGAAGTCAACTGGAATTGACAGGGAGGGGTCTTGCCAGTTAACGAGGAGGCAATTCAGTAGTAATCGGAAAAGATTAGTCAGCCACATTGGCGTGCGCGCACAAACTAAAAAGCTGCCAGTGTTGGAATAGTATTACATGCAGTGCAATAGGTCAACTTGACTTACAGAAAAGTTGACCGTACTACAAATGTATTGCTTTGTACGGACTTACCGCATTGGGTGTAAGTCGAGTGCAGTACGCTGCACTTCACTTTAGGGCACGGGCCAAGCAATTGGCCATACAAATTACAGTGCAGACCGGCTAGCGGTCTGTCAAACCTAGAACAATACATCCACCATCTGACTACTGCAATACTACTGTTACTTAGACCAATCGAATCGACAACGTTGCAACGTCTAAGGCCTACTAACAATAGCCATAGTTATTATATTACATGGAAATGTAATGAAATTGTTTATTCATCAGTTGGGAACAAACAACTTATTTATTATAATTTACCTGGTATTGTTGGAATAGTATTACATGCAGTGCAGTAGGTCAACTTTACTGTAAGTAAAGTTGACTGTACTGCAAGTTGAGTGTATTGCTTTGTGCGGACTTACCGCATTGGGTGTAAGTCGAGTGCAGTACGCTGCACTTCACTCTAGGGCACGGGCCAAGCAATTGGCCATACAAATTACAGTGCAGACCGGCTAGCGGTCTGCCAAACCTAAAACAATACATCCACCATCTGACTACTGCAATACTACTGTTACTTCAACTAATCGAATCGACAACGTTGCAACGTCTAAGACCTACCAACACTAATTAGTTTTCACCTGCCTATTAGGTTAAGTAAATATAAATTAAGTAAAAGAAGGAGCTGCTTTCCGGTTACGCTTTACGTCAAACGATGGCAGCTAGGATAAAAGAAAGATTTTTGTAAAGGGCCTTTACTGTTACGTCGGTTTTCACGGCAGTAAGTAAAGAAGACTTTTAGACTGCAGCGGTTTTTACGACAAACTAAAAGTAGCGACGGTATCGTTACTAGAAAAACACTAAGAAATTTTTATTGATACTTTTTGAAGATGTTGAGATTGATTGTTAGAAGTCTTAACGTACGGTAAGTTGGCAAACGGCTAAATGAGTATTATTATGGATGTTACTACAATAAAATCGATTAAGTTCCTACGCTAAAATAATAACCTTCGACCTCTACCACTACTAATAACTTCCGACCTTACCTTTTACACCAGACATTTGCCTTACTTTATTCTTTCCACTTTACATGTCACTTTAACCGTTAAGTTGGCTGTTTTTGGAGAAAACACCAAGTCGCGCTAAAAAAGCCACGTTATGTAACCTTACGCCAAGTTACCAAATTGCTAAGTTCCTATGCGACTCCACGTCAAACATTAAGCCCCTACACCTAAAGATTACCAAGTTACGCCTTATATACCCCATTACATCTACTATCAAATAAACCGTTAAGATAGCTTTAAGTTAGACACTTATAGATAAAGTTAACGCCTTCGGATTTATTTTTACCAAATTTTATGACGACAATTTATAAGAAATGAATGTTAATAAAGAATTAACGGAGAAATACCTTATCAACTTTATCGGTTGTTATATTATTAAGCAAAACGATAGCGAAAAATTTGACCGCGGTGACTGTACCTTTCGTAAATACCGTGAGTTTTTTAAAGATTAGACTACAAATATATAGAAGAGAGTTTAAAAGACCGTTAAGTTCAAACTGAGGGAAGAAATTAAACGTCGAGGGATTTACGTACTGAAAAAAAGCTTTACGAGGCTGTAAAAACCTCTATTTAACCTAGCCCAACTCAAGGAATACCCTTAAGATCTACGACCTAAAGGAAAGGGCGCTAACGAATTTTACCGCCCCTATACGCGATTTGAAGGATCTCCCCTTTAGTTTTAGCTAAATTAAACCTTTTTACGCGTTGATAATAAGGAAATTGTTAATTTTCTTGGCGGTTTAGTACCACCACGTGATAACGCGGAGTACGCCTTTAGCAGTGAAAGAGTACGCAAAGTAAGGGTTGCTAACGCGGCCAAAGGTATTAATATCGGAACTTTACACCAGTTAATTAAGTATAATCGTTAGGTCCCCCAAAACCCCTAAGTATCCATCGACCTTTAATATAATTGTTAAATACTTCAAGAACCCTTTTCCTTCTAGTTTACCTACATACGAAAGCCGACTACAGGCCTTACTATAGGACTATACCCCTCAGGTTAGATGATGGGCAATTACCTTTAGTACCATGCTTCGGAACCTTTAAGGTTTAAACTGCTAGGAAATACCAACTAAGCCTGGAATAACTATCGCGACCTTTTTCCAAAACCTATCAGGATAGTTAATATTAGTTATAAGCTAATAACGGATTTCGCCAAGATTTGGAATAATATAAAGAAGTATAACGGGAAGTTTTACAACCTTTTTAATACTAAGATAATGTTTTTCTGAATATTTGTAAGTGGATAGAGGTTTTACCTTCTGGTTCTTACTTACTAATTTTGAAATCCTTGTAAGTTACGCCAAAAAACTACTATTTGACTTTTCTGACGAACGCCACCACTTTTCACGAGATTTACGATGGTATAAAAGGATACTTTGAATACGACATCCACCTCGCGTAATATCATATAAACTAAGCTACCACGCGATAAATTATAATAATGGTAAAGAAGAAAGAGAAGGAATTACTAATAGATGTTTTTAATTAGATGTTTAACAAACTAATAATGTGTTAAAAGGAAATAGGAAAGGCTTACATTGGCGGAGCTATACTTTTCGAATAGGTACGAGTAGTAGTTACGGGTGTTAACGAGTTCGAATATGCTTTATAACGCTTAGATACCACCTATGAAGGCTTTTTTAGCCAATTGCGTTTTTAGTTTGCCATCGTAATAGCACGTAAACTAAACTCGTTTGATATATACCCCTAAGTTGATAAATTCCTTAACATGGATAAAGAAAACCTTATGGTGGTTAATTACGTTAACCGTAAATACGGACGTTTATAACGCCTAAAGTTTGGCTTATCAACTTTAACCACGGACTCAAGTTAACACCTACGCTAGCGCCAATAAGATATAGGCGGACTTATTGACTATTAACGCTATCATCGTGATAGTAGCAAGAAATATTAGATTTATAGTAAAGCTGGTTATTAGTTAACTCAGTACCCCCTTGCTAAGCGAAATGACAAAAAGATAATGTATTATATTTAGTATCTTACCACTTTTAAACAGGAATATTTCAATCAGTTTACAAATTTCGAAGGGGATAAGATTATTAATAGGAATGCTCTTTAGTAAATTAAATAGTACAAAGACAATATTTTGGTACAATAACCTAGTAATTAGCCAACTATACTTTTTCGTACCTTTTGGGTGGTAAAAACCTTTACCTTTGCCTTAATTATACCCATAATCCCTTATATACCTTTAACCTCTGTGATCGTTACGCGGATTATACGTTTTAGGGTATTATGCTAGATACAGGGGTAGTAAGGTATTTAACAAGAGGTTATTCGTAGTATATGGCACTATAAAAAGAAAGTATTATAGTTACTATAATTAATTGGCACGATGTTCGCAAAGCTAAAGTTGGCTTTGGCCTAGACGACCAACTATAGCTACTAGAGAAAACGATAGTTTAAACTATTTTGAAAACGATTACGTTTTATATTCTTAAGTTCTCTACCCCCTTTTCACTTTTCTTGAAGGATATGAAGACCTTCAGCGTTAATATGGACGTTAAAGTAAACAAGTTAGTTAAAAACAGTTAAAGTTTTTTACTTTCTTTTAAGTAGAGGTACTTATGATTTAATTTTTAAGGTCCGGAAGTATTAGTATTAAACTTAATGGAGCCAGAGATACGTTGACTATACCGGCGTTTTAACCACATAGCTATTAATATATTATATAAAGTTTCAAAGTCCATAAAGTATGACGATATAGAATACTTTACCTTGAAAGCTATTAAAAGACTTTGTTATTACTGTTAAATATATGCTTAACCCCTCCAGAAATTCAAGTTTACATTAAAAGACGATAAGGACTTTAACTACGAGATCTTTATTAATATTTTTAACTGGATAATAGGCCTATTTTTTACGTTGTTGACTTAGTAATTGCTTTTTATAGAGTTAAGTTTTTGAAATCACTTTCGGTAAAGGATACGTGGGAAACATTAAAGATGTTGTGGATTAATACGTACCTAGATTAACCTGATATCGTTTTTTACGATGTCGATACCAACCTTACGGCAGCGGAGTTTCAAAAAGATGCTAAAATAATAGGTATACAGTATAAATAAGTACCTTTAAAAGCTTATTAAAGTATTGGGAAGGTTAAAAAGGAATACGCTTTATTCCGTCGAGTGTATAATATCTTTACATTGAAGATTAAAAGCTTTATAAATTCGGAGGCACGCCGAAAGACAGCAGTAAAAAGCCTCAATAACACCATGAGCCTTAATAGCTTAGTACCAACGTTTTTGGTCTTTGGGGAATTTCTACGCCTAACGAGTGAATATCCGCCTTCAGAAAGTACTTAAAAATGTGTTGCGGCTTATAGTAAAGCTTTAAGGAAACTACGAAGGGAATCGGTACGCCGCCAAATTAATAACGCCCTTAACACTAGGAACGGTCCCTTAACGATCGACGTGTTTATTTTGCCGTTATAAAGTGAAGTTCTCGTTTAGCGGAAGCTAGGTAAATGGAAAGTGTCATATAAGATATTAAGTATTACAAACTTTGAAGTAGCTGTTAAAACTGCTAACAGTCTTATATCTTTTCAAACTACTTAAGTTAAGCTTTACATTAGGAATACTGAAGATAAATATCTTTAAGCCTTTTAAGAAAAACGAACAAGCTAATATAACACTTTTCTACATGTTATTAATAAGCTAATAAAATGCTGCCGGTATGGACGACCTCTCAAAAAAAAGGAAAACGTTAATAAGGAAGAATATATACCAGGTCGTATTTATAATATTACTTAGGTAAGTAAAAAAGAGAAGGATAACGAAAACTTAATAGTAAAGCTTAAGGTATAATAGATTATTAAGACTTTCGGTGAACCTTTTAAGTAAATCAATAGGGTGCAAATCGACGGTTTACTAATTCGACGTGTGGTACAATTTATATTAAAAGCTAACTTTAACCTTTAAAACCCGAATATTACGATCTTCAGGTTGAGGATTATCTACAAAGTTAAGGGTAAGACTACGTGACGGCTGTACGAAAAGTTACGACTAATCGTTTAAGTATACAACGATAAATTTAAGGATTAGATACTTACGTAATTACCAACGATTTAGAAAATTAACTAGCGCTTAGTAATTACATTAGTAGTAAGTTTGTTAATTAAAACTGAAGGTAAGTTCATACTTAATAACTGTAATATTACATAACTTTACATATAATTAGTAATGCATATATAACGGATAATACTATCAAAATTATTATATGAACTCTGTATTATATACCCTTTAGGCATGGTAATATGTTGTATTAAGCTATTATACGGATTGGCTGAAGTAAGTATTCACTAGTTCTTAACTTACCATTCGCATTTTAAGTTCTGGTTAACGATAAAGTTTTTAATATACGATCTGTATTTATCAGTAACTTAAGAGAAAGACTTCGATATAATAGGCATATAAGCTAACGATACCCTTTTCATCGAAATGGTTAGCTTTATGGTATTGAAATAACAAACTATTAAGGACTTTAAGTTTTGAAATTATAAGTCGATAACAACGTTGATGAAAAATAACTAATTTAACTTTAATAAATCGTTAATTCGTATGCTTAGTATTAATACCGGCCTAAGCTTTCTCCAAAAGGGTTAAGGCGCTGTTTTTGTTATAATTGATAAGATTAATAGGACTAGAGCTTAACGGTATTTGAAATAACATGTATAGGGTAATTATATTTCCACCTTATACTAACTGAAAGCCCTATACAATTTATTAATTACGACATAAGTACAAATATTAATAGATAAAGACTTAAATAGACTAAATAAAAGGTGGGAGTGGAAAATACGGAACCTGGACCGTAAAATCAATATAATACCAATCGATATTTTAAAAGCCAAGCTAATAATCTTTACAGACGGGTCTTTTATAAATAATACCGACTTATCTTTATGGATGGGCTTTTTAAAAACACTTGTTAGCGAATATAAGTGGGATTTTTCTTTAGTATTATTAGTAATTTAATTTACTGGACCTCTGTTAAATGTAAAAAAATTATACGAAACGTATTAGCTTCGGAGGTTTACGGTATAATAGCGGGCTTTAATGTAGGTATAGCGTTGTAAAAAACTCTTAACCTTATTACCAGGTAGCTAAAGATTCCCTTTATCCCGGTAATAATTTGTACCGACTCGAAAAGTTTCTTCGAGTGTTTGTTAAGTCTCGAAACTACCAGTGAAAAACGCCTAATAATTGACGTGATAACACTCTGTAAAGACTACGAAAGGGGAGAGATCGAGGAATTCCGATAAATCGATAAAAAGATAATCTTATAAATATTATAACGAAGGTCACGCCAAACAGAGCCTTAGAAATATTTGTAAGTAGCAACAATCTAATTATACGTATTGAGGGCTACGTTAACCGACCGACCGAAAAATGTAAGTCACGTAACGATAGACAAGGGTATGCTGGCAAACTAAATAACTACCAGTGGATTAATAATGGTAATCTATTTACATAGCACAATTAAAGTTGTGAAAAGCTATAGCGGAAGAACTTTTTGTAGGAGTTAATAAACTCGGACCTCGGAGTAGCGGAGCAATTAAAGTCAAATGGGGTTAATCTACATGCAATTGGGTGTAATGCAGTATGAAAGTCAATTGTAATTAACAGGAAGTACGAGGCCGCTGTTTAATACTAACCGGAAAAGATTGGTCAGTCACACTAGCATGCACGCGCACAAACTAAAAAGCTGCCAGAGTTGGAATAGTATTATATGCAATGCATCAGGTCAACTTTACTGTAAGTAAAGTTGACTGTACTGCAAGTTAAGTGTATTTCTCTGTACGGACTTACCGCATTGGGTGTAAGTCGAGTACAATACGCTGCACTTCACTCTAAGGTACAGGCCAAGAAATTGGCCATACAAATTACAGTGCAAACCGGCTAGCGGTCTGCCAAACCTAGAACAATACATCCACCATTTGACTACTACAATATTACTGTTACTTCGACCAATCGAATCGAAAACGTTGTAACGTCTAAGTCCTACCAACAGGTATATAAATAAATATTCACGTATCAAACAATATATCTTTAATGTTTTTTTTTAAAGAAATAGCGAATTTAATGGCGAATATTCAAGTTATATCGATGATTTTAATGCCCAAGGGTTTTCAAACGTTAAAGAATATACAGAACCATTAATAACCCTTTTATTTTTCATTTGTAAACCGGACGGTAACGGTTTCTATCGTGTTTAGATCGTAGTGATATTTGTGAAGTATTATTATAAAAATAGTAAGATTATTATTATCGCCATCCTTACCGCAAGGGTAATAGCTTTTTATAACGGTTTTTATAAGGATTTTCAATTATTCAAAGATAGTATGAAATATTTTTATACCGATAAAACTGCGATTTTTCTGTAATTTACATAATATCGTAATTTTTTACACTTAGAACGTAATGTATTGCCGAAAATATTACCCGGTAAATTGATAGGTTTATGTTTTATTACTTAAAAGTCGGCGTTATCAGGTAAATGATCCATATCATAATTAGAATTAGAAAAGTTCAGGTCGTCGTCATCTTTGGATAAGTCGACGTGGTTTCTGGTGAAAAACAATACAGTAATTATATCGTTTATGGGTAACTTAAAATCGGTACCTCTTTAAAAATGTTTTCCCGAAAACGTAAGCGAACCAGTAATAATTTGAGCTACTAGAAAAGATTTATTAATTTAAATAATATATTGGCATTATTTAATTTCGTATGTAAAATATCGATAAATCGTTCATATTAATTAATTCAGTAGTTGTATTACGTTATTAAAGTTCTTTAAAGTTGGTCTTCTATACACGCGTCAAGAAATTACTTTGAAACTTAGGGGTCCAAGTTCAAAATGCCAGAAGATATAATTCCAATTCATAACTATTTACAAGTAGAAAAAATACAGTTGATAAGAAATATAGAAATTTTTATATAAAATGACTAATATAAAGTTATCGTTGAAAACAGTCGAATACTATTAATAATACTTGAAAAAGAAAAGTAGAAGGCAATTCTTGTTAAAAAGCTATTATGAAGCTATAGAAAAGAGGTGGCCCAATTATGTAACATATGTAAAGGTATGATTCTAAACGGCTTCAGAGTATCGTAAGAGTATAGCAACCGCCAAGGCTAGATCTCTGGTAACCACTAGCCTAAGTATAAGCTTATAAAAGATAATATTGTAACCTAAGGACCAACTGCAGGTCATGGAATAAGTCAGCGGTCTGCTGCGCTATTAGAAGCCTAATGTCCAACACATCAAGCCAGAGATCTCTCTTATGTAAGCACCCAGGGTTAGGGTTTGGACCGATAGGACCGCTCGCGGTTCAGTCAACAACATTGGGACTGAAAGAAGCGACATCGACTTCAGCAGTCCAGTACTGAAGACAGTATGAAGGCACGGATATATAAGGACACAGTCATCACCACATAGATAGTATTTCCTTCATAGCTCTTCAGTTGTCAATCTAAGTATTCAGTCTACACACCTGAATAGCCTAACGGCTAGTGATCATTCTATAGCACGAACAAACATCTTCTTAATATTGCACCTTTGTTACCTCTGCTACCTTACTACTGACATAAATTCCCTGACATCTTCTATTTACTCACAGGTATTTAGTGTGATCATTACAGATAATATAGAAATAAGAAAACTTGATATTTAGTCACTTACAGTTATTTCATATCGTACAAGTTCTATTAAAAATATTATATAATTTATCATTACTATTATTCTTTCTATCTTACAATTAAAAAAAACATGAATTCTGTCAAGTCGCCTTTATTAATGATAAATTGATGAGGCTGAAAGTCGCGATATGGGTTATAACCCGCAGGAATAGGTTCATATAGTTCTTATAATTTCCTATTAGCTTTTATATTTCACGCTAAAACGCCATTCTCCTTTTTAGGGCGTTCTTAACGCGGTCGGAAAGGCTGTTTTTCCTAGCTAAGAATTAAACGTCTTTGTAGGCGTGAAATCCCTCCTTTGCCGGGTAGTAAGATCCGTTATCTTTTTACGAAATATTTACTAAAATAGGTTAATTTTGAACCTGAATGGATGATTACCTTTATAACTATTTCTACTCTTTTGTAAATTTTCTCTCAAACTTTATCAAATTTTTGCGATATACGGCTAATTTCGTCGAAAGTTTTACGCTTAAAATACATAAGGTATTCCCGCGTTATAGCTTATTCCAAATATCTTTGAATAGCTGTTTCTTATGTTATATTAGGCAATATCTTCCTACAAAGTCCAAATCTAATGTCACAGGCTAGTGTCTGGGCTAATGATTTCGAGTGATCTCGACCTGGTAGTTGTCACGCTTTTGAAACGCTTTAGAACCGCTCAGAAGCCGCAAGAAAGTATGCCCTCACACGTTATGTGACTAGATCACTCCATTTTTTACAGTTTCATAATAGCTTCCTAGTAAAGGTTTCTCTTTTTTTCTTCATCGAGGTTTATAAATAGAATCCAACTACCTTAAACAACAACTCCTGTTTTAGTTACTTTATATAGAAACTTATAATTCTTTTTCTGACGGTGTTTTAATTGCTTGTTAACGGTTATAACCTAAGGTTATATTCTTCTTCTTCGAAACTTTGAATTTAAATCCCCCATCTTGAAAGTAATTTTTCGATGTACATGTTAAAATACAGCTTCAAAGCGTTTTAAAGGTTTAGTATAATTATTTTACAACTTAATATACACGTTTTACCGACGCCCTACATATAAAGTTCGTTGAGCGGTACTAAAACGTTTACTAATACCCTTCACACCTAGAACAACGAAATATTGACGTAATGAATATGCTAAAAAATATAATACAGTAATTGGAAATTGCCGATACGTTTACTTTTTCGGAATAAAAAAAAACCTTAAAGGGTTTTTATTACATTATTTACAAACGACGTAATTATTACGTAGTTTTTTACTAGATACCATATTGATTTTTCTGACAAACACGACTCTAATTTCTTCAATTTCGATCATAATATCGGCGCCTTGTTTAACAGGCGTTAACAAATTAAACGTAAATTACTGAATTGACCGTTTCAAATTTTTATTATAAAATTGCGATTTCAAGTATAAAAAGTTACGATATTACATGAATTACATTAAGACCAAGAGTCTATTAGTATTGAAAATTACGTTTAGGATATTTTATAATAAATAAAAAGCTTTATAAATACGGTTATAAAAAGTTATTTCGTTTATAGCAACGATCACAGTATTAATAACCCTATTACTTTTATAACTATATTTCGTGTTTATTATACGATCTTAAGGTAATTAAAGTCGTTATCTCCCGGTTTACGAGTATAAAATAAGGAGTTCGTAAACGTTGTTACGTTTTTAAAAGGTTTAGAAAGCTTTATTTATGAAAGTTGATAACATAACTTAAAATTTCGACGTGTAACTCGCGATTTTTAACAAAAAGTTGTTAACGATAAGTTAATTAATACGTTATTCCCTTTCGATATACCCGCTAATTATTACAAATAAGCTATACACGCTTAGTTTATTAACAAACGATATTATAAATTTAGTTCTCGATATAATAACATTATTTATATTAACGTTAATACCAGCGGTTTTTTACGCGGCGAAAGTAATATTAAAAACGTACCTACCTATAATAGTCAGTAAAATTTTATTATAATTAGCGTAAACGCCTTTCGAACCGCTTTTAAGCGGTGCTTTACCTAAGTGAATGACTCGTAACTCTCTTATTATAGGGACTTTAGGTTATACTTACGATATAATGTCAATAGCTATCGTATTTGTATCTGACTATTAAATCTAACGTAACGCACAAATAACTTTAAAGTTAAAGTTATTATAGGAATTTTTTTACTTCAGCCGAAAGTATTATCAACTTTTGAAAGAAAAGAAAGTAACTTTAATATGTAATTACGTATAAAAATAAAAAATAAAAACTTTAATTAAATTAGGTAATTCTATTATACTTTTGAAATAATCTTTTGTTTATAATAAATTTACTTGGTAATTACGTTTAATTTCCTTACGCTTTGATAAATATAAATTTTCAATATTGTAATGTTATTAGTAAATAATTCACCAACTGTGAAAAGTTAACGCGTATATTTATGCTATCCCAATAACTCGACGAAGCTACGTATTATGTATCTGATTCTACCTTATGACTTTTTTTTATATCCTTTTTAAATATAGACCATGATAAAGACCTATATTGTATATAGATTCACATATTCTTGTATTTACAATATAATGTTATTTCAAGTGAAACATAAATAAAATACTAATAGGTAATTTACGCCGTTTAGGAATACGTATTGTTTTTGAAGCGAATGGGTAACTATTGCGTTTCAAAACGAAAGTTCGCGTCTATATGAAAGGCACTTAAAGTAGTTGATGTTGTCGCGTTTTATGCCATTTTACGAAACCCCAAAAGTTTCAAGTTACTTTTATACAACTAGTTGCCGTCCCTTTCAAAAATATCAATAAATTATTCGCTTCGAAACTATTTGTCTTTGTTAATAATAATCTCCCCGACGCTTTTAGAAATCTCAACCCCTCATTCTATAAAGCCTTTAAAAATAAATTACTCTTTTACCGCTTTAAAGCCGATTACGAAATTGTCTTTTGAAACAATAATTAAAGCTAATATTTAAAGGTTTCATAAGATCTACTATACGGTATATCGAGAAAAAAGACTTGTAATATTATAGAAAGCGTTGATTAAATTACTACATTAAAGTTATATTTCCGTAAATAAGTCTTCAATCAATGACACTATACTTTTCGTTACAAAACCCAAAGGTCACCTACGTTTTTATATCGACTACCGTCAACTTAACATTATCATAAAAATGGATCGTTATCCGTTTTGACTTATTGAAAAAAAAGTTTACGAATATTTTGAAGTTCAATGATTTACTAAATTGGATATAAAAGCCGGTTTTCATACTTTTCGTATTAAAAAAGAAAACTAATAAAAATTACGTTCCGTATGCATTTTAGACCTTGCGAACAACTTGTTACCTTTTTTTGATTTTTAATATACCAGCTACATTTTAAGGGTGTATTAATAACTTGTTATGCTCTTTGTTAGACATTTTTCATTTTGTTTACCTCGAAGAAATTTTTATATACTCGAATAAAATTTTATATCACTTTAATGTAGAAGTTAAATCAATATTAAATGTCTGAAATGTGATGGGCCTTAAATTTGATATATCTAAATATAAATTCGACATTGAAGATATCGAATAACTGAAATTCGTTATAAAAGTTAGTATTAACGTTCGTATAATTTCGGAGGAACTTGTAATGATAACACTAAATACCTGTGAGTATATAGAAGGTGTCAGAGGGTTTATATTATCAAGGTAGCAGAGGTACTGAGTGAACAATATTGCAACCATGCAAGTAATGTTCAAAAGCCTTGAGGCTATTCAGAATATACTAAGACTGAATACTTAGATTGACAACTAAAGAGCTACGAAGGAAATACTATCTATGTAGTAATGACTGTGTCCTTATATATCTGTGACTTCATACCGTCTTCAGTATTGGATCCTTTGGATCAGTGCTGATCCCGCTGATCCTGAATCACTTGGATTAGTACTGATCCCACTGATCCTAATCACGTGATTGGCTTAGTCATTTCCCTGCTGGCAAAAAAGAGGTGTTCCTTACCTAATGTGTTGGACTTCAGGCTTTAAGTGGCTCAGCTGCACACTGGCTTGCTTCCTGACCCGCCGTCATGCTTAGGTCGTAACAGAACTACATATTACCCGGAAATACATATTTTTGACGTTTATTTTAAAATTAAAAGGTTTTCTCGAATTTGACAACTTTTACTGGTATTTTATACTCGACTATTTTACGATTATTAGGCCTTTAATTCGATTAAACCTAAGAGGTATCCCTTTTCATTGAAATCTTCAGAAGGAAGCTATTATCGAACGGCTTAAATTTAATTTTCTTTTGAAACTTGTTTTCGTTTGATGGAATCACGACCGCGATACCTTTTTTAAAGCCGATTGTTTTAACTAGTCCTTAAGTAGTAATTTACTTTAATATAATAAATACAGTAACTTATGTCTGGTAAAATATCTCTTGCGTTGTTCATTACTTGCTGAATATAATTACAAAATTCACGAAAGAAATTAGTTCATATTATAAACTACCCAAAAACGTGGAACGCAAAGCTTCGATATATGGTACGTCTATTTAGTATTTTTACGGATCATAAAAACTTCAAATACTTTATAGTTATACGCCGATTTTTTCAACGACAAGTTCGTTAACTCGAACGCCTTTTTCAATTTTATTTCAACTTAATTTATAATGACAGGGCTACTTATATATGACCTAATATATTATTTGGGGAATATTAGGATATTCTTGAAGACTTTTCTGATTTTCGCTTTTTAAGCCGGAAATTTTAGCGTTTACGCTCCGAATAAGCCATTTTTAAATAGCTTTCGAATACGTATGCCATTCGGTTAACGGTCATGAACGAATTCATCTAAAATAATTACGAACTTTTTACTAATATATACTTTAAAGTAGTCAAGAGACTGCTATTACCCGTAACGTTACTTAATCTCGATTAATTCGTATAATATGTATAGGTAATCGGAATTTTCTCACCTATATTTGTATTAATAATTAATAGGTACTTGAGTTTTTAATTTCGAAATATTTAATGAATAACGATAGTATTTTACGGTTTCGTAACCGTATTGAGGTACCTGTTCACGAGCCGTTTACTACATAGTTAATATAAGTTATTTACAATTTACTTTCTATTTATTATTTTGGCTTCGATTTCATTGTCGTTACTATTTTCGAAACGTATTTTTAACCCGGGTTTTACCGCGCGATACGATGCTTTTATCGAAGTAAAGATATATGTAAAGGTACTTTTTATTGAAAATATTGTTGAAAAGATTTTTTCGAACCCCTTTCGGTTTCTAAAGAATTTGAAAAAAAAAAAATTCACAGATATTATCATTCATTGATCTGAAATATATATCAATGATTTGAATTACCTTATTATTATTATGAACCGTTTAAATAAAGATATTACTTTTAAGGTTATAATTATTATAAACGCTAAAACTTATACGAAGCGGTTTTCAAGTTGTTATTAGCTGTTTTACGGATCTTCCTATATAATTATTTGTAATCGAGTACCGAATTCAGCCAATAGATTTTGAAAACTATCATACAATTTAATGGGAGTGTAATACTATCTAAATAATACCTTTACCTCTAAACCGACGGTATTACCAAATGTACTCATTAAAAAATCCCAATATATCTACGTTTATTCATCGTTTACATTTGATTTAAATAAATTCATTTATGAACCGGTTATTAATTAATATTTAATAATGAATATACGATTAGTATCGGTATTGACCGGTTTTTTATAACTTATAACTATTATATCAAAATTATATAACCTATATAATACTTATTTTTCCCAGTTATAAAGTCGAAAATAAAATCCGAGGGTTTCATTTAACGTATTCACCAAGTTATAAAGTTTGTATAAGTTTTAATAAGGGCTACATAAAAGTATATAAAATACCGTTAACAAATAAAGTTTCCCCTTAAAACGATTCGAGGTCGGTAATTACTTTAGATTTTTCTTTAAAAACTATAAGCTAAACAAGCTTCAAAAAAAATGGATTTACGATAAGTATCGTATAATACGTATTATTAATTTCAATTGTATCGAACTTAACGTTTGGAACGAAAAATATCTCCTGTTTTAAGTAAAATAATTTATCTGAGCCGTTTTGAACCCGTTTTCGAACAAAAGAATCCGTAACTTCTAACTACGAGCTAACACCATTTTAGTTAACGACGGTGAAATAAAAATAAAGTAATACGTTAAAAGTATTTTATGAATTCGAAATAAATATTGGGTCGGCCGCCCCCAACGTAAAGATTCCCCAAAACGATATTTCTTGATTAAGTCAATAGGTTATATAAATCTAATTTAAAAGCAGTTTTCGAACTTTTCCAAAACCGCGGATTTGGAAATTTTCGAATTACGTTATAAGTTGGCTGAAGATAACGACAGACCATTTTACCTATTTCACAAACGAGCTTAAATTATAATACTTCACGTTACGAAGCGGCGTAAAAGCTGTTATTTTATTGATACGAAATATGAACGAAACTTATATTAATGATTAATCAAAGTTATTGGAATATATTTTTGAATTCTCCGTTTTCAACGCCTTTACCTAATGATGGGTTTTCTCTCCTTACCAATTTACCTTACTTCACATCAATACGGCTTAGTTTACTATCGATACGGTCGAATATTTTAATCAATTACTCAATTGCTTTAAGTTACGTTATCTACCAACTTATTTACCGCAATATATAGTCTTTCTTTTAATACATTTACTCATTTGAAAACCAAGCGTTTTATTTTAAAGCTATATGGCTTGTAGGCCGTTAAAGCAGATAAAATTAACTGGTATTAAACCCGCCCCACCGCGAGTATTAACATTCCCGTATATAATACGCCGAAATTTTATAGTTTTTTTCATTATAACAACCTTTGTTTATATGCTTTTTAACCGCTTTTGAACGTTTAAGGAATGGTTTACGAATAACCAATTTACCTCGGTCCTAAATTTTAAACTCTAAACAAGCTTCATATAACTTCTTTATGTTTTTTCTTATATTATGATATAGATTAAACGACGTATATTAATAACTAATAATAATAATTATAATGTTGATAAAGTAAAAAAGATATAGAATACCAGTATTTAGCCGTTTGTTAATATATTTCTGATGGTTATATAGATTTGACTTACCTTCGTTTTTCAAATAAAATTTTCTCTCAATGTACGTTCTATGATATCATCATTCAAAATATGTTTACTTACGTACTTCGTCAAGATATATATTGATAACTCGTAAGGTAGGGAATTATACGCTCGTTAATAGGTATAACATAGCTTTTATATGAGTATATTCATAAATTCAATAACATTATTAATAGCTGCGATGCACAAGGTATTTACCTTAAGGGCTACGAATGATGGCAACGAAGAAAATTACAAAAAAATACAAGAACAAGATTTTTTTTAGTTAGGGTAATAGGTTTTACGTATAACTAAGGCTAGCTATTATTATACTATTTAAGGATAACTATAAAAAGGGTTTGTATCTTTAGGGAGAGGTCTTACGGAACTATTTATAATGGGAGGCGACTGCAACAGCTTTCACACGGTGCTAAATCGTTCGTTAGCTCAAAACCTTTTACATGATACTACAACATTTTAAGCCGTTTCGAATCGGTTGTTTTGTACTTCCCACGCCCCCTCTTAGTTCGGCAACACCTTTAATCACCTTCTACACTATGTTGCATAAGATCAAAAGAAATAGGCGGGGGAGGTTAAGCTGATAGGTAATATTATAATCTAATATCTTAGTTAATAGTTACCAGGAATCTAGCCCTGGTAATTATCACGCTTTTAAAACGCTTTAAAGCCATTCGAAAGCCGCATGGAAGCATGCTCTTTCACGTCACATAACTGGGTCACTACCTCTTCTATAGATTTATAACAGCTCCCTAACAATAGTTTCACCTCTCTTCTTCATCAAGGTTCATAAACAGAATCCAACCACCTTAAGCGACAGCTCTGGCTTCAGTACTTTTACATCCAACACCTCTTTATCCTTCTAACTTGACATATTATAAAGATAGATCGTAACGACCAACGATTTTACAATGTAACTGTTTTTGCCGTCAGGCATATTGATACCTCAACTTTTTAGTTATACCTGCAGCACTTTCGAGATTAAGTTATATACCGTACGTTATATTTGCGACATCTGATCCGAAAAATCATTTTGAAAATTTTCGAATACATTGAGCCTCTCAATCTCCTCCTTCCAATAGCGAATATTAATGTTTATAACGTATGTGTTTACAATCTACTGTTTTAAGTTTTCCACAAGCGCTTCTATTATATTATTACACAAATTTAAATTTGCAAACTTTAAAAAGAATTTCTAAAACACTATATATTCAATCAGAAAATCCATATACTCGTTAATTTTAACCAAAAGAGTATTTATAATGCCATAATTACAGGGACGAGGTCGTCATATATAAGGTGCTAATCCATATATGATATGATAATGAAATTTATATATATTAAAAATAATATAATGAAAAATATAATAAGACATATAAAAGTATTCAATATGCAAATAAAACCCAAATAGTATATGATCAAACGTTTCAAACTAAACGTTTAATGCTTATAGGCACTATACTAGATAAATGATTAATGAATTCAAATGTCGTAGATATCAACTCAAATAAATAGTATATAACAAAATAAAAGTTAAATATAAAAGTGGAAGTATAGGGTGTAGTCGTATTACTTATTATATGAAAACATCAGGTGTTGTTTTAAGCGCTTTAAGTGTTGATATAAGCATTCCAGAAAAAATTATAGTCGTTTCGAAAATGTACGTAAACAGCTTCAATACCCGTGTGGTATAGTAATTATTCGGGTAAATCCTAGCGAAAGGGTCCGAAACTTAATGGTTTATATAGCTGATACATAATAGAGCAATCTCCAAAAAGTCACCGGATATTGTCCAAAGCGCTAAACAAGTAAATAATATCGTATTGGAGCTTTTAATGATTGAAGGGACTAACAGAATTGATTATTTAATACTGAAATTATCCTTTTAAAAGCCATTAACGGTTTTGAAACCTCTCCTCTTTCCCGCGTAATTCTTACAAATCATAGTATTGGAATATGAAACAGTTAGTACCACTATATCATTTCGCTATAGGTATTAAACTAAAGTTTTTCCCTTATTTCTTAAGCTATCTATAATCAACCAAGTCAACTAATATTCGATTTCGGTTAAATAAATATATCAAAGTATAAGAAAAATATATAATATAACATTTAAAAACGATAGTAATAAAATATATAAAAGGGAAAAGAAACACTTAGAAAATGCACACATCAGATAAGAGCTTGAATCTCTCACCTGAACCATAAACTCTACCATATACTTCTATAGCGTGCTCCCTAACGCTTGCTAACTATAGTAGTATCTACCTTGAATAGTAGTATCCACAAAAATTATTAGATGAAGGTTATATTCATGCGAATAGTTTGTGGACGGAAACCTCTATAGTTTTCGATAAAGAATCTGAAACTGATTTACGTACGCGTATCCTTAGTAAACCTTTGAAAGATACCCGACTTTTGCAGAATTCTTAAGAGCCTTAGTATAAACGCTAGTTAACTGGACCGCCCTAAGCGGAAAAAAACGTTTTTACGTATTGATCCCCATGCTTTAACGCCGAGTTTTTACATAGGGTATTCGATACGTAAAGGCGTAACCCCCAAGTACACGAATCCGTTTATACAACGTACAAATAGGCTATTAATGCTTTTATCACTTGTTATAATGGATACGAATTTACCTAATACCGGGCGTTGATGTCACGTATCGAAATGTACACCACTGAATACCTAGTTAATAAAGGTTTATGAACGTGAATTACAAAAGATATACCTCTTGTAGACTAACCCTTTACCTTAAGTAGCCAAATTCGAATAAACCTTTGGAGGTTTATTTAAACCCCTCTTTTACCGACTTTATGACGGCTTTAATTTCGTCTGTAACTACAGTTAATAAAGGTATTATTCTTATCGCCCTACCTGTACCGAAACCGAATATTAAGTAGGTCACAGTGGTAAAACGAAATAGGATTCCGGTCCTTTTAATGTCGCGAGGTTTTTTTACGCCTATAAGAAACGTTAAAGTTCTATTTTAAACCAGTTAAGGTTTTAATTTATATAATGTATTATATTTTAAAGGGTAACAAAAAAGTTGGATTTATAAGTTTTCATTAGAATCCGTAAAGGTTGTAAACAGAATGTTAAAAGGTATTTTCTACTATATATTTTAATTAGAAGGGTATAATTACACCTCGTAATTATTGAGTGAAGAAAGCAGATATTTATAGGATTTGTTACATAGTACGAAAATATAGAAATTAAAATAAACTTTTTTTCGAAAGAAACTTTACCGATACTATTATATTTCTTCGATAATACCTTCGCTATATTATATTAAACGTAGTATACGTATATTGTTAAATGGGTTCTTCGAATTATTCTTACATCTTTTGAAGATATATTAATTGAGGTCACAAAAGTAATCGAAGAGGAGATCGCCATGTAGGTTAGGCTTACATTAGTTAACGCCTACTTTTTAACCTATAATTAGAACGTATATATAAATTTAACGACCTAGATTATATTTTTGAGGCCCGTTAGTTCTTTCCGTCTTTTCAATATTATAGAAAGGTCCTGGGAAATAAATAAACGGTATCGATTACAATTTCACAACGATGGGTATCTAAACTAGTATATTAATATACAATATATCTAGCTAATTTGATATTATAATTACGTGGTCCTTATTAAATATTATGTTCCTGGAGCGTATATAATTACTCCGTAATATTATAATTATGATACTCATTTTCTCTCAACATACGATAATTACTGAATGTTTTTTTTTAAAAAAAAGAAGGGGGGGGGGTAAATATATACTCGTATTAAAATAATACTTTAAAAATAAAATATTTCGGTAAGATCCAGTATAATATTTAAGTAGTAAACAAAAATTTATCTAATAACTTATTTATTAATCTTGAACCCGCGGAAACCATCGTTCGCCCTGCGAAAGGGGGTAAAGAATTAAAACCCTATTATATTAGTATCCGGCAATATTTTGGCAACAATAAGGTAACGCAACCTACTTTTTTTACACTTGGTTACAAATTTAATAGTCGTATAATACCGTTTTATAATACCTATAAATTAAGTAATTCACTTCCTTCAGATCTCTCGATATCTGGAGAAAGCGGGTTTATAGATTCTAAATATCTGGCTATTAGGGGTTAAACTCTATTAATAGTTGTTATTGAAGCTTTTAAGTCCATTACGCCACCTACTTTCAATTTAACTTCATTTATATTCGAATCTAATTTCTCGCTGCTTTCAAATATTAATATTATATAAACCAGCCCTTTGAACCTTACGTAACAAAATGATATGCAGAACTCTTGGCAAGTTACTTACGAAGATTTAACTACTTTAAATAGCTTTAAAAATTAACTACGTTTTTTACGAAAATACGTAAAACGACTAAACGTTGCCGAACGACAGAAATGAATACGAGACTAACAATTATTTGAATCAATGTAAATAAAACGGTAATTATATACAAAAATTTATTTATAGGCTACGCGAATAAGTACATAAATGTTATTAATATGTAAAAACCTTAGTTTGGTAAAAATGACAACAGGTATGGATTTACGTAACTCTACTTAACGTACGACATTTTCTTACCGGTTTGTAACTAAGGGGGCTTCGCCTTCACTTGTGAGAACCGATGTAAATTAGTATTGAATACTGGGTTTCGGGTTTTAATATATATTCGAAAAAAGGCGTTCTTTAGCACCACGTATTTAAAATAAAGATTTGGCAAGTATTCGATATAGCTATATATAAATGGGATTTGTATTATTAATATTTATAAGAGGTAGTTTACCAACAAGATTTTTGTAAATTTCTATAATTTGATACCAGGTTTTAAAGACATCGTAAAAGACGACTTTGACCTCGTTTATAATCGGGTGGAATCGACGTAAAATTATATTCGTGGAAGAGAAGCATTAAATATATGGGAATTTGCCACCAGTATATATTTTAACTAAAATGTAAGTGTTTCTATATATTACCTCAAATATATCCTTGACTTTGATTTTATTAATATCGCTGGGGCTATTACAATCGTCTACTTTAACTTAAATAATAGGTTTAATTACAAGGTTTTACTTATAATTTTATTAGCTCGTAAGTCCACTTTTATCACGATTTTTCGAATTAAAGTTTTCGAGGCTAACTTATTTAAATTCAGGAGTTTGATGGGTATTAATATAAACTTTTTAACTAGAGTTTCGAATATAACGGATGAGGTCGTAATATACAACTAGGCGAAGGCTTTTATACAGTTAAACTTAAATATTTTTATATTATCAGAAAACCAGCCACAATGTAAATGAAGGTTATGGAATAGTAAACCCCTAAGCTAAACCGGTTCCGGTACTATATAAAAAAAGCGGACAAAATCCAGTTTTAAAGAGTTAGTTTTATTAAATATAGTAATTTCTCAAGTAATGTATGAAAAACGCGGGCCGACTTATAAAAAAACAAATTTGATCAGGCCACCGTCCTTGCCAAAATACATAGTATTATTAACTGGTATAAATCTATTTTACCGTTTTATCTCCCCACTTTTAAGATAAGAAGCTAACCTATTTCCGCCGAAAGTTATTAAGCTTAAATGTTTTGGTATAATATTTTAAATAAATCTTTAGCCGTTGATGATTTTATCGAAAACCCCTTAAACTATTAGGATAGATCCAATTATACGGTTTCGTATAGATTTAATATCTTCGAAAAAAAGGTATAACAAAATACTATAGGCGTTTGAAATACGTTTCCCGGGCCTAAAGATATAACGATACGATTTTTTAAGGCTTATTAGGCATATATAGTAAAGACTTTACACTTATTTCATAATAAATTTCTTCGCTTTGTGTTATTTCTATAGGTATAACGATAGTCGAAGGTTTTAATAATACGTAAGTTGAAGAATCGAGACTTATTACAACAACAATTTTTAAAACTAATGATATTAATCTTAATATACTTTAAGTGATTAAAACGTATTATAACCTGACAGGTTTTTTAATTCCTCATTATATAGGGTTTGGTTAACGACTAATACGAAAAAGAAATATTTAAACGGTCCGACATAGATTTAGTCGCGGCTTTAACCTATGATATAAAGTCCGCACTCATTAATAATAAGGTCGTATCTATTGTTTCGAAAACATATAAGGGGCTTTCGAATACTGACTTTATAACCGGCAAAAATATAAAATACCAATTTTAAAATTTTACCAAAGTTTATTTACCCTGATTCAAAGCTTTTTAACCAAAATGATAATAAAGATACGATATTAAATAACGACTACGGAATTTTCGAATCTTAATTACGATACACAGTGAAGCTTACCTTTTTCACCGGTACTTTATATAATTTATATACCCGATTTTACTAAATACTATATATTCCGGGGTTTTATTTAAGTTAATAACGTGTTTTTTCATAAACCTCAGACTTTTTGAAATTAAAAGTTATAGGGTTCCAAGTTAATTTACAGATGTTAAACGTGTAGGCAAATGATAGCTAGCTGGTTTTTATTTAGAAAAGGTCGGAATTACTATATATTATTAAGAGTTATAATCCTATAAAAAAATTAAACAGAAAAATCACTTCTTTTTTACTAAGTTAAAACCAATCAACCCAGTCGTAAGGCCTTCTACTTATACCAAATTCCAAGGTATATAATAATTAGGGTTTTGGTTTAACCGCGTTTTATTGAAAATGGTACATATTGAAAAGCGAATAATAAAGGATTGGAAGGTCGTCCGGTATTATAAAGAATTTTCGCGAATAAAATACAGACTTCCACCGCACCTTTTTCGTATAATAACTACTGCTGCGATTATATTTATATTTATATATTACTTGAACAATTAGTATTCTAAACGAAGGTTAAATGGTTTTATAAGATCAATTACGGCACTTTTTATCATTATAGTAAAGGCAATTACTCCATTATACAGGACTACGTTAAACGTTATTATCTTTCGGGATTTCGGTTTACTTTTTAATAAGGTCGTTTTAAAATAGGTACGACTTCGTTTTATTTACCGCCTTAAAAATCTCAACGTTAGGTATCCGTTCGTATAACGTTTCGAAATATCGCCCGTAACGGAAGCTATTAAGGGTAGAAGTATCACCTCCTTTACTATATCGACTAATAATAGAGAGATTACGTATAATGCGCCAACCTTTAGGAAATCCTTTAAACTTTAAGAACGCCTAGCCTAAGTGGACTATAAAGATATCAGCAACCTTTCCTTAATAATACGAAGGCTTAAATTGGCTAAAGCATGTTTATGACCCCTCGTAATTGAAGTTAATTTTTATAGTTTCCTGCATCCTATTTTACATGCTTTGAGGTCTACCTTCAATTTCTTAACTAACCCTACGGGCGGAATAATTAAAATGGAAGTGACTTTTTAATTTTAAATTTGGTATATTAACTGAAACCACTGTTATAATATTATTCTTATCGACGGGATTAAGTAGCTTTTCGAAGGCAAGCGTTAAATTGGCTACGGGTACGTAATATACCGGGATAAACGAGTGGTTACTAATAAAGATGATAACCTATACCCCAATATATACGTTTTTAATGCGAAGGTCGGCGGCGTTTTTCGTAGCCTCGAAGCAGCCTTACGTATTACCTCAAGCTTAATAACAGTTGATGTAAATAATACCTTTGTAATTTAAGGTTTAATTAAGGATTTAGTTACATTTTAAATAGGCTTTCTGGGGTTTTTATACGGTAATTGAGACGTATCCGATTCTATTTAAAGTTAAATAAAGCTCTGGATATATAGGAATCGTTGAAACTGAGGTTGCGAATAAGTTCATTAACTTAGGAATTAAATCCCTTACCCTTTATAAAAACGACGGTCCATGTTTTATAATCAATATTAAATTTTGATAACAATTTAACTTCAAAGTCATCAAAAAAATATGCTTAAAACGAGGTTAAGATAGTTTTATAATATAGGGAATAAGGGCTTATGTATACTATTAGGTCTGGATCTGAATTCGGTACAATTCGCGAGGACGGTATTATTTTACCTATATTACCGTTATTACAGCCTTTTTTATACCGCCCTTTTATGATAAGGTTTGGATATAGGGACTTCGCTCTATATTTTCGACGATTTTAGCTTTCTAAAGCGAAGGAGAAGTACCAACATTATAAAGGTGAATGTAACGTGACCCATATAATCTATTACCTTGTTTCGTTAAAAATATAAAGGTTTTAGCTAAAGATTTATAGAAAACCTCTAAACGGGAAGATACGAAACTTTTATATAAAAAGGGTTTTTTAAAAACCTAGATTTTTCTAGGATTTAATATACGTTATCAATTTTTTTCGAAAAAAAATATATAATTAAATTAAAACCTTATTAGGTTGTATTTACCACCCGCCGGTAATAATTACGTTTTATATTAGTGAGCGATTACATATAAAGCCCGTTGGCTTATATTAACGTTATTATTACTATTATCATTACTATTAATATCAATACGGAGAATTTTATTTCTTTACTAGCTTTACCACAGCTGCTACCAAGGCTTTAATAGTGGCCGTCCAGTAAATCCTTTTCTCCTAGAAAGGAGTCGTATTTCTTGAAGAGGGATTCGAGGTAATGGTGGGGGCGGGGGTACGGGGGGCAGTAAAGGCGGCTATGGGCAAAGGGGAGGCTGGCTAATTAAAGATAACTCGTCTCCCTCCTAATATTAAACTTGTTATCGCCGTCGGTACCTATTTAAATCCCTTCAATTACGGGACCCCGTCGTTTTGATAATACCGTTATAAAGGCCTATATCGCGTTACCTTTCGCTGCTTTTACAGCGATATAAAGAGGTTATTATAAAGTGATAAGGTATTTAAAAACACCTTTATCGCAACGTTGACACGATAGGTCGCTAACAGCTCAATGGCGTTAGGAGCGACTAAAATGTATCCGCTTTTATATTTAGTTAGTATTATTATATGTTAAATGCGGTTACTAGTAATAGAAACGTTAAAAGAGTTGTACGCGCATAACAGAGGTATTTTACGCCTTTTTCCCACGGTATAAACCCCGTTATTAACCCTTGCTAAAATGGATCGTATATAAATAATAGAGGGTTACGCCCTTTTAAGAGAGAGGTGGAAACTAGTGGAGTGGGTTAAGGGGGAGGTAGGAAAAGGAAAGGGAGAAAACGAAGGGGTAGGGGAAAGGGTCGCGCTGGAGATACGTTTAATGCATTTGAAATGCAGGGGTTTTCTAGCCCTGTCGTAGCGGGCGCGGGCGCAAGTTATACGGCCTTTATGGGTATTTTCCACTAAACGATAAGGTTAGTTAAGATAACCTAATTAAAAAGAAAATAGGGTATAAAAAGATAGGGGTGTGGTTAGAAAGAAAAAAGAGAGCTTACTATTATTAGTTACTTTAGTAGTTATTTTTTTAAAAACAAGGTTTAAATTTAGGAGTTATATTAACAAGGGATGCTTTTTATATGAGGTAACAGCGTACAAACCATTGCTTTTATATAAAGGAGCTCCTTATCAGTTCGGAATTTTCTTTTTCTTAACGTGCGCCCGTACCTATACATATTTTTCGCGACTGCCCCTTTTAAAGGCCTTTTTTCGCTTTTTCTGACTTCAAAGGATCCTTTATTTAAAGGACAAGAACTAGTCGTATCCTCAGTACAATTAGGCGTTGGGCGGTGACTAAAATATCTACGTTACATAGCTTGACTAGTACCGCGGTTTATACACCTACAGGTCTCTAAACTATAGGGCACCCTAAGGTCTTAATTGGAAAAGTGGCGAAGGATGTTGACGGCTTTTTACGGCTGTATTGCCTCACATTACGACCCTTGCCGCCGATATATACAGGGTTGTTTCGTAGCAGCTAATACGTCGCCTTGTGACGAGCATTGCCCGATGATAGTAAAATTTAGAAAATGGCATAAAAATATAACTCCTGATATGGCTTAGTAACTAGCCAACTATACCTTTTTATACCGTCCAAGCGGTAAAAACCCTTACCTTTACCCTAACCAAACCCCTAACCCCTTATATACCTTTAATATTTTCAATCGTTATATGGATTATACGTTTTAAGGTATTATACCAAATACACTAGCAATAATGTATTTAATAAAAGGCTATTCATAATACGTGGCATTACGGAATAAAACCACTACAGCCACCGAAATAAATCATTACGATACTAGTAAAATTAAAGTTAACTTCGAAATAGGTTAATAACTATCGTTACTGGAAACAACGGTAATTTAAATTATTATAAAACCAATTTTTTTTATATCTTTTAGTCCCTTACTAATTTTCTTCTTTATTTTAAGGATATGGAGATCCTTGATGTAATATCAATGTTAACGTTGACGAGCTAGTTAAAAACGGCTAAAAGTTTCCCCTTAACTTTAAATAAATACACCTATAATTTTACCTTTAAGGTTTAAGATCAATGGTATAAAACCTAACGAAACTAAAAGTACATTAATTATACCGGTGTTTTTACTACCCAACTATTAACAGGCTATATAAAGTCAAGCTCGTAGGATATAAAAATATAGAATATTATACTTTGAAATATATTGAAAAACTCTATTACCACTACGAAATAGATTTCTAAACCCCTTGAAAACTCAAATTTACATTGAAAAACGATGAAAATGTTATCTATAAGGTCTTTATTAATGTATTTTACTTCAATTAAAAACATATTCTTTATATCATCAACTCCGTGACTTATTTTTACAGAGCCAAGTTTTAAAAATCCCGATCGATGAAAAATACGTGCAAAACGTGAAAGATATTGTAAATTAATACGTATCTAGGCTGACCTAATGTTTTCGTCCACGATACTGGTACCGACTTTACGATAACATAATTTTATGAAAATATTAAAATAATAGGAATATAATGTAAACAAGTGGTTATAAAGACCTACTATAGCATTAAAAGAATTAAAAGGGCATACACACTATTTCGCTGAACGTAAAATATCTTTACACAAGAGATTAAAAGCTTTACCAACCCAAAGGTATACTTTTAAATAATAGTATAATTTTTTAATAATACTATAGCCTTTAACGGTTTGATATTAATACTACTGATCTTTAAAGCGTACCTACATCTAACAAGTAAATCTCCGCTATAAGCAAGTACCTAAAAACGAGTTATAACCTACGGCAAAACACTAAGGGAACTACCAAAAAAATCGGTACGCCGCCAAATTAACAACACCCTTAATACTAAGAACGGTCCCACTATTATCGACGTACTTGCTCTGCCGTTATAAAGTGAAATCCTCGTGTAGTGGAAGCGAGGTAAATATAAAGGCGTATATGAAAACTCAAATATCGCCTACTATAAAGTAGTTGTTAAAACTATAAACAGCCTTGTAACTTTTCATATAACTTAGGTTAAGCCTTATATTAGGAAACTTAACAATAAAAACCCTTAAGCCAAGCTACTAATCTAATACGAACCTCTTTTACCAGCTATGAATAAACCGATAAAACATCACTAATGCAATAACCCCTAAAGAAAAATAACATTAAAGAGAAGGAATATATACCGGGTCGCATTTACGATATTACTTAGATATACAGGAAAAGGTAAGATAACGAAAACTTGGTATTAAATTTTTAAATATAAGGTATTATTAAAACTTCTGGCAAACTTTATAAGGGAAAGTAACAGGGTCGAGATTAACAGCATATTGATTCGATAAATGGTATAATTCGTGCTGAAAACCAACTTTAACCTTTAAAACCTAAATATCACGATTTTTAATTCGAAGATTATCCATGAGGTTAAAGGTAAAACCATAGGCCTGCCATACGAAAAATACGTCTTATAGTTTGAAGATACAGTAATAAAAATAAAAACCAAATCCATACGTAATCGCTAACAATTTAAAGAGATAATCAATATCTATTGGTTACCTATATAATAAGTGTATCAGTTGAAACTAACGGTAAGTTTACATTTAATAGTCGATTTAAAACGTAAATATATACGTAATAAACAACTAATGTATAACGAATTATACTATTGAAATTATTATGAGAATTACGTATCATTTACCTTTCGGAAATAGTAATACGATATATGAAAACATTTTAGGGACTGATGAATTGAAACGTCTATTAATTTATAACCTACCAATACTACTTTAAATAACTTTTAAATATGAAGTATTCAATATATAACTCATATTTATTAATTGCGTAAGAAAGGATCATCGGACTAATGTGTTTACAAATTAAAGATGTTTTTTCTTTAAAACTGCTAGCTTTATTATATCGTAATAATAGACGATTACGAGCATTAGATTTTAAAACTATAACTCGGTTACGACGTTAATAAATGGTAATCAACTTAACTTTAACGAATTATTAATATGTATACTTAGTATTAATACTGGATTTGACTTTTGCAAAAAAAATTGAAACGTTAATTTCACAACAATAGAGAAAATTAACGTAACTAAGGTTTAATAGTACCTGAAACAATGTACCCTTGGTTATTATATCGCTACCATATATTGACTGAATGCTTTTTAAAACCCATTTATTATTGTACAAAATCAAAATTTAACAAATAACCATTTCAACCGAATAAATAAAAGATTGAAGCGTCAAATTAGAAACCTAGACCGAAGTATTAATATAATTTCGATTAAATTGTCGAAGGCTAAGTTAATATTCTTTACGAAGAGGTCCTTTATAAATATTATCGATTTATCTTCACGAATCGGTTTTCAAATAACCTTCGTTAACGAGGATAATTGGTAAACTTAACTTAACATTATTAATAACCTACTTTATTAGACTTTTGTCAAGTACAAAAAGATTTCATAAAATGTGTTAATTTAAAGGTCTACAATATAATAATATACTTTAATATAAATTTGATATTATAAGAAACCCTCAATATTATCATTAGTAATGAAAGATTATTCCTATCCCGGTAGTCATTTTTACCGACTCGAAAAGCTTGTTCAAATACCTTTCGAAGTTTGGAATCACTAGCAAAAAACGACTAATAATCAACGTAATGGTATTTTGCAAAGCTTACGAAAGCAGTGAAATAAAAAAATTCTGGTGAATTAATGGCAAGGATAATCATACCGATGTTATAACAAAGGCGTTACAAAATAAGGCTTTCAAAGGGTTTATAAACAGTAACAGACTAACTATTCGTATTAAGGGTTACGTCAATAGGCCGTCCGGTAAGGCTATATTACGAAAAGGTTAGTGATGTGTAAGCAAATTAGAAAACTATCAGGGAATTGACAATGAAACCCTATTTGACCAATATTACTAAATTAAAAGTTTGTATAAGTTTATAGTGATTTTTTTCTTCATGGAAATGGATAAAGTCAAACCTTGGGATCATGGAGTAATTAACAGCAATTAGGATTAATTCAAGTATAAGTAGAATTCATTTAATATGAAAATTAATAGGAATTAATAGGGTTTTAATTAGTTGACGAGGTTGTAGTTTAACAATTACTGGAAAAGATTGATTAACTATGCTAGTGTACGCTTACAAACTAAAAAGCTGCCAATATTGGAATAATAGTAATTGCAGTGCAGTAGGTTAACTTTACTTACAGTAAAGTTGACTATACTGACTGCAAGTTAAATGTATTGTTTTTTGTAGGCCTACTGTATTGGCTATAAGTCAAGTACAGTATTCGACCACTTCATACTAGGGTACGGGCCAAGCAATTAGCCATACAAATTACTAGGTGGACCGGCTAGCGGTCTGCCAAACCTAAAACAATACATCCATCACTTGACTACGTAATACTACTTTTATTTCGACCAATCAAATCGATAAAATTACAACATTCAAAGCTCTAACAATACGAATAAAATTATATGGAATTGTAATACTTTAATATCCAATTTTTATACATATTATATATTATACGTATCTTATTATCTACAAAGTTATATGGTTCGCTATTATAATCATTGGTTTTATTTTATAACTTAAGGAAGTTGGTAAGTTTCGTAAGTTTACTTTTATTAATAGGAAAATGGTATAATAGAAGGTTATAGTAAGGGTAATAATTAGTGGGTATTGGTTTGTAAGGCTTATGTTATTGTTTTACATCGTTTATTTCGTTTTCTAAAGTAATGTTTTCGTTATTTAGGCCGCGTTTATTATAGCTAAAAGGGGCTTTAATTGTATTTGGGACGTATTTTGGTCTTTATATTTTTTTAGTATACATATAGGAGTGAGTATGTATTGTACCCACGTGGCAAATAACATTCATGATCGTTTTTTCTTTTCTTCTAGCTTCGTATGCCTTACTTAAAGCGCGGACATTTTATCGAAACGTTTTATACTTTATGGGCGTATAGTTTATCTACGTTATTGTCTCATCTCTATGTCTTTTACGATCCATTTTTTATATTCTTTTATATAGTATCATTTTATAATGTCTATTTTCTATATTATTCTATCCTTTTGGTTTAGTAAGTCGTTAAGCCAGGTTGTATTCAATAAAGCTTTCATAAGGTGGTTATTTATATTTCCTAGAGTATGAATATCACTGTTCTATAGTTGTTTCCGTAGTTTTTGAAAATGAAATTGTATATCGTTTGTCATAATTTTATCGTTTGATTTGATAATATTTTACAAAAATTATGTAATATGTGAAGCCTTTTGGCTTTTACCTTTTAGTAATGAAAAATTACGGTTCAAATATATTCATTTGCCGTATAAGAGTTTAAGTTTTCAATTGGCGTATCGATAACATTATTATTATTATTGTTATAAAGAGGGTCTATTGTTATATATTAAAATGAAAGGTTTGTACTTAGTTAACTTTAGCTTGACTTACTATTAGTAAACTTATAATTTTGAGATTGCGAAGTTTATTAAAACTTTCAGGAAGCTGGTTTATACGTATACCAAAAATATTGGAGCGGTGCAGGAGTTGATTTTGAGCATTGTTTTAAATCCAGGTGCGTTTGGAATACAGTGTTTAAAGGGGTTCCGGAATAGAATGGTAAATATAGATGTAAAAAAAAACCCTGATTAAAATAAAAGCGTATAACATGTAAAGGAAAAAGAAATAAAATACGATAAAGCGTCAATAGTAAGACATTTGGCCTTTATTGATATGAATTAAATTTAAATAAAATGGAAATAAAACTTAATTATAGGCTAGTTGAACGTTTTAAATGAACCCTTTAACGCTTTATAAAAGTTGTACTAATTGAGTGGTAAATGAACTTAAACGTCGTAAGTTATAAAGTTTAATAAATGGCGTATTATAAGGTAAATAAGGGAGGAAAAAAGAGGTAAAAGAGATGAGGAAAAGGATGTGGAAAGGTATATATAGATTTTAATGTAGTAGGCGCTCTGAATGTTGTGTTTGGTGCTTACGAAATGTGCCAGAGCGTTTCAAAATATGTTTTGGGCATGTGGTTTGTATTTGGTAAACGGTTTGAATATTGTGTTTTAGCTGTTTTCGAAGGGTGTAAACGGTTAGAATGTTGCGTTTAGATCGAATGGGTTTTAATAAAGAATTTCGAAACTTGTTGCTTTTAGCTTGCGAAATTTAATACGTAATACGATTTTTTTTAAAGTACCCAAATACGTTTGGAGTGTATAACTGAGTTAATAATAACATTACATAGTTTTTAGTAAATATGACATTAATCGAGTTAATCATATCGTACTAAATTTATCTTGTTTAAGGTTAAGTTGTGTTATAATCTTTTTACATTTTCATATGGTTTTATAAGATATAGTGTTAAGGTACAAATATTTGTAAGTGTTATAATATTCTGCTAAAGGTATTTCATTTAGGTTCGGTTTTTCTCCCTTAAGCCATTTGTAATCGATTTAGTCGACTACTAATTATTATCTATAAGGTTTATTTTACCGGATATATTCACGTAAAGGTAATATTGAAAGACTCATAATATATATTAAATGTAAATAAATATAAAAGAGGAAATGTATCCAGAGAGTATATGTTTTAGATAGGAGATTATAAGTTTTTACCCGGGCTGTGGCACTTTACCATGTACTTTGCCGATTTCCTTTCTAATTAGTAGCATTCTACCGTATACTTTGTTAATACCCCTTCTGAATAGTGGCACACTATCATACATTTTACAAGAATGCACCTTGCAAAGTGATATATTACCGTACACTTTGTAAGGATGCAACTTGCAATGTAGCCGCTTACTAACTATAGAGATATATGATAATATCCACACTGTCGATATTTTTGGTAACTTCAACTATCCCCTATTCGTATTGAATTAGGCTTCCTACTTGCTTGTATACTGTAATATCTATGTTTTATTAGAATACATGTATATATTTAGGTACTACGTTCCTTATTAAAAAGATATAAAACACGAAAACTGTTTAAACAAACAGGTATAAACGATACGAAATCACCACCAACCCATATATTAACCTTATATTACATAATACACCGAATGTTGGTAGGGCTTTAGACGTTGCAAGTTGTCGATTCGATTGGTCGAAGTAACAGTAGTATTGTGTGATTAAGTGATAGATGTATTGTTCTAGGTTTGGCAAACCGCTAGCCGGTCTACACAGTAATTTTTATGGATAATTGCTTGGCACGTTCTCTAGTTTAAGTAGACATATACTATACTTACTTTACAGCTAATACAGTGGACCTATATAAAACAATACACTTAATTTGCAGTTAGTATAGTTAATTCTACTATAAGTAAAGTTGACCTACTGTATTACAATTACTACTATTTTAATACTAGCGGATATTTCATTTATAAGCGTACGTTAGTATAGTTAACCCATCTTTTCAGGTAACCACCAAACTGTAACCTCGTTAATTAGCCAAATCCTTATTAATCTCAATTGACTTTTACATTAAATGAAATTTATTTTCATTTAAATTAACACTTATTATAATTAATTAACATACAACTTCAAAGTTCCATTTTATCAATTCACATAAAAAGTTTTTTATTTATAAACTTATGTAAACTTTCAATTTGGCTATATTAGTTTAATAAGTCGTTATTGTTCATTCCCTGGTAGTTTTCTCGTTTAACAATATATCCCTAATTATTACGTAACTTGTTTTTACCGAGCAGCCTAATAAAGTAGCTCTTAGTATATATAGTTAGCCAGGAGTAATTTACAAACCTTTGTAAGGCTATATTCGGTAATAACTTCATTAAAGCGTTGATGAGATTGTCCTTCCTATTGATTTATCGGAACTCCTCGATTTCTCCACCTTTATAGGCTTCATAGAGTATTATTACGTCAATTATCAGGTGTTTTTCGTTAATAGTTTCGATTTTAGAAAGACATTTGAATAGACTCCTGGAATCAGTACAAATCACCACCGAAATAGAAGGAATTTTTAATTACCTAATAATAGCATTGTGGGTTTCCAATAATACCATGTTTATATTAAAGCTTTCCATTATATCGTAAACCTTTAGAGTTAATAGGTTTCGTGAAATATTTTCACATTTAACAAAAGTTGAATAAATTAGGTTACCGACAATGTGAAACTAATTTTCCCTTTCATTTTGAAATAAAGGTTATTAGGAAACCGAGTTATAAAAATAAGTTAGTGTTATTTTTAAAAGACCCATTCGTGAAGATCATTAACTTATCTTTCGATAGGTTAATAAAAACCATATCAATATTTCTATTTAGATTTCACACTTATTAATTAAACTTTTTATTCATTCGGTTAAAGTCGTTATCTATTAAATCCTATACTTACACCATAGTTAATATGTCGTAACAAGCTTTCAATCAATATAAGATAATGATATAAATATTATGGGTACCCTATTTCAGATACTTTTAAGTCTCAATTATATTAATCTTATCGATTATAATTAAATAAATAATTTAGCTCTTTTAGCGAAAGTTAAAGCGGGTATTAATACCAAATATAAGGATTAACGATTTATGAAAATTAAGTTAGTTATTTGTTGCTAATATTGTAACAGGCTTACAAATTTAAAATTTGGAATATTTAATCGCCTGTTATTCCGATATTATAAAACTAGCCGTTTTAACGAAAGGAGTATCGTTAATTTATATACCTATTAGACCGAATTTCTTCTCCTATGTTATCAATGAATATGGGTCGTATATTGAAAACTTTATACATAAACGTAACTTTAAATATGATTAGTAGGTTGAAAACTAATAAACGTTTACTTCAACTAATATGTATAAAGGTTTAATATATTATATTACCGTCCCTGGAGGGTGAATAACACGTGATTCCTATAATAATTACAATAGAATAAGCCGCTATAAATAGGCCATTAAATACGTATATACTTACATTATATCTCGGCTATTAAGTGTAAGTTTATCTTTCGTTCTAGCTAATAAACTTGTTGTTAAGGTAACCATTAAACGTTATTTTCTTAAAAAATCGTTAGTGATTACATAAAGATTTAGTTTTCGATTTTATTACCATATCTGTTCGCAGGTCTTTAGATCGTTGCAACGATGTTGATTCGATTGATTGTTCGAAGTAACAGTAGTATTGCATTGGTTAAGTGGTGAATGTATTGTTCTAGGTTTGGTAGACCCCTGGCCGGTCTACACAGTAATTCATATGGCTAATTGCTTGGCCCGTATCCTAGAGTGAATTGCAGCATACTACACTCGACTTACACCCAATGCGGTAAGTCTCCATAAAGCAATACACTCAACTTGCAGTATAGTATAGTTAACTTCACTGTAAGTAAATTTGACCTACTGTAATTCATGTAGTATTATTCTAATAGTATCTTTAAGCGATTAAGCGTAATTTTTCGTACGGTTGGCTCGTAGTTTTGCCATGAACACTCCAAATAATCCTCGATTTAAAAGTCGTAATATTTGGGGTTTAAAGGTGAAAGTTAGCCTTTAGTACAAATTGTACAACTCCTTAAATTAATAGGCCATTAATCTCAACTTTATCGCTTTACTTAAAAGGGTTGCCGAAATTTTTAAGAATACTTTATATTGGAAACTTTAATGCTAAGTTTTCGTTATCCCTCCCTTTCCTGTTTACCTAAGTAATATTGTAAATACGGCTTGGTATATATTTTTCCTTTTTAATATTCTTCTTTTTTCGGGGTCATTCACGTTGGTAGTATTTTATCGGCTTGTCGATAACTAGTAGAAAAGGTTTGTATTAGCTTGTTCGTTTAACTCAAAAAGTTTTATCATTAATTACGCTAATATAAGGCTTAATCTAGGTAATATGAAAAGTTATAAGGCCATTAGTAATTTTCATACTTACTTTAGAGTTAGTAACATTTAAAGTTTTATATGAGTCTTTATATTTATCTGACTCACGCTATACGAAGACTTCACTTTATAACGGCTAAAAAAATGAAAAATACATCGATAATCGTAAAGCTGTTTCTAGTGTTAAGGGTATCGTTAACTTGAAGATGTACCAATTCCTTCTGCAGTTCCTTCAATACTTTACTGTAGGATATAACTCATTTATAGGTATTTGTTAATAGCGGAGACTCACTTATTAAATGTAAATACTCTCTAAAGACTAGTAACGTTGGTAGTAGGACGGTAAGGCCTATAGTATCATTTAAGCCTTTTACCGCTATTTATAAGCGTATCTTTAGGTTGGTAAAACCTTTAATACCCAACATAAGGATATTATACGTTTAGAAAAGTAGTATATATGTTCTTTTAAACTTTTCAATACTTTAGTAGGCCTTTATATGCACTTATTTACATCAAATATTCATTATTTTAATATTTTTCCAAAATTCCGTCGTTGTAAAGTTAGTACCAGTATTGTAAACGAAGATGTTAGGTAGGCTTAAATACGTATTAATCCATAGTATCCTTAGAGTTTCCTATATATCTTTTGCTGATAAAGACTTTAAAAACTTAGCTTTCTAAAAAGAAGTTGCAAAGTTAATAATATGAAGAATAGGCTTATTATTTAACTGAAATACGCCAATAAAAACCTTGTAATTAATGTTTTTATTGTTTTTTACCATAAATTGAAATTTTTAAATAGTGTAGGTATATATTTGATAATAGTAGGAAAGATTTCCGATAAATTTTAAAGCAAAGTATTTCATATCTCCATGTTTCAAGCACTTTGAAACTTTATATAACTTATTAACAATTAGATAATTCGAACGATGATATAATTAATGTAGTTCTGACTTTATTAAGTTTAATAATTTTTTTTTTGAAAACTTAAAAGTAAACTATAGGTACCTCTATTGAAAAGCGAGACGAAAGCTATAACTGTTTTGAACTAAGTCGTTGGAGTTAACGTCAATATTAACGTTAAGGCTTTTTATATCTTTTAAATAAAAAATGAAGGGGGTGAAAAACTTCAAGATATAGAATATAATTGGTTCTATGACAGTTTAAATTATCGTTATCTCTAATAAAGATAATTATTCGCTTAATTCGAAGTTAACTTTAGCTTTATTAATATCGTAACAATTAATTTTAATAGTAATGATATTTTCTTTTCGTAATATCATGTATTACGGATAGCATTTTATTAAGTACCTCGTTATCTCTATATTCAATATAATATCTTAAAACGTATAATCTATGTAACGATTACGAATGTTAAAATCGTATAATCTATGTACCGATTATGAATGTTAAAATCGTATAAAGGATTAAGGGTTTTTACCGCCTAAGTGGTATAAAAAAATGTAGTCAACTATTTATTAGGCTATATTAGAAGTTATATCTTTATACTATTCAATTTACTTAAGGGTATTATCGTTATTAATTTGCTCATAACACTTAAAGTTTACGATTCAGTTGAAGTAATCTTATTGAAAAGTAGTAGGATATTAAATAGGATATATTACCTTTTTATTGTTGTATTTGGAAAAGAGGTAACGAATTAATCAATAACTAAACTTACTACAAATTCAACATGTTTTACCACTATTACAACAAGTGTTTTTACAATTAATAGGTTCGTTTAAGTCTCAGCCTTATTAAAGCCAGTGGGCCAAACCTTAGAAATTAAGGGTGTTTATAACCGTATTTACAGTAGATGTAATGAAACAATGTAAGTTTTTTTATTTACATTGGAGAAATTACCGGCTTAAAAGTATATATTAAACCAGTTCAATATACGTGTTATTACAAATATAAGCAAAAAAAGTAACTAGTTGAAGAAGCCTTCACAGATGGTATTTAGACGTTATAAGGCGTATTAAAACTCGTTAATATCTGTAACAATTGCCTATACCTATTGGTGAAGTATGATTTAATTAACTTAGGCTTTTTCCATCACTTATTAACATAATATCAATTTGTTTAGCATTTAATTTAATACGTTCATTGGTATTTCCCTCTTTATTCATTCGTTATTATTGTAGTTCACTTCGTAATCACCTAATCCATATGGTATTGAGTAAGTTGGATGTCGTGTTCGAAATAAAGTTTCATATTATTGTAAACCTCGCGAAAAATGGTTGCTTAGATCGGAAAAGTTAGGTGATAATTCCTAAAGTATCTTATAAGGATTTTATGAAATAATAAGTAAAAACTAGAAGGGAAAAACTTCATTTAATTACAAATGTTTTAAAAGGGAATCATTTTCGTATCGAAAAGCTTATAAAGCTTTTCGTTCTACTTTTATATATTGTTTTATATAATAGCAAAATTGATAAAGAAATATAATCAATATTAATTATCTTAACAGATTTTAGGAAAAGGTCGCGATAGTAGTTTTAATCTTCGTTTATCTTTCATTATAGTTGAGGCTTTAAGGTCTTCGAACCGCAATATGAAGCGTAATTGTTAGTCTCCTGACTTAAAGGGTAATGTCTTATAGTAAAACCTGTAATTAGTTTATGCATATAGTCAAACTTGCCATAGGAAGGTTTTCAAAGGATTTGGCGATTTTGATTAAAGGGTTAGGGGGTAATGAAGTCTTAAAAGCTTTAAGGTATTTGATAATTTTAGGGAATTAACCGTTAGAAGGCGTTAACATTAATTCTTTTTGCCGTACTAGCAACCCTTATTTTACGAGCTTTGCTGCCGTCGAGGGTGTACTTCGATTTATTATGTAAAGGTACTAGGTTATGGAGTAGATTAATGGGCTTCTTATTATTAAGATATAAAAAAGCTTAATTTAATTAAGGGTAAGAGAGGGTTTTCCTATAACATATATAGGGGCGTTAAAAGTTTATAACTCTTTTGTCTTTGTTTTGCGGATTTTAAGGATTGGGATCTTAAAGGGTATTTTCACGTCAAGCAAGTTGAAAAAAGGTTTCAGCTAGTCTTAATAGAGTATTTTCTGGAATGTAAATTCCATAGCGAGTGATTTTTTTTTAGCTTGGCTTTAAACATACATTAGATTATCTTTTACATATTGAAAGTCCAATGGTTAAAAAAAGTATGGAAATTTCGAAAAACGCGAGCGTTACGACTATAGTCGTTATCGAGGTCCGTATTGGAAATGTATTGGATAATGTAATTGGTTAAATAAGCCTTCGTCAAGGTCTCACTAACATCTGTAATCTAAAGCTATTCGTAATAATAATTAACGAAGACGGTTTCAATGGCTTTAAATACTTTTATGTATTTTTGGCTTGGTATTATTATAAAGTTTTGAGTTGTATAGAATATGTAAGACGAGTGACTTGGTGATTTTTAGGCGTGGAGACTTGGTGTTTTGGCGTGAAATCGCGTAGGAATTTGACGATTTGGGAACTTAGTGTTTTTGCTTAAAGTGGCGATCTTAACGATTAAATTGGCGTAAAGAAAGTGAGAACAGTAAAATAGGGGTAAAGGTTTGATGTAAAGAATAAGGTCGAAGATTACTGTTATAGGTAGAGGTTAAAAGTTATTATTATTTTATCGGTAGGACTTAGTTGTTTTTGTAGTAGTAGCATCCGTAGTAGTATTAACTTAGATGTTTGCCAACTTACCGAGATTTTAGACTGTTAACAGTTAATCTTAACGTCTTTAAAAAGGATTTGTATTTTTTTTGGGGTGATTTTGGTAGCGATATCGTTGTTACTTTTAAGTTGCCATAAAAACCAACGTAGCCTAAAAGTCTTCTTTACTTACTGCTATAAAAACCAACGTTATTTGTAGGAGTCATTCGTAAAAATCCTTCTTCTACCTTAGTCTTTTACAAAGCGTAAACAGAAAGTAGGCTTTTTTTTTACTTAGATTATCTGTAATTAACCTAATAAGTACTAATCAATATTGGTGGAGCTTTGGACTTTACAATGTTATCGATTCGATTGGTCAAAGTAATGGAAGTATTGCGTGATCAAATGGTGGATGTATTGTTCTAGGTTTAGCAGACCGCTAGCTAGTCTGCACAGTAATTTGTATAGCCAATTGATTGGCTCGTACCCTAGTTTAAAGTAGGCGCATACTGTATTTGCTTTGCAGCGAATACAGTAGGCCCATATAAAATAATACACTCAATTTGCAGTCAGTATAGTAAACTTTACCGTAAGTAAAGTTGACCAACTATATTGTAATTACTACTATTCTAACACCGAACTTATATATTTTTTTTAAGACAACCACCCAAATTTATCTGCTGCTTAGTCGTTAATTAGTAATAACAAAGCGATTAGAAATCCATGCCAGGTACTTTAGTCTTAATGCATCAAATGTAAGACAAGATTTTAATATCTCGTCCACAGAATTAATTATATCGGAGTTCAAATTAAAAGTAATATACATGTAGCCGGAACTATGACCTATAATACTAACGGTATAGAACAACATATTACGTTACTCTTTAGCTGTTAGTTAACAAATGATTTACCGAAATTTATAATTTACATTCACCCTTAATTATTAATAAAACCTCTAGAGGTTATATGCTACATAGTAAATATATTTAAAAGTATGTGTATTAACGTATTATATTAGGGTACGCGTTAATAGAACTTATATAAGGGAATTGTCTGCTCATTTACGGGGGACAGATAGTTTTGGAACAGCAAAACTTACATTTTAGATGAATTTGTCAACTATTGTAATTAAGTTCGTATTCATCGTTGCATATTAGTGAAAACGATTAGGGAAAGTAAAGAACTTTGAGCTAAAAGCTAGTATAGAAATGTACAATATATGGCAAAATATATAGTATTGTATTAAAGGTAAAAGTGGTTTTTAATTAAGGGAAGATTTTGTATTTCGGGTATTACGAAGAAAATTATTTATAGGGAGGGAGAAAGGGTACTACCGCCGGCATTTTTCATGATACGCCAAAACAATCTACGACAAAAACCTTTTACACGTTGCTACAATGTTCTACATCACTCGTAAACAGGCAGCCCCTAGCTACCATTGCACTAACACCTTTTGCTACCTTTTACAAGGTACTGAGACGTTTTACGGGCCGTGAACACCTTTTACAATTGCAAAAAGACCCCTCCTCCTGGTAGCCTAGGGGTAATGTTATAAGCTGGTACCTAGGCTAGTAGTTGCTAGGGATTTAGCCTTAGCGATTACCATATTCTTACCATGCCTCCGAACCGCCCCTAAGCGGATCCACACCACATAATTAATTATATAAACGAGTTACTCCTTTTCACTAACTTTGTAGTAGTTTTTTAGCAGGGGTTTCTCCCTCTCTTCTTCATTAAGGATTATAGACAGTATCCGATCGACTTAAGCGACAGCTCTAGCCTAGTCCCTTCACAAACACGCATAATAAGCTTATCCAAAACTATTAGCAAATAGTATAAGATTAATAACGTATAAATTTGTAACGAAAGACTTGCATATAGAAATAAAAGAAGGTAATACCTGGAATTATGGGGTGGAAGCCTATAATTAAGGTGAGATTTGGGTATAAAACTAACTGGGATGAATAGAGTAATAACTATAGGGATGAGAGGAAATTTTGTTGTTCCCGTTGATTAATGGTTAACCACATTAACGCGTACGTACGTACAAAAACAAAAACCTACCAATGTTGGAATAACAGTTCATTTCAGTATAGTCAAGTTAATTATGTTGACTGTCAATTGATTGTAATAATTGCAAGTCAATTGTAATGGAGTGCCCAATTTAGTTTGGGGCACGGGCCAAGTAGTTGTCTATATAAACTAGTGTGCAGACCGGCTAGCGGTCTGCCAAACTTAGAAGTAACACGGCACCACTTTCAATGTGATACACCAGTTACTCCGACCAGAGATTCGAATCGACTACGTTGCAACAATAAAGGCCTACCAACAAATGTTCACATTGTAGGACGTACTGGCATCACAAAATGAGAAGCCGTTAGTACTGGTATATGTGTTAATGTATATTACGTACAATAATTATAATGCATAATTTAATGTGGGGTACGGGCCGAGTAAGTATTATACAAATTTGTGTACAGACCGGCCAACAGTCTGCCAAACTTAGAATGAACAACCACACTCACTTCTAATGCCCTATAACTTGTTACTTCGACCAACGATTCGAATCGACAACCGTGGCCACTTGAAGACTGTAATGATCACACTAAATACCCGTGAGTAAATAGAAGGTGTCAGGGGGTTTATGTTAGCAGTAAGGTAGCAGAGGTAACAAGGTGCAATATCAAGAAGATGTGTGTTCGTGCTGTAGGATGATCATTAGCCGTTAGGCTATTCAGATATGTAGACTGAATACTTAGATTGACAACTGAAGAGCTATGAAGGAAATACTATCTGTGTGGTGATGACCGTGTCCTTATATATCCGTGCCTTCATACCATCTTCAGTACTGAGGCTCACCGGTGCTCACTGAGGCTCAGTGAGCACTTGTGATCTAGATAACCCTAACCCTGGAGGGTTGCCTAGTCTGGTGCTGACAAAGAGATGTTCCCCGCCTGATGTGTTGGACTTCAGGCTCTCGGTAGCTCAGCTGCATGCTGGCCTGTTTCCTGACCCGCCAACGTGCTTGGGTCATAACAAAGACCTGCCAACAATAGTAGTAAAATTCATATGTGCAATCGTGTCTATGCGTGCATACTATTCCCAAAACAAATAAAGTTAATCGAGTGTATATATATAGATACAGTTGAATAATAGTCAGAAATTTCATTTTGATAACATTTAACTGCTCTAGAAAAGTGGCTTTTTTTGTGGTTTTATACTTCAAGTATTGTTGGAACAGTTGTAATTGCAGTGCAGTCAGTTAACTTGACTGTACGTAAGTTGACTGTACTGACCTGACTGCAAGTCAGTTGATTGTGGAGTGCCCGATTCAGACTAGGGCACGGGCCAAGCAATTGGCCATACAAATTACTGTGCAGACCGGCTAGCGGTCTGCCAAACCTAGAACAATACATCCACCACTTGACCACGCAATACTACTGTTACTTCGACCGATTCGAATCGACAACGTTGCAACGTCTAAAGGCCTATCATTGGCAGGGCCTATCAACAAGTATTCTTTCTAATTTTGCCTTTTGCTACTATGTAGTTAGTCTGGACGTAAACATCCTCTAGACTTGTAATTGTGCACATATATAACGAAGTAAATAAAGGGGGAGGATTGGTGCCCCCGGTTTGGTGCCCCCGGTTTGGTGCCCCCGGTTTGGTGCCCTGGATCGGGCATGGACTATGTACACGAGCTAGATTATATGCCATGTGCCCATTTAGTCTATTTGATAACCTTGCCGACGCAAAGGGTTGCAAACAATCCCTTGAACAACTTGAACAAGGGTCTATACTCTACAACGTAGTTTACTCTGTACTTGTAGTATACGGCAACCTTGCTACCCAAGGCCGGGATATGCAAGCAACTCCTGTAAGCAAAGGTCATTCATTGTATAGACTACTTGAGGAGGCCTACTAGGGTATACTACGTCCTCCGCGCACTAGTTTACACGGTGACCTTGCTAACTGACCGGGATGTGCAAGCAGACGAATAATGAGAAGAACGATAGTACGGCGCGCACTGAATCGAGTCAAGTATCACGAGTACATCGCTTTTTTTTTTCAACGTGCCCGCTCTCGCCCTCAACACTTTAGAGCTAAACACCCTGCTTCCAATCTTTCTTGCCATGCAGTCAATTTTCTTAGAACAGTAGTACACTCTCTATCAACAAGCAGGGAAACTCCTTCGTTCCAAATTTACAAAGCATTTCTCGATTTCCACAACTCCCCAACTAACCACATACAACTCTTTGAACAAATTACATATTCTATTGAGTTTGTTGATAGGCCTTGCCTGATAGGCCTTTAGACGTTGCAACGTTGTCGATTCGAGACGTGGTCGAAGTAACAGTAGTATTGCGTGGTTAAGTGGTGGATGTATTGTTCTAAGTTTGGCAGACCGCTAGCCGGTTCTGCACACTAATTTGTATGGCCAATTGCTTGGCCCGTGCCCTAGCGTGAAGTGGGCGCATACTGTATTTGACTTTACCGTAGACCCACAAAACAATACACTCAACTTGCAGTCAGTACAGTCAACTTACTTGACAGTAAAGTTGACTGACTGCACTGCAATTACTACTGTTCCAACAGAATTCGTATACTATTTTTGACTTGACATACTAGTTCATGATATCAATAGCGTATATGGTTGTCTCTTTACATCATGGACATATATAAAGTAGCTTTTCACGTTGGAACGCTGTGATTGATCGATCGCGCCACACAGCGATACGACATAGAATACAACACACAAATTGCAGTCCAGGAAACCATACAAGATATAATACAGCATACAATACAACATACGATACAATGTATAATACAACACACACTGCAATGTAGAATACAACATAACACATATACTGCAAATTGCAAACACAAGTTGGGAAACTTGGAATACGCCCGGTTTTGCTGCGAGTGGACGTGCCTGTTTGGTAGACCAGCTCGACAGTCCCCACACCACTAGCAGTTACTCCGTAGGGTGATGCCAGCAAGTAGACAATGGTCGAATTAGCTCACATCCATGCTATATATATGTGTGTATACTATGGATATGTTTCAGAAATCGCATGGAAATTGATATAGGCATTGCTCTACTCATGCAATTTGACGCCAGCATGCCATGGCCCATGTACATGGTGATAGCCCTGTCATATACGGGGAGGCAGTAAACCCACGAGGTGCTCCCTTCCTGCCTAACGCCTGTCGCCGACACGTACCAGGTGCCTGATCTGCCCACGAGTTGCGTCACCTTGGGGCACGGCCTTTCCAATCCTGCTTAGGCCCACATGTAGGTGATCTCTGCTCTGCTTTCCTTTGCGTCACTTCCCGCTTCACGCTTCGCCTGTTGCAGGCTACGCCCAAGACGGATTCATTCTATCTTTGGTCCGTCTTTCTCGGCACCGGGTGGCATGCGTGGGTGTGCCTGCAACATGGCTAGTGCTCGTTCGAGGCTCCCCGGATCGGCCCGAAGGCTGTCTTCCATACTGCCGTTGAAGATAGCATGGTGATCAAGCACCGGGTCCGCTGGGCCGAGCCGCAGCATCTTCCTCCCTCCTAATATCCGCCACGGCCACGGCGACCACGGCCAGCAAAGCCGCCGCGGTTGCCACCGCCCATGTTGCTGCCCTGGCCAAAGCCACCGCCGCCGAAGTTCTGTCCGAAGTTCTGTCCTTGACCCCCTTGGCCCTGGCCGCCGGGACCTCCCGCGTTCTGCATACTGGCGTACATGGCATTCATGGAGGACGGGTCCATCTGGCTGGGATCCATGCCACTTCCAGCCATCATCTGCTGCATCATCTGCTGCATCTCAGGCGTCATGGCCTCCATGCCCGACATAGCTGCGCCAGCGGCACCGGTACCGGCGCCAGCACCAGGCATGCCCTGCATGGGCGGCATGCCGGGCATGCCGCCGCCGGCCATCATCATCATGTTCTGCATGTCCTCAAACATCTTCTTGCTGTTGCTGGTGATGGCGTCGGAGTTGTACTCGCCGCGCAGCTGCTCCTGCTTGGAGGCATACAGGGCCCAGGTGAACTCGTCGAAGCCGTAGTTGAAGTAGTCGCTCAGGTCGGTGCCGGGCTTGCGCCAGGGCTTGTCGTTTTCAGGGAGGTCCTCGTCGATGTTGACCTGGGTGATGGGCTTGCCGGTGCCCTTGTGGATGGGGATGGCGTTGATGTCAACGGTCGAGGTCTTGACGGCAGGGTATTCGGCGCCGGAGGCGGAGGCGGGCATTGAGGCGGGGGCTGAGGGCTTGGAGGGAGGGGCTTTGGTGGCTGTGTTGTTTGATATGGAGCGTTGAGGGATGTCTTTGATGTTGCTGTAGCGGGCCTGTCTAGTCATGCGGTTTGTGTGAGTGGTTGGTTCAGAAGGCCTGGGCAAGTGACTGGTCTGCTGGAAGGCTGCAGACTCACGACGGCGGTGCAGCGGATGTGCCATCCTTTCTCTCTGTGATGATGACCATGCTCTGACAACTGGTTAGCAGAGGAAGACGCAGTGGAGGAATAAGAAAGACTCACACCATCAGAATCAGAAGAGTCATCCTCATCCATGGCACCACCCTCATCCTCCTCTTCTCCTTCCTCTAGGTCCTCGTCTGCATCCTGCTTAGGCTCTGCAGGCGCAGGCGCAGGCGCAGGCGCAGGCGCAGGCGCAGGCGCAGACTCGGTTGTTTGTGCAGGGGCATCTTGGGGAGCTTCGGAGGCACCCGGAGCAGTGGTGGACTCTGGCGCATAGAAGTCATCATCATTGTCATCGACATCCATTGGGACGGGAGTGCTGAGTGGTGTGGTAGCAGGGGAGGCAGAAGGGTGAATGTTGCATAGCAAAGTGAGGTGAGGTGTTAGTGGATTGCGGTGGAAGCTCTTCAGAAGCCATCCCGCCTTGCTAGAGCGTATTGCAGGGATGGACTAGCGCAGGACTCGTTACTTATAGTGGGCACAGCTTACAGTGCAAACTACTTGGTACTACCTACTTAGTACTTACTACTCCGTACTCCAAGTTCACTACGTATTATCAACCAAACACCCCGATCTCAAAACTCGGCTCCCACTCTACCTCCCCAACCTCCTGCAAACGTAGTAGGCTGGCCCCATCCTGATGCATTTGGTCATATCATCTTCCTCACTGCTGTCAAGATGTTTGGCTCAAAGGCAGGTGGACCTCCTGCCTTGGGCCTGAGCATCAACACTGGAGCTGCCAACACACTGTAGGCACCCACCCCTTCTTTCTTTGCCCCGTCTCATCCTTCTCTTTCTGCTTCTACTAACCCTCTCTTGAAACCCAGTGGCACTTCGACTCAGGCTCCAGCTTCTGGCAGTCTTTTTGGTTCAACCAGTGCGGCCCAGCCCCCCGCCCAATCCACAGGCCTCTTTGGCAACACCACCACAACCACCACCAATACAACTGCCAACTCCTCCCAGCCCGCCCAGACACCCTCCTTATTCGGAAACCAGCCCTCTCAGCAGCAGCAGCAGCCGCAGCCACAGACGGGTGGAGGTGGGATATTCGGCAACAGCACGGCTGCCTCACAACCTGGCGGCCTGTTCGGTGGCGCGACTACCACAACAAGTGGCACGGGTGGTGGTCTGTTCGGAAACACCACCGCCGCAGCAACCCAGCCGGCCCAGACGGGTGGCTTATTCGGCGCAAACTCTGCACAGCAGCCCGCGGCATCAACGGCAACCGGAAGCGCCCTGTTCGGCCAAATGAACCAGAAGCCGACCAGCTCCCTGTTTGGCGGTGGCGCTGCGACAAGTACCCAGGCGAGCGGAGGACTGTTCGGCCTCGGCAGTACCTTGTATGTGTCTCCTCCCTCTCTACCTACAAGTACCCTCGGAGGTGACACTGACAGCTCCCAGCAACCAGACCCAAAACCCCCAGCAAAAGCAGCAAAACCCCCTCGGCTCGACCACGGGCCCGCAAGTCGTGCCCGGCGTGCGCATCGATATGTCGCAGATCCGCAGCACCACGCGCTTCAACGATCTGCAGGAAGACGTGCAGGCTACCATCGCGCGCATCGACGCCCACATCCAGGCCTGCGTCGCGCAGAAGGACGAGGTCGACGCCTTCATCCCCGCCCACGAGGCCCAGCTCGCCTCCATCCCCGACGACGTGCGCTTCGTCTCGCGCAAGCACGCCGCCGTCGACAGCGCCCTCGGCGCCGACCTGCACGCCATCAAGGCCATGCGCGACCAGGTGCGCGCCGACGCCGACGAGGCCAAGCTGAGCTTCGGCGCCATCGAGAACCTCAAGCTGCCGCCGCAGTACCACCAGACGCCCTCCTTCAGCGCGTCGACGCGTCAGAATGGAGCGCCGGGCGCGAACGGCGACGGGGCCGCGGCGGAGGACCTGGTCAGCTACTTCTCGCGCGCGACGGACGAGATGGATGAGCATGTCAAAAGGCTGCAGAAGACGGTGCGCGAGATTGACAGTCACTTGGGCGGCTTGGAGCAGAACATCTCGGAGCAGGCCAGTCGGATCCAGGCGGGCAGTGGCGCGCTGGGTGGGGGGGGCCAGGATGATCGGTCCATGGAGCTGTACCATGTGCTGCGGGACTTTGAGAAGAATATCGTGCAGGCTGCGACAGTCGTGGGTGGTACGAGAGAAGGTGTCACGGAGTTACAGATGAACGACTTCCGGGGACGGGGCGTTGGACCCTACTGAGGGAAGGAAGGGGTGAAGACTCCCGTCCTTCCCAGAGCATCCATCATCTACTGCGCTGTGCACACATGGTTGCTCTCGTTGGAGCACGGCGACGCACGGCAAGGCACGGTCCTGATCTTACACGTGGGGGAAGCGTGTTGTAGTTAAGCTCCAAGAGGAAATGTGACCTGCCAACGCGCGGACAGAAGAAGTTGGATGAGAAAACGACACCAGTTGCATTTTTGTGATCAAGGCAGCAAATGGGCTCAAGGAGCAAGCGGGCTTCAAGCGTATACCCGGGGGGGTATCATGGTCGTGCAAGCAATGGAAAGAACGAATACCAATCTCGAACGCCCAAATGCACACATATCCATCCTCCAACCACCTTATGGCCTCGGCCAGCCTCGCGCTCGCCAAGGACAAGGCGTTTAGTAGACGCCGTCATCGCCACCGCCATCGTCCATATCATCATCATCCCCACCGTTGAAGTACTGCTCGGCATCATAGTCGCCGCCATCCTCATCCTCGTACGCGTCGTCCATCTCCTCGTAGTTCTGCTCCTCGTCCAAGCCAAAGGCCTCCTCCTCCTCGTTCTCGTCGAGCCGCTCCAGCTGCTCGAGCAGCTTCTTCTGGCGCTGCTCGGCCGTCTCGCCGCCCTCGGCGGCGGAGAGGTTGAAGATCTCCCGGGCGGTGCGCAGCGTCGTGACTTTGGAGAGCGTCATGGTCTTCTTCCTGCCGCTGCATAGAGAGGCGAGGGCGCCGCCTGGGTGGTCGTGGCCGTTGAGCGTTGCGTGGAGCTCGGGCGGGAAGAGATGCATTGCTGCAGAAAAAGAACACGCCAGCCAGCCAGCCAGCCAGCCAGCCAGCCAGCCAGCCAGCCAGCCAGTCACTCGGTCGGTCAGTCAGCCATTCAAAGGCAGCGGTGGCCAAAGAAGGAGAAGGATGCGGGGTGTTTCAGAGAGCATGTGCGACATACAGAACGGCCTGTCGGCGAGATCGGGCAGGACGCGCTCGTGGCGCTTCATGCGCGAGCTGGGCAGGTCGACGGCGGTGAAGGGGTCGATGGTGCCCTTGTCCTTATTTCCGTAGCGCTGGTTGATCTGTTCCTGGCCATACGCGCGCAGCGTGGTCGGACCGGACATGGCGGCGGCGGCGGCGGCGGCGGAGGAGGAGGAGGAGCGCGCGGCGGTGTAGAGGGGCCCGTTGCGGACCTGCTCGCGGAACAACAGGAACGAGCGCACCTGGGCCTTTTCGCGCTGGGTGACGGCCGAGGGGATGGGGACGTTGTAGTTCTGTATTTGGATTAGCAACTGGGCGAGATAACAGAGAGGGAGGGCCTACTCACAGGAAAGGCTTCCGAGGGCGTGAAGTTGATCTTGAGGTTTGCGTCCGTCTCCCAAGGGTAGTCGTTCCGTTTGCCACCACGACCACCGCGGCCGCCTCGGCCACCGCCTCCACCACCTCGAGACATGCTGATGGTTGACGGTTGTGGCTAATGAATTCGTAAAAATGGGAGAAGGATGTTGTGGATCCCGAGAACAGCCAAGTCAGTCAGGCTTCAAGTGCTAATCTGGGGCGACTTTTTAGTGGGGCCCCAAGGCTGCTTGTAGGGGCAGGGGCAGGGGCAGGGGCAGGGGCAGGGACCCGGACAGGGGCAGGGGTGCGACAGCTCCCCAGCTTTACTTTAGCTACCCCTGTATGGCCTGTCTGCATGGCCTGCATCGTCCTCACTTTCACTTCCCAGCCTCGCCGCCTCGCCACAACAACACTCCATGTTCGATATCTTCCAAGTCTCATACGGAACCAAATCACTTAACGGATTGCCCCCCCCCCCCACACGCACCATCCCCATCGCAGCATGGCCGACCCCGAGCCCTCGAAACGCCCATCAGCCCTCGCCAGCCAGCTCGACGAGCTCGACACCCACCTCGACTTGCTGCTCACCCACGACGACCCCTCGCAACACTTCTCCACCGACCTCTTCGACCGCATCTCCTTCCAGCTCGGCCCCGTCGCCTACCCGGACCTCACCGAGCGCTTCCTGCCTCGCCTCGGCGTCATCCTCAAAAGGGCCGCCGCCCTCGCCGAGGCCGCCGCCCCC
>JASMMZ010000011.1:2417822-2428157 GCA_038502455.1 Anisogramma anomala | reverse complement strand
CTGGGCCCTCCTGCAGCGCGTCGACGCCGCCCTGCTGCCCGCGTCCAGCCCCGACCCCGCGGTCCGCCGCCAGCGCTCGCTCGCGCAGGACCGCCTGCTGCGCCTCCTCCCGCGCCTGGCCGCGCTCGACTTCCCCGCGCTGGCCGCGTGCACCGCCCCGCGCAACGGCCGCGCCGTGTCGCTGCTGGAGTTCGCCACCCTCCACATGGTCGACCGCGCCGGCGACGAGCTGCTGCGCCTGACCTGGACGGACTATGTGATGAAGCTGGTCGGCGCGCTGCGGGTGGCCGACCCGGCGCGGTTGAGCGTGGAGGAGCTGCGGCGGTTGGTGTGCGACGCGCGGGATCCGGGCTTGGTCGAGGCGCTATGGAGCATGCCCGGGAATGTGCTGTGGACGCCTCAGGGCGAGGAGCACGCCATGCGCGAGTGGCTGCGCTTGGTGGCGCCACGGCCGGCGCCGAGGATTGCGAGTGCGCTACCATGAGACGCAAGACTGGTTGATACGCACGGATGAGGCAGTGACATACATTGTACAATATAGCCAAGCCCATACATACTGACAAACAATGCTAGCTGACCATCAAAAGTAGAAGCTTTTGGTATTGGCTAGCCAAACACCGGAACCCTGAACGAAGGGAGACATCGCCCGCTGCGTCCAGCCCGGTGGGTGCCGGAGATTATTTATGTATCCATAAAGCAAGAATGCTGATATATAGTTTCAGGGCCTTCACCTCATTCTGTGCCCTCGTTGTCCTACTTTACTTTACGTCCCTCTGCTTGACGCATATGTCACATCACCGCCCAGGCATCCTCGTCGATGCATCGGCAGCTGCCCCATCCAGTTGCTCATTGATACTCACCACGCTCTCGCTCCTCCGATGCCCGTAGCTCGGCCCCTGCTGTGCGGTCGACGGCATCCCCGTGATGCCCAGCTCGACCTCGCCGACCCTCCGCAACACGCCCAGGACCGCGCCCCGCAGATCGCCTGTCATCTCCTTGCGTGCCAGCAGCTCCACCACCAGCACGTAGAAGGCGTGCATGTGGTTCCTGAAGCTGCCGTCCGGGAACGCTGCATAGCCCTCGAGCGCGTCCACCACGACGGGTCGCCACGCCACGATGTTGCGGTGCTGCACCTCGTCGTCGAGCCCAATATACGACCGGATGATGCTCTTGCACAGCGGCACGAGCGCGTTCTCCACGTCGGCTTTGGATGCGCTCCTACGCGGGTCCGTGTCAGCGAACATGCGGAAGAGGATGGCAATGTAGGTCGCGGCCGAGCCGGATTCTTGTTTCAAGAGGTTGGGCGGCTGCTTCATGAAGCCTTCGCGCCAGAGGCGCATGCGGAGGTCTTTGTCGTTGTTGAAGCGCTGCGCGAAGAGGAAGGACTTCTTGAGGACGGCCATCAGGCGCAGAAGCTCGTCCGAGGGGATTTGTGTGTACACGTTGTCGTTGCTGAAGAGTTCGTTGACTGTTTCGATCATGAGCAGCTGAAGGACGCAGCGGCTGATGATGCGGTTGAAGAAGCGGCGGCGCGCGACGGATATCTGGGGCGGAGTTATCTGCAGGTTGCTTTCGGGTTTAAATTCCTCCAGCTGTGCTGCTTGTGTTGATGTGCTCTCACGGCGGCCCTCTGTCGCGTCGCTGAAAGATGCCGAGTGTCGCTCTTCATCTTCCGTCTGGCCGTTGGTATCCGCACCATTGATCTTCAAGGATTTAATATCCTCGGCCGCTTTCAAGCCTGGGCTCAGTGGTTTTTCGAAATCAAGACCGTTCGAGACTGGCTGCAGAGAGGCCGTCGAGTTGATTGTGGACGCCGAAAATAGTTGGTATGCCGTGGTGCGTTCGAACAGCTCGCAGAAAGCGCCCACGATTTTCGACCAATGTTCCGCATCAAACTTCCGGACATTCTGCAGGATCAATTGCTGCAGACAATTGCTGCCTATGCGCGCAATCGTGTCGTTCTCTTGACAGATGCAGAGGGCCAGGAGTTCCAGGAACCGGTCCAGCATGTATTCCAGCGCGTCGAAGTAATGCGTGAAAAGCGTGATCATGTTTCGCAAAGCCTGTATCATGGTTGTCGAGAGCCAGACCGAGAGTTCCTCGTGGTTGAGGGCATTACTCATCTCCGGCTTGGAACGCAGCACGATGAAGATTGGGTACAGCTGTTGCCTCCACAGGATGTCCCAGAATTCGGGAGGGAAGTCGCCACCGTACTTGAGAAGCGCCTCAAAAAAGTAATTCAGGGCATTCGAGCGCACCTCGAGGTCCTCGCCAGTCATCAGCACGTCGTGGAAGGCGAACAGGACCGGGAACCAAAATCCCTCCTCCACTGATGTGCGGCTTTGCAGTCCAGGAGATTTGTGGTTGATGTCTGCCATGCTGGCCTGAGCAAGGTTCAGGTCGAACCTTTGGGACAGCGGGCATTCGGGCGTTCTGAGCATCTGCGGGATGATCGACTTGAGCGTCTCCATGGCCTGCAAGCTCTTCTTCTGGTACTTCATGTTCTTGGAGAACTCCGTCAGGCACACAATGAGATCGGTGAATGCGCCTTGAGATATGACAACGCCAAAGCGAGACTTGTACACCTTGAGGACGTTCTCGAAAGCCATGTTGACAATGCTCTCGTTTGGGTCGCGGGCCGCAACGGTAAAGACGCCAAACATGGTCCTCCAGCCCGAGCGCACATTCTCGCCCCTCATCTCTATCATCTGGATCAGGCATCGCAGGATGAGCTCTTTGACTTGCAGGTTGTTGGAGCTGGACATGACGTGCTCGAAAGGCTTCAAGAAGTCCTTCTGGAATTTGAACCCAGGCAGCTCCTCGATCTCCATGAACCTAATCGAAAGCTGGCGCAGCGAGTCAAGTGAGAAAATGACAACCGTCTCGTTGACATGGCAGCCGGCTTTGTTGAAGTGCTCGCCTAGCACGTCCCAAATATGCGTCCACTCGAACCTTACACGCGTCATGTTGTAGTAGCTGATCTCGACGATCTTCTGCAGGCTGTACATGCGAGGTGTGTCGCGGACGCCGGAAACCTTGATTTCGTCCCAGCTCACTTCTGTCAAGGCCCGAGCGAAATGCACGATGGCATCACCATTGAGGTTCGCCGTGTTGGAGAAGATCCTGTCCACCGCTCTAACAATGTCATCCGACCTCGCCTCCAGAGCGAGGGTGGTGGAGAAGCCCTGTGGCACAGTGCTTGGACGCCCACGGCTCTTCTTGCTGGACCGCTTGGAATCGGTCGTGTCTACTCGTTGCGGTCCCACAAAGCGCGCCTTAGACACGTCTGGCACCGACCTCTCGTCCACGCCCCCGGTGATCAGCTGCAGTCGGTCCAGTTGACTGATGCACATGAGGATGTCTTTCCAAGACCGTCTCAAGTAGTCGCCCTCCGTCTGGCCGAGTTCCAGTAGCACCTTGAGTGCCTCGACATTTTTGGCCAGCACCTCGGACGGGTTGTTTAGGTTGCATGTGTTTCTCAAGGCCGAGATGAAGGCCTCCCGCGGGGTGGCCAGGTCGAAGATACAGGCGATTTTCGTGGCAAGCTTCATGCCGTCAAGGCACGTCCTCACAACCTCGATGTTCTGGGCATTTTGTATCTGGTTAGAAAGCGCCGAGAAGTACGACATCCAAGTCACGTCGAACATCGGGCCGACATGTTTGAAAGAGGTGGCTGGTATGAATCTGATTCCTGCCTTGGCCGCGTTCTTTCGTTGATTTCGAAAAAGGTCCTTAAATAGCTGCTCCGACCTGAGGGCAATTTGTTCCGACTGCTGCACAAACGCATCCCGCGCTGCACCGCGGCTGAACAGGCCACCGGACTGCGCCATAGTCGTGCCCTTTTCCGCCGCCGCCTCCCTCTCGCTCTTGAGCACGATCTCGTTCTTTGCGATCTGCTCGTAAATGGTAATCAAGTACTCATCCGGCAGATCGGCGTTGTCGTTGATACCTCTGTTATTCTTGATGAAGTCTTCCTTGGTCATTCGCTTGGCGATCTTACTGCTGTGTAGATCGGTGTTTAACATAATGACAGAGTACGAGAGAACGTAGGCCGTATCAGAGCTGGCAAAGGCTTTCGGGTTGCCGGCGAGGTAGCGAGAGGCAAACTGTAGCATGAATCGATCGATCTTTTGGGCCTCACCAGGAAGTCTGAAAGACTGAAGAAATGTCCGCAGCGCGTCCACGAAGCGCATCTTATGGAAGTCCATCAAGTCCACAAAAGCGTGCATGATCTCGATGTTCTTGGGGTCACCTTCACCCAGATACTCGCCGATCTGTGCCTTGTCGAGGCGGTCTTCGGTGAGGAGGAAACGCGCCATGTCCCGTGGATCATCGCTGGGCATAAAGCCACCTTCGAGCAGTAGCTTCACACCTCGTTTTGGCTTGAAGTTGAAGGCCCGAATTGCTTGGTCCAGTGCAGTCTTCCGAGCCTTCTCTTTCTCCAAATGCTCCGGGTCGTCATCGATAATAGGCGTCGACGGTGTCGAGGTTTCCAATCTCGAGCCACTATCTGCGGTCGAGGGGTCTATCGAAATTCGGACATCCACTGACTTCTGGTCCAGTCCTTCTGAAGCTACGGCGTTTCCACTGTCCTGATTTGGCTGTGACCAATTCACCATGGACCGTAGAGACTCGACGAGTGATTCAAGCGCAGCGCGCTTGATCATATAATCCTTGGGTATCTCGGACTCGGTTTCGGGTGGCGGCATGATGTGCGCTACCGACAAAGACGGCGGGAGCTGCCCTCTGTATTGCCAATCGCCAGGGTTTGACTTTGCCATCTTCTCGTCATACAGTTGCTCTTGTACTGGGGTGACGGTCACAGACAGCGTCGAGAACTTGGCCATGTCCTCCACGATTGTCTGGAAGACATTGCCCATCTGCGAATCGCAGTCATAGTTCAGGTATGCTTCTACCAATGCGCGCGGATCACTGCAGAACCTCTGGAGTATGGTGATCACATGCAGCTTCTGTGACAGGGAGGCGCTCTTCCTCGAGAGCAGTGCAAGATAGATCTCGTTGAGGAAAACCTCGATTTCTTTCTGCGGTGCCATGTCAGTGGCAGCCGTATCTGACAGCACGGAGGTTACTGACCTTGAACGGTGCCCTCATGAATTTCAACATGAGCCAGAAAACATCACAGCAGACCTCGAACACGCGGTCCACAGAACTGGCCCCATTCCTGGAAATGCTCAGGCACAAGTAGAACTTTATGGCTTGAAGAAAGCTTGTTGGCTCGTTGCTCTTGGTGCTGGTGATGGTACACAGTGGCGAGGTGAAAACGGCAATGTGATTGTTGAGAAGCGTGTGTATGATGTGGAGCGAAATCAGCTTAGACCGCATAGGTTGACCTCGGAGGTCATAAAGAAGCTCTGCTTGCAGATTCTTGGTGGACAGGTTGCAAAACGAGCGGAAGACGAGGTAGGCATCCCGGACGTAGACTTCGTCCTCGGCGTCAAGCGAGTCGATTGCCTCGTCATGTCCTCCATCCGTAGTGGTTGTTTCAGTGATGCTCTGTTCTGATACCGATCTTGTGGATCTGCGCTGATTCGCCCTCACTTTGGTCACCATAGTCGGCCCATCGCCCATGTTGGAATCATCGAAGCTCTTTCGGTGTTCCAAGTCCTTCAGAGTGAGTTTAGGCCCGCCATCGCCGGTCTCGGTGGTCGCCAGTTCCGGCTCCGGGGTTTCGGTTGCGTCGTGGCTGGCCCCGTTGGTCTCCTGACCATCTAAAGAGTACTTGTGATCGAGATTGATGTTGCTGCTACTTTGCCTCAGCTTGGCCAAATTCAGGCGCGTCTCTTTCATTTGTAACCTGGTCTTTACGCGCTCAAAGACTGTGCCGACCATCTGGGTGAGGGTGCCCTGGGCGATCTGCTGGTTGCTTGTGTTCCTGGAGAGCAAGAAGACATTGTAGACTTGGCGCACGGCCTTGAGCAAGCCAGCTCCATGGACCACGATCTTGTCGTTCAAGACGGCGGCCAGCAACGATTTGACGATCTGCAGTTGTATCTCCACCGGGGTGGTCTCGCCTTGGAAACAGTCGCAAATGGTATCGATGGCACGGTCAATCAGAGGAGCCTTGCGCTTCGGAGGGGGCACTGGGGCATCAGCGTCGCTCTCGCCAACAGGTACTCGGGTAGATGCTTCGGCAGGCACATCGGATGTGGCGGAGAAGTAAGACGAGGAAGTCAGCTTGCCAATGCAGTCAAGGGCGGTGTTAGTCAATTGGACATTGCCAGATCGCGAGGCCAGCAAGAGGGGCAGGAAGATGACCTCAGGGTCTGGCAGCTGTGGATCGGCTTCTTTGACGGAGGCCTGGGCGTTTTCAAGGGCATCGGCGAGTGCCTTGTTCCTTGCGCCTGCAAGTTTGTCTATTGCATCCAAGGCAGCAATCACAAACTTGGCGGAGCTCATGATGGCGGTCGCAGTGGAGTTTGGGTGTTTGGTGGCATTCGTTGGTTTGGACGGAGCAAGGAGGGATCAGAAGAATGAAGGGAGGGCAAGAAGGGGAGGAGGAGGAGATTAATGTGGCCCAAGAGAGAAAGGCTTGAGGCTCCCTCAGTTGCGCCAGAGAGTGTAGAGTGTCCCTGGGGAGTTGTTTGAAGGAAAGCGTGTCTGGCTAAGCCATCGAAAAGAGTATGGTGAATCACAAGAGTCCAGAAGTTGGCCCTCTGGTGAGTCACTGCATGGAGAAAGAAGTGTTGGAGTTGTGGGGTGAAGGGCTATTGGATGTCGCAGTAAGTTGTAGGAAGCCATTCTTGATGGAACATTGCACACGAGGATAAGGCTGCAGCTCCTTGTCCAGCATGTCCATCCCTGCAGCTTTTTGCAGTAAATGAATGCTGACGTAACTCTGCCAGATCCCGCCAGGGTCCTGAGGGTACTCCGTATACTTTATGTTGAGTACGTACACTAGTTGGAAGCTCGGAAATGCTCCACCGTGCAAATAGGTATTGAATGCTTTTTGAAGCCTTACAGTGGAAAGTGTAGTATATTTGGTGCCAATTGAATATGTAGGTCGTGGTATATTGTATGTCACCCATCAAGTGATGAGCTGGCTGTGTAGCATTTCAAGGGTTGCCCTTCAACCACTGTAATACTAGTGTCTGTTTAGTGCCGGTTGTTAGCGCAACCAGCTCTCTTAGTAATCAATAGAATGCCTAGCTTAGACCAGCTTCCACACTGAAACGGCACTTGCCAGATAAGCTACCTCCCATAACAAAGCGGTACTAAAACAGAACAATTGCTCCAATATCGTGCATGACTTGTGCAGAAACTGTAAACAGTAACTGTTGAATTGTTCTTAGGAGTGCTGATCATTGCCTGCAGTATACCATGTATGTATCATTACACAGTGAACATGTAGTTCTGCTTCTTTCAGGTCGCGGCTGGCGCTTACTCAGAGCCTGGCCAGCCCTTGCTTCATTAGCCGCCGTTTGGACCAACGAAAATAGTAGGCGGGCAGGGATCATGGCAAGGTATCCAGAGTGTATTACTGTGGAGCCTCCGACTTCGAAAAATCGTACGCCGAAGCTTGCAATGGGCTGGCCGCGGACCTCGCAAATCCATAATCAGCATCCTCCTCAGCCACGCCCATCTCGTCGGCCCGCCCTCCCCCCAAGATCACTCGCGGGACTTGGCGTAGCTTCACCTCTACCTCACTGTCTGGGCACTTCTACTCTCTTCACGGCTTATCGGGCCCGTTCCCTTGTGCGCCAGTTTCCGGTCGGCTTTCTGTACTCCCCGACAGAGCACTTTTCTCTCTGCCACCACAACCGCCCAGCATGCTCGGCCCAGTCCTTCGGAGGCAAGTCCTCACCTCGCGAACTCCCTTCCGATACGCCCTTCCCTCCACCTCGAGCCTTGCAAGATGGCACGCCTCCTACCCACCGCACACCGTCGTCAACATGCCCGCGCTCTCGCCAACCATGACCGCCGGGAACATTGGCGTGTGGCAGAAAAAACCCGGTGATACGCTGGCGCCTGGCGATGTGCTGGTTGAGATCGAGACCGACAAGGCCCAGATGGACTTTGAGTTTCAAGAGGAGGGTGTCTTGGCCAAGATCCTGAAGGAGAGCGGCGAGAAGGACGTTCCTGTTGGCAACGTACGTGCCATCGCTTGTACTTACTTGGGTCTCCCACGACCAGAGCCCACCTGTATGTCAAGCTTACTGACTGTCTTTGTGTGTAGCCAATTGCTGTCTACGTCGAGGAGGGAACAGACATCTCCGCCTTCGAGGGCTTCACCGTTACTGACGCCGGTGGGGAGTCCGCCGCCCCGGCCCCCGAGAAGAAGCAGGAGCCCAGGAAGGAAGAGTCCTCGTCCGCTCCGGTCGCCGAGCCCGCCCCCGAGTCCGACGCCACCGGCTTCAGCGGCAAGTTTGAGACTGCCCTCCAGCGCGAGCCCAATGCAGCCCCCGCTGCCAAGAGACTCGCAATCGAGAAGGGCATCAAGCTGGCTGGCCTCAAGGGCACCGGTCCCGGTGGCAAAATCACTGTGGACGATGTCAAGAAGGTCTCTTCCGCCCCTGCAGCGAGCGGCGGCGGCGCCGCCGCCGCTTATGAGGATCGCCCTCTCAGCGGCATGCGCAAGACCATCGCCAACCGCCTACAGCAGTCCGTCCGCGAGAACCCCCACTTCTTCGTCTCCTCCTCCATCTCCGTGAGCAAGCTCATGAAGCTCCGCCAGGCGCTCAACGCGTCCGCCGAGGGCAAGTACAAGCTCAGCGTCAACGACTTCCTAATCAAGGCTATTGCCGCTGCTGCCAAGAAGGTCCCCGCCGCCAACTCCTCTTGGCAGGGTGAGTCCATCCGTCAATACAACACCGTCGATGTCTCCGTTGCCGTCGCGACCCCCTCTGGCCTGATCACCCCCATCGTCAAGTCCGCCGACGGCATGGGACTCGAGTCCATCTCCTCCGCCGTCAAGGACCTCGCCAAGCGCGCCCGCGACAACAAGCTCAAGCCCGAGGAGTACCAGGGCGGCACCATCTCCATCTCCAACATGGGCATGAATCCCGCCGTCGACAACTTCACTGCCATTATCAACCCTCCCCAGGCCACGATACTGGCTGTCGGTGCCCCCAAGAAGGTCGCTATCCCCGCCGAGTCCGAGGACGGCACCACTGGTGTTGCATGGGATGAACAGATTACCATCACCGGCAGCTTCGACCACAAGGTCGTGGACGGCGCCGTTGGTGCTGACTTCATGCGCGAGTTGAAGAAGATCATCGAGAACCCGCTGGCGCTTTTGTTGTGAGGAAAGAAAAATGAGCTGTGGGTGTTCATGCTAGCGTTCGAGCAAAAGAAAGACATAAAGCGGAGGATGAGCTGTGGTCAAGTACGTAGAGTGCGGCGGGATGTGTGTACTAATACAGTCCAACTTCTCTTTGGTCGGTGGTCGGTGATTTGGTCGCATTTCGATGCCTGTGGAAATCGACATGCCTCACTTGGAGTCTCGTTGTGTAGCACGACGTTCGGTTGTCCAAAGATTGGCAGGCTTCAAGCCGCTCCATGATTCCTGGACGCAAGTACCGTGGCCTTGAATATCTGCCTGCGTACGGTCCATCCAAATGATCATGTCTTCACCGCCGGGGAACCGCGCCGCCTGCGGCTGTGCTATTCGCTCGTGCCACTGTGCACATACACCACTCTTCATGATGTGCAATACAGTGTAGGGCACGAATCCAAAGAAACGCGAGTACATAGCACTTGATGCAAAAGGAGGGAGAGGGGATCTCTTGCGTGCATCAACGCAAACTTCATCCGGCTTGCCGAAAGCCAACAGGCGGCGCACGTTTGGGCCTTGGTGCTCCTACTACCCACCTGGCGACATAGAGTACTTGGAGAGTACTTGCTACCCCTAGCTTGGTCTGTAGATATCATGGTTCAGCCAATGGGATTACACCGTTTGTGCTCAAGAGGCGTCCGGCTACACTGGAGGGGAATGTTCGGGAAGGTTCCTCGCCACGACAAGCCATGGCAATCCATCCGACGGACGCACTCCGCCTGGGCCGAAACCGAAACACTCACGGCCCGCTTAAAACTATAAATAACATATATGCCCAACAATCCTGTATACCTGTCGCACAGCTCGCCAAGCCATCATCGACACTGTCGTGCATGGACACCGCCATGATTCGCGTGCTGCTCATCACAATGCGAAACATGTGCGCATGCCGCCGGAGCATCTCGAATCAAATCGGAAGTCTCGTTGCAGGTTGGGGCGACTGTGTACATAGCTCGTTGGCGGGAGCCGCAAGCTCCGCTCGCACCCAGGAACTCTCGGCCGTCCGTAAACCCCCCACGTGTACGTGGACCCAGATTGGCGGA
>JASMMZ010000011.1:2335054-2417381 GCA_038502455.1 Anisogramma anomala | reverse complement strand
GAAATTGACGACCAGGCTGAAGATCGCGTCCGGACGGTTTGACTCCCACAAGGCCCCCAACACGGACCGAGCTCCAGCACTAGACCTCTCCCTCGCCGGTCCTGACAGCGTGGCCCCCCTTCCCCCCTTTCCGGGGACCCTGCATCGTCTCGTCAGGATGGCTCTCCTCACAGCCTCCACCACAGCCACCGAGAGATCCGCAGAATCGTCGGTGCGCATTCGCGAACGGTCCGAGCTCATCCACCAGTACGCCCTCGAGCTCGGCTCTGCCATGCGCTGTTCCGACAAGTGGCACTCCGCACTGTGTGGCTTTGCGCAGCAGTTCGTCCAGATCAACCGTCTTGCGCTCACATACCTCCTTGTCGGGTGCAACGTGGCCGCATTGCGCATGCTGCTCGTTGCCAAGGGGCTCGCCGCCATGTCCGTGACGGCGCTGTCGAAGCTCGTGCGGCGCGCTTGGAACGCGGACCCGAGTCGCAAGTTACGCAAGAAGCTCGAGTTCGAATTCTTTGTCATGCTCCTTGGGTGCGGGAATGGCATTCTCCTCATTTTGTTTTGGCCTGGTTGGATCTTGATCGGCCTGGTCTACCTCGTCTACCTATTCTGCAGCTGGGCTGGATGACGTTGGCGGCTGCTCAAGAGTCGAGACTTCGCAACCTGGCCTGGAGAGCACAATGCAGAGACGGTGAGACCGGCTTGACCGGAGAGCGATCGAATGGACCGGGAACAAATTTCACTTGGAGAAGAAGAACGTGTTACCTCCAGTGTCGCGCCGGATTTCACCCGTATAATCCTTCTCCGGATCGAACTGCTGCCACATACTGGCGGGATAAATGTGCTTGTTGCGCTCGTACCAACGCCGATCAACCACCTTCGTGAAGGTTGGATCCTCGTCTGCGCCCTCGAGTGTCTTGATATCCACCTTCCTCGTTGAAACAATGCCGCCCTTGGCAGAGGAAAGGGGATTGGGAACTTGGGAACCATCCTTGGCGCCGGGAGAGCTGGCCGCGGAAAGTGGGGCTTCGGCGCTGTAGTTGAAGAGGCGCACGTTGCCGGGGCCAATGGTCTTGTTCATGATGAAGAAGTAGAATTCGTAGTGCTGGGGAGAGGGGGGAAACCTATGTTAGCCGCACGCACAAATAGACACACATAGACACACACCACCATTTCACCGTGTCCGCAGAACCGGGCCCGCAACTCACATGTGGAATGATCATGGTCCCCCTGATCAGCAACATATCGTCCACGCCGATGCGCGCCCACTGCTTGCGCACATGGGCCCTCCGCCCGCCGCCCACCCCGCGCTGCGCGCCGACCTTGCGGCAGTTGTCGAGGAACACCCAGACGAACTCGCCCTTGCGCACGCGCACGATGCCGCCCGGGGTGTTCGCGCCGTCGTAGAAGACGAACGGGATCGCGATCTCGGTGTTCTTGACTGCCTCTTGCAGGGCGAGGAACTCCTTCCGCAGCGTGTCGCGCTCTTCGGCCTCGCGGCGCAGAGCCGCCTTGGTCATCGCGCGCGGCACGATGCCGACGGCCGCGTTCGCCGCGATGTTGGACGGCCGCTTGGCGCTGTCCCGGCCCGTGCCCGCGCCCGTGCCCGGTGGTGGTGGTGGTGGTGGTGGTGGTGATGCTGGTGCTGGTGCCGCGGCCGCGCGTCCGCCGCGGGGCGCGCTCCCGTTGGCCGTCTTCTTGCTGGCCAGCCGCACCACGGGCGCCGAGCCGTCGTCTTCGTCTTCGTCGTTGTTGTCGTCGTCGCCGCCGCCGTTCACATTGTTCTCGTCGCCGCCATCGCCGCCGTCGTCGTCTCCAAAGCTCACAAGCGCCTTCTTCGCCTTCTTCGCCTTCTTCCGCGGCCCCGTTGCGCCATCCTCGTTCGCCGGCGTCGCGCTGCGCGACACGCCCTCGCCGTGGTCGAGCTTCGGAGTCGAGGCGCCGGAGGCGGTGCGGAGGGCCTCGCGGGCCTCGCGCTCCTGGTCCTCGAGGACTTGGGCGCGGCGCTTGCGGAAGTCGGAAAGGGCGACGAGACCAACGGTGTTGGTGGAAATGCGCTCGGAGGTGGAGAGGTTGGAGGGGGCCTTGAAGCGCGAGGACTGTGGTGCTGGAGAGGTGGACATCTTTGTGGTTGGTGGTTGTATTGCTATCTTGTGTTTTGTTCTGTCTTGTTGTAAAGCGACGTGGAAGCGGCCGGCAGCGTAGTAGCTTAGTGTACCCCTTATAGACACACGGGGCAGACTTGGCGCACACGGGGTGACAAACTTCGGGTCCTATATGCACAGGGCCCTGGGCTCTGTTGCGGCACCACAATGAACGTGGAAAGTAAAGACGGGATCAAGGATTCCACAAGATCAAAATGGAGTCAATGGCTCGGTCTCGTCCTAAACGAAGTACGGTCTTCTTACTTTTCCAATGATCATCATCGCATTTTAGCGCAAGCAGAGCTGGGCGAACGGAGGATTGGCTTGAGTCTATGCAAATTACAGTACACACAGTACATGTAAGCTACGTCCAGTCGAAAAGCGCTGGAGTCAAGTTCGCTTTGCTTCGTTGATGCATCCATCATGCCCATCGAACCACATGGTCGTATCTCAAACGGTGTCCTTCAGCGTTGTCTGTGCTTGCAGCCGCGTCTTGAGGAAGCCGCAAAAGCTAATGAAGATAGCCTCATGGTGCCCTTCCCGCCAGCGACATGTTACGCCAACCTCAGCCTTCTCAACATGGACGGAAAGGAAGAAGCCAAAGACGCACATCTCGCTGTTGTTTTCTTTGGTGCTTCCCGGCGTCTCCTCCTCCATCTCCTCGCGCTTCCTCTTCCTGCGCCAGGCTCTGCTCCACACATTCTCTCTCGCTCGACCAATGCCCTGAAGCAGCTCCCTGTCCCATTCCCACGAGATCAAATCCAGCGCTCCGACGATTTCGCACAGTGTCTCTGCCTTTTGTCCCACGCCATCACTGACCTGGAACGTCATGATCTCTGCTTCCACAGGGATTGGCAAGATCTTCCTCCACGGAGTCGCCTTCATCCCCCTGCACACGTCTTGAGCAGGCCTCATGGGCGCAAAGCTCCATGCCAAAGCCCATCTGCGAGTCTTGCTCCCCTGCACAAACTCGGTGACGGCATAGTTATCGATGGCCCTCTCGCGCAACTTCCTGACCATGGCCTCCAAACTTGCGACCATCCCGAACATGGCAGTGTACCACTGCACCCTCTCCTTGAGGAATAGCGACTCTTCCAACACACGCTCGACAAAGGCTACCTCCCCGCCCTTGCACACCATCTCCACTGGCGCGCCAGTACACGCCGAGTGCGGCGGACGGTCCTTCTTCCGGGCCGACCGGCGCATCTCGGCCTCTGACTCGTAGAAGGGCGGGTTAGTCATGGTGAAATCGATGCGCTTGAGGCCAAGCTCATCCAGCGGGATCATGGGGTCTGTGGGACTGCCACGCGGATGGACCTTGATGCGGTCCTGGAGGTTGTTGAGGGCGACGTTCCTGGCGGCGCTCTCCAGGTTGGACGGGTCAATGTCGGTGGCGACGAAGGACCATGGCCGCTGGGCGCAGCCGAGGAGCGGGTAGATACAGCTGGCGCCGGTGCCAATGTCGAGGCCTGCCAGTTTGCCGCCTGGCTCATTGTAGGAGGTGGTGTCGAGGAGGGACTTGAGCCACAGTATGTAGTTGTGTCGGTTGGGGACCTGGCATTGGCGTGTTCATCAGCCGCTCCAGGTCCGGAGGCAAGTGCATGTGAAGTAGCACTCACTGGAGGGCACAGTCTGTCGTCCGGGAGCTCGATGCTCAAGTCAAAGTCGACCTTGAGCAGCGTCTTGGTGAGTTGCTTGACGGCGGCTGGGTCTGTAAAGTCCAGTTGGGCGTTGACCTGGAGCCTGCCTCCTGGTCAGCATCGCTCGCCACTCCAGTGACAGTATGTCAATCGACTTGCATATCTCGGAAGTCGGCATCTCGCAAGGCGAGCTGTCGAAAATCGGGGTCGTTGTCGTATAAATTCCGAAAATAAACGTCGGCACTGGACGGGGCAGTGGATGTCATGGCCATAGTGGCAGAATGGAGAAGGTCTAGGCATTGTATCGTAGTTCCCCTAGGTGGTTCTAGTGCATTGCTTCAGGCCATCATCTCCGGGGAGCCCTGCTACAGGCCCGCTGCTGTCGATTACCCGTTACAGCACATACATACTATATACTACTACTCCTACTACTACTACTACTACTACTACTACTACTACTACTACTAACCAGTGGGGTGGCAATCTCGGCCAGGACCCTGCCTTCCCAGGACAGAGGCCGCCAGAACTACATGACAATCATGGCAGTGCCCACTGTGATGGACCCGACCAATACTGGCACCTACTGGCATCTACTCCAGCAACTATAAGCCACATTCCGCCCACATGTCAGTGCCAGCAACGTGCACCCACTGCCACCAACCATGGGCAACTCAGCATCAACGCCAGCGGCGTCCTACATGTACATATCAGAGCAGCCCGCCGCCGTCTATGCCGCCCAGGCAACAGCCCTCACCCTGCACCCGACAAGCAACATCAAGGGCCAGACCTTCGAGCGCTACGTCCAGATCTTCCTCGAGAACCAGGACTACGAAATGGCGGACGGGGACCCCAACATCCGGTATCTCGCCTCCCTGGGCCTCAAACTCGACAACTACTGGTCCGTCACCCACCCGTCCCAGCCAAACTACGTGGCCGCGCTGGGGGCAGACACGAACGGCGTCTGGGCGGACACGACCTTCCACGTCGACGAGGGCGTGGAGACCATGATCGACGTGCTTGAGGCCGGCGGCATCAGCTGGAGCATCTACGGCGAGGACGCCCCGTACTCGGGCTTCGAGTCCGACTGGCTTCACCAGCAGACGGGCGCGAACATGTACGTGCGGAAGCACAAGTAAGTTCCCCACACGCCACGCTGGGCGTGGCGCGATGCCCGACGAGGCCATCCACCCACGTTGCTGACCCCGGGGCAGCCCCATGATGTCGTACGACTCCGCCACGCGAGACATCACCAGGCTGGCCAAGTCCAAGAACCTCACCATGTTCTACGACGAGCTGGCCAGCGGGACCCTGCCGCAGTGGATCTGGATCACGCCCAACATGACCTCCAACGGCCACGACTCCTCCATCGCAACTGCCGGCCAGTGGGCCCGCGCCTTCCTGGAGCCACTGCTGGAGAACAGAAACTTCAACATCGACAGGACCCTGGTCATCCTCACCTGGGACGAGTGCGAGGACTACCTGAGCGCCAACCGCGTCCTTGCCGTTATGCTGGGGAGCGCCGTTCCGGACAGCCTGGTGGGCACCACCAACTCCACCAAGTTCAGCCACTACAGTCTGTCTAGGACCGCACAGGACAACTGGGGCTTGGCGAGCTTGGGCAAGAATGATGTGCACGCCACATCTCTTGCTGCGGCTCTGTCATAGCGCATGTCTTGTGGCGATTCCTGTAGAAATTCCAATGGTCATCATCGTGATTGCACCGTCTTCTCAGCCTCATGGTAACAGTATCCGCTGGCGTCAGGCTACACGTTGTACAGTATCAGGTACGCAGAAGTGGATGGGTTGTCACGCCATTTCCTCAGGGACCATGGTGACAGCACCTTACCCAACATGCCTCCGCTTTGACCCACAACCGTCTTAGGTATTGGTGGCTAGGAGGTGGCATTCCATAAGAGATAAGGTGCAATAGAAGAGACAGGTAGATACCTTACCACCAAGCAATGCTTTCCAAGTTGGACGATTCATCCCAGGGCAATACATATATATCAAGTGGTTTGCAATCACAGCCAGTGATTTTCCAAGGCTCAATGCATCAAAATGATGGGCCTAGCCTCTAGGGGAAGGGACATTTTGCAAACCAAAACAGCATAAGCGTAACAGGTCTTTAGACGTTGCAACGTTGTCGATTCGAATCGTGGTCGAAGTAACAGTAGTATTGCAAAAGTCAGGTGGTGGATTGTTGTTACTTCTAAGTTTGACAGACCGCTAGCCGGTCTGCACACTACTTTATATGGGCAATTGCTTGGCCCGTGCCCCACATTAAATTGGGCACTCTACTATGATTAACTTACAGTCAATACAGTAGACCCACAAAACAATACACTCAACTTACAGTCAGTATAGTCAACTTTACTGTAAGTAAAGTTGACTTACCGCACTGTAATTACTACTATTCCAACATAAATACATATTGTTTATAATCATTTAGTCTTTTTATTCATTAAAGTATATTTACCTTTTGTTTTATATATTATTATGTGTTTTAACTTTACCAAGTAACTTTTTTACGTAGTTTTCAATTCGAATGATGAGTTCATTATTAATTTTCAATCTTTATCAAAGTTTCATTTATTATAACTTTTGATACAATATTAACTAAATCATTTATAATTTGTTATTAAAACTTTTTAATCTCCCTATTTTTATAAGTTTTATAAGAAACGACTACATCAATTGTTAAATGTTTTTATCAATGATTCTAAATTGAAGGCGGCTTTTGAATAGGTTTCTTAAATTAATATAAATAGTAACCAAAAATTGATATAATTTTCGATTATTTAGTAACGATATTCAAGGTTTTTTACATAGATATACCCATATTAAAACTGGTTGTTATATCGTAAACTTCGAAATTAAGTATATTACGTATGAAAAAATCTTTTATATTCAAAAAAATGGTTAATCAAACCAACGGTGATAATCAACTGCTTATTTTGTAATTTATCCTAATTAACAATGATTGTAATAAATTAGATGAATAATAATAGGCTAGTTTTACTTATAAAAGCGTTATCCATGAAAATTATTAACTTAATATTCGATAAGTTAATGGGAATTACATAAATGTCTTCTTCGAAATCATTCATTCATTACTCCAATTGTTTATTCAAGCGATTATAATTTTGATTAGTTGGGTTTTATATTCACGCTACAACTAATAAGTCGTACACTACCTTCGGTTAACATAGGATCGCGATATGATTATTACCAGCGCGTTGGATTAAGTATTTTCAAATTTTAACAACTTTAATCATGATAATTTTAGCTAAATTAATCTCTTGCTCTTTTTTACAAAAGTTGAAGTATTTGATATCAATATTGTTAATATTATTTATATGGATTAACGATCTATTCCATTAAAGTCTAAGTGTTTGTTTTTAGTTAAAGTTTTAATTGGCTTGCAATCCCGTAACTTCGAGTTTTCAATTGTATATTATTATTCTATTATAAAGCCAGCGGTTTCAACCAAAAGTATATCGTTAGTTTGTATATATATCATGTTAAAATCTTTGTTTACTTACGAAGTTAATAAGCGTGTGTTGTAAATTAATGATTTTATTCTTATATTAAATCTATGTGTAATTAGTACATTGGATAGTATGTAAAGTTAAGTTAAAGAGTTGGTATTGCAGTATTCAACTATAGTAGAAATCGTAAGAGAAGAAATCTATATTTAATATAAAGGGCCTAACAAACAAAAAAAATTAGTGATGTACAATACACATAAACTATATGCAATATTTACAAATATTATAGCTATTAGTTAGTTGCATTAACTATCAATCAGTTGCAACAAATGCCGACCAAAAAAGAATATCAATGTCCTCATTTTAAACTTGTAAATAACCCGTCTTACGAGAACAAGTTCTTGTAAAAACTATGTTTAAATCCTTTTCCATTCTTATCTACAAGTTTTCTACAATATTCAAAATCTACTAAAAGTTTACATTTATCATTTTTACTTTCAAAAACTTTCTATTTAATCAAGTATTATGCTTAATAGCTAAAGCAATGCTGACGATGAAAATATTTATCTAAAATACGTTAAACTTTGCAATCTTTAACATTGAATTTATTGTAATTATATTATTATTGGAATCGTAGTATTTCTAGTCCATGTATTGTTTTGTGCGGGCCTATTATATTGGCTGCAAAACAAGTACAGAATGCGCACACTTTACACTATGGCATGAGCTAGGCAATTAGCCATACAAATTACTATGCAGACCGGCTAGCGGTCTGCCAAACCTAGAACAATAATATCCACCATCTGACTATTCCAATACTACTGTTACTTTAACCAATCAATTGAATCGACAACGTTGTAACATCTAAAGCTCTACCAATACTAATCAGTACTTATGCGGTTAAGCATAGATAAGCTAAGTAAAAAAAGAAACTACTTTCCAGTTACGCTCTATATTAACAACGGCGGCTAGGGTAAAGGAAATATTTTTACTCAAGGCCCTTATAAGCTGCAGCGGTTTTTACGGCAGTAAGTAGAGAAGACTTCTAAATTGCGGCGGTTTTTACGGAAGCTTAAAAGTAACAACGGTATCACTATTAAAAAACACTAAAAAATCTTTACAAATCTTTTTCAAAAACGTTGAAATTAATTATGATAAGTCTTAAAGTTCGGTAAGTTGATAAACAGCTAAGTTAATATTACTATGGGTACTACTACGACAGAAAAAACAACTAAGTTTTTACGTCAAATAACCTATAACATTTACTAATAACTAACTTTTACTTTACCTTTTATACCAAACCTTTACCTTTACACTGCTTTTTTCACTTTCACTACACTAATTTAATCGCCAATTTTGCTGCTTCAAGCGAAAATACTAAGGAGATACCAAGTCGCGTAAAAAATCCACGCCATGCGACCTTACGTTAAGTTACCAAATTACCAAATTTCCACGCGACTTCACGTCAAAATAACAAATCTTTACACCCCAAATCCCTAAGCCTCTTGCCTTACGCGTCCTATACAAGCCAAAACGACAAGAAAGCTACCGTAAACGCTTACTTTAAAGCTATTACCGACTCCGCTTAGAAAAAAGCAATTCAGGCTCTTGGATTATTCTTTATTAAGCACTATAATTACGAACTTTAAGGATAATACGTTAATGAAAACTCGACCGAAAAACACTTGACCAACTTTTTCGGCTGTTACGTAGTCGACTACAATAAAAGCTAAAAACTTGACCGTGGTGATAATATTTTTTATAAGTACTGTTACTTCTTAAACTACTACACAATTAATATAAAGAAGAAAATACATCAAAATATTAATTAAAAACTAAAGGAAAAACTTAAAACGTGAGGGATTCATATGGACAAAAAAAAGGTTCAACTAACTGGCAAATACCCTCTTTGACCTAACCTAATTTAAGGAATGCCCTCAAAATCTACACCCTAAAGGAAAGGGTACTAAAAGAATTTAATACCCTTACACGCGATTTAAGGGACTAATCTTTTACCACTAGCTAAGTTAAACCTCTTTACGCGTTAATGATAAGGAACTTGTTAATCTATTTGATAATCCAACGTCTTTATGTAATAACATGGAGTATACTTTTGGTGGCGTCAGGGCACGTAAAGCAACGGCCGTCAACGCTGCCAAAGGAATTGACGTTAGTGCTTTACATCAGTCAGTTAAGTAATATCGTAAAGTTCCCTAAAATCTTTAAACCCTTATTAACCACTAGCCTTTTAATCGTTAAGTTCTTCAAAAACCTTCCTATGATAGATTTACCTTTATGTGTAAGCATACTATAGGTATTACTACAGGACTTTACGCTTCAGGCTATAGGACCTATATATATGGTTCGTATATAACCCGTCATGTGCCCTCGTACGTAATGCCTGCGGAATGCGCCTGAACCGCAACTGGGCCGCGCTCAAGCTAGGTACTACACATTCTATTACATGTATAGTCATGTAATCTATAAACTCAATAGCTAATAGCCCAAGTTTATAATACGAGAAACCTATACACCCCTCAGATTTACTATCGTAACCTTCGCCACTTTATAAAACCGATAAATCCATATAAATGAAACTAGTACCTCGCTGTTAAACTTGTTTACCTAAATTTTGAAAAAAAAAAAAACGCTTTAAATTTCTTTTTGGAAAACTCTTTTATTATGTAAAAGGAAGCGGAGGATCGTAAATTAAGTATAAAACTCCATATTAAGGGTATTATCACAACTCCAGGTGTTTTTTTTAAAAAATAATTAATACAAAACGAAATCACCACTTAAATTGAATAGGGTGTCTTTCGATTTAAAAGATTTAACCTAGCTATTTACAACGCCTATAGAATTTTCCCCACCAGCTTTGTCTACGGGGTAAAAAATCAAACTGGAAAGCCATATAAAAAAAAGCCAGCTTATGCTTAAGAGATACGGTAATACTAGTAAAAAAATATTATAATCTAATCTCCTACTTTATAATTAACAAACTATTATTTTATTTTAACGTTTATTGTCTCCTTACTTACCTCTTATGATATTTGTATTAAACTTTGTAGTATTATATATGATTATATATAATTAAAAAAGTATTTGAAACGATATATTTACGCCTATATACCTATAAAACTCCGAAAGTAGCATTTACCTAATACGATTCTACGTATCCTAAAACAACTTTACGAATTTTTTAAACTAGGGTATACTGGTATAATACCTACTAGAGGCATTATAAAAAAAGGCTCGAAACAGCCAGTTTAACCTCTAACCTATATCTATTAGTTTCAACTCCATGTTTTAAAATGGTTACATTTATCGGAATACAAACGAATGATATATTAATATTATTAGGGATATTACTATATACTCTCATATATAGTATATATAGGCTAAGTAGCAGTGCACTGTATTGTAAGATGCTCTCTTGCAGGGTATACGATAATATGTTACGCTGCAGGCTGCACTCTTGTAAGACGCAAAGTGCACCATGCATGAAGCGGTTTGGAATGGATATTCCAGGCCGCACAAAAATTCATGGAGCGGTCTGGATTGGGTATTTCAGAGCGCACGGTAAAAGAGCCACTGCCTAGATAAGAGGTTTATAACCTCCCATTCGTAGCGTGCACTCTCTAGAATACTCCTGACTGCTTTATCTATCTTTAATACAACTATACCAATCTTATGATGATTCTTCTACTCTTACTTACTTCACGTGAATAGGTTTAGATATTACCAACAGTTATATAATACGTCGTTTTCTGTATTAGAAAAAAAAGCTTTAAAAAGCTAGTGTAAAAGTAAATCCTTAAATATACATAATGGAAAACTGCTTCGTTAACTTTAACAGTATAGTAATTAATATTCGAAATGATATTTCAAAACTTATATTAAAGGGATAATTAAAAACGTTGCCTTTATTAACATAATCTGTATGAAACAAACTAACTAATACGAAAATATTACATACATGAAGTTTAAGTCGTGTTAATGGTATGTATAAAACCGGCATTTAACTTCTCAATCACTATATAATGCCAAACAAACCTTTTGGATAATATATATAAGGAGTTGAATGATCTTCTTACGTAGCAAATAAGTAATTGAAACCACGGCCTGCGTTTTATACTGGTTGATATACATAAAATAAGACTTTTAATTTTTACTAACGAATCCTTCGAAAACAACACCTATTACAACTCGTAATAAAATTCGTTTTTATATTTGGTAACAAAATATCGGCTCAGAACGGATTTATCATTTAGGTAAATATTATTCATTAAAATTTAATTTAATGTAAATATGTTACTCGAAACGGTATAGCTTCGGAAATCTACGGTATATTTAGAGGATTCGACTCCAGAATTACTTTGGTGATAAAGGTCTAGGTAATCATTTCTAACCTGAGTCTAAACTCTCTTCTTTTAGTTATTTACACTAACTTTTCCCCCCTTTATAAATTCCTTGTGAAGTTGAACACCATTAACAAAAATCGTTTTATAGTTGATACTATGGCCTTACGCGAATCGTATTAGCGCCGCAAAATTAAGGAAATAAGGTAAATTAATGGAAAGTTAAACCCAACAAATGTAATAACCAAAAGCGCCCCAAATATGTTATTAAAAGCGTTTATATTAACAATTATTCTCTTTGTTAGCGTTGATAAAAAGGTTTCAAAATCTTATTTTAGTTGGACATTTTTAACTTCATATTTATCACTTTCCTATTCTTTTACCCATTTGTACCGCTTTTAACGTTTTATTGCTATTTGAATTTACTATTCGCGCCGTTTTGAACATATAATCACTTTTTACATTTACTATTTACAACGCTTCTGATATATTATGACTTTTTAAATTTACCGTTTACGATATTATCAAAGTCATTTTCACTTTTTTCCTTTAGAATTTATCACTTGTGTTACAATTTTGAAGAGCAATTTTATTACTTTATAGTAAACTGTACTAAGGCTGGATGAACTGGAAACGTTATAAAAATAGGCAACTAGTTACTGCTGAAAAGGAAGGGAGAAAAAGAAGAAATAAAGTTAAAACCATATAGTTAACTGTGGCTAAAAGGGAGCCAAAGAGGTAGGCGGAGATATAAAATATGGAACTGGAGTTGGTGGGGCTAAGGCTATGGTTGTACTAACGGGTAGCGGCGGCAACTACTTATTCGCGCTTACGTTACCTTGTCAAATAACGCTGGAAAGAGCGATTTTTACGAGTTATTAATTTACAAAAGTGATTCAAACATGGAGTTTGTTAAGTAGCCAACCTATAAGAGCCGTTTGAATAATTGATTAAGACAATAGGTTAGGCGTATATACGCCGATTAATTTATTAGGAAATTATTATACAAGTAGAGGCGCATCGTTAAAAGGGAAAAAAACAAGGTTCACCTAAATAAATAGCAATACATCTTTTCATACTAACCCTAAAACACGTGAAACCGACAGTTATACCTTCAAAATCATATACTTCAAAGGATCAACAACTATATCGCCACCTACTACCTAAACTAACTGAAGTATATACTATAACCACTGCTAGAACTAATAATTGGAACATTGAAACGAATTGCATTACAACCATAGTCGTTGCCATAACTGTTAATTTGAACCTTTATAGTTTACACCACAACTACTATCATTGTTTAAATTACTAATTAACACTTCAAACAAATTACATCACAAAATACTATTATTACTTAACAATGAATTGCGACTTGGATAGACTAAACTATTACTACTAAATTATAGATACGGGCCATACCGAATGAAGAAAGGATTACCTTTATAGATATTATTATATATTATTGGAAATGCAGTCAAATGGAGCAATGTTAAGTTAACTAAACTATCAGTTGAGTTGATTATACTAACTGCAAATTGGCTGCCGTCTGTAAGACTGCATTACAAGTGCAGTTGAGTAGCTGCCCACTTCAAAGTGGAGTACAGTCCAAAGAATTTGGCTTTACAAATTACTGTGAAGACCGGCTAGCAGTCTGACAAACTTATAATTTACAACTGAACTCTTTACAACCAATTTCAAAGTAGCACTAGTTACTTCGACCACAGTTATTCGAATCGACTACGTTGCAACAAAAGGCATACATATATAGGCAGGCCTACCAACACTGACCAGTGCTTATTAGGTTAGACACAGATAAGATAGGTAAAAGAAGAAGCTATTTTCTGGTTACTTTTTATGTTACACAATGGTTAAGGGTAAAAGAAAGGTTTTTACGAAATACCCTTATAGTACTGTTTCAGTTAGAGCACTAGTACATAGGTAAAACCTTTAAATTGTGTTAGCTATCGTAGTATTCTTGAAATTAGGCGATGGTATTATTATCAAAAATACCAAAAAATCTCTATATATCTTTTTTTTTTTAAAAAAGCGTCAAGATTAACCGTTTAAAACTCTTAAAGATTACTAAGTTGATAAGTTAGTAAACAGCTAAGTTAGTACTTTTGTGCCTACTATTATTACAGGTACAATTACTATCAATCGTAAAAACAACTAAGTTTTATAATCTTAAAGCTTGAATACCAACTTTGATAGAAAACCTACGATCTACTATTTTACATCACTTTTTTCCTCCCTTACACTTTTTAATTTTCGTTACAATAGCTTTTAAACACGTTGAAATTGATACTATTAACAAACCCGACCAAAAAAAAGTAATTCAAGACCTTAGTATTAAATTCGTTAAGTATTAAGATGAATTCAATTTATAAACCCTATTAAAAACCTTTTAATTAAACATCTTACTAATGAAATGAGCTTTTAGATTTTTAGTTTAAAATCTATATGAACTATTTAAAGCCTAAAAATAATGCAATATTTTTCAAAATGCTTCAAAAGAAAGAACTTCGATATATAAATAATAGCAAATAATTATATGAAACTTAAGCCAACAATTAGATTCGCCAACCAAGGTATTAAACTGCAACCTAAAAAAGGAAATAAGGGTAATCTAACTAATATACATTATGAATAAGTTACCTATAAAGACCCCTAATAGACCTTTAAAGTTAAAAGCAAAAGTATCGTTAGCGATAATATCTCTTAATGCCCTTATATACGTTTTCAAAGGCCTAACCAAATTTAAAGAAGTTTTTCAAACCCTTTTACCTAAAATTAAAGGTTAAATATCACTAGCCGTAAAGAATGAATTAACTCACATGCTGTATACTCTTAAGTTTACCATTTAATCAAATAAAAACCTTGACATACCCCTTAATATTGAAAGGATTATTATTCAGTTTCCCGCAGCGAAAACCCTTAAGTTTCTTTCCCTTAAAATCCTTAATACAACAAGTTGGAACAGCTGAATTAAGAAAGGAACAAATTTACGCGCAAGCCTACTATAGGTATAACAACTAGCTTTTTCCCTTTTAATTTAGTTAAAAAAAACTATCCTATCCACTAATACCAGTTTCCTTAATATTAACACAGGGATCCAAAAGGTTTTTATAAAAGTACATTTTTCCCCCCAACAATACATCCCTGTAGTAAATACAAATTATATGGCAATTACTACGTTTGTTGTGATTTAGAAAAGAGAAGAAAAGCATAACGTTAAACCTGTTACAGGCTAGTACCTGGCTAGTATTACCAGAGATCTAATCCTGGTAGTTCTATACGCTCTTACGATGCTTTGGAGCAGGGAGGAAGCTGCATAGGGACACGCTTCTACACGTTACGTGATAAGGGGGGGGGGGGTTGAACAATCTTAGCTTCATAACAGCTCCCTAATATGGACTTTTCCTATCCTTTTTTATCGAGGTTTATAGACAAAATCTGACCACCTTGAGCGACAGCTCCAGCTTCAGTCCCTCTACAAAACTATATAATTCTCTCGACATTGAATTGCGCTCATTCCTTCATATTTATAGCTAAATAAATGTCAAGTTACTAGGTTTTTACTCGTCATTTCTCAGTATCCTTACCGGTCAAGCCAAATATTACTATCTTTGATATTTGACAAATTACTTATCGTTTCGAAAAATTTATAATAACTTAAAGGTATATTTCGAACACTATATGAACCTTATCTAATACTTATTAAGTGGAATATCATCAAGTGGTTTTACATATTGAATTATGAATAAGAGACGAAAAGTATTTTTTTAAAATTAAATGCTTGCTAGGCTAATACTTTACTCGCAAGTAATAGGAAACGTATAAACTAACAAGAGTATATTACAGTAATAGGTTCGCTAAATTATTACGGATTATAAAAAGTTTAAATACGCCTGATAATATCTTAATATTACTTGTAAAAGGTTTTTTTAACTACTTACATTTTCTTTCAACAATTTTAATAACTTGAGTTTTAGGCTTAATGAGTATATACCCATAATTTTTAAAGTTTAGCGATAAAAAAAACTCTTTTACGCGTATTATATTGACCGTAAGTATAGAAGTCCCGAATAATATGATTAACGGAAGGCCCAGACCTAGGAATGTAATTAAACCACTTATAAAGGGGTGTATTTTTTCACTTAAGATTTTCTAATCAGCTAAATAAATTTACTTCAAACGTAAACGGTAAAAAATGTTGTATTTACAGCAAACATAGCTACTGTTCATTACAACATACGATTAACGAACGTGAATTCAAGTAAATAATATATTATATATAATACCCCTATATTTTGAAGTGGAATTACGTTAACTTAATTATAAATTGAAAAGAAAGGAAGTTTAGAAAGAGACAAATAAGCACAATATTATGGGTTGGTATAAAAATACTAATATCGACCTAAAAGTAATATAATAACTCGTCGACTACGCTTTCCTATATCGCTTAATAAGCAAAAAATCTTATTGTCAATATAACAATGAAGATCTTAGCTCTATATATCTCTCTATTATTTAAAATGGGTACATAAAAAAGTTTTTTAAGGTGTTATACCAGATATTAAAGAAATACAATAATTAATAAAAGGCTATTCGTAATACATCGCCTTAAAAGCGGATAAAATTACGGTTACTAAACTTAATTATACGGATACTAGTAAAGTTAAGGTTAGCTTTAACCTTAGAAAAAAACTCTTTTTACTGGAATCGACAATTATTACTATTATCGTTAGCCCTATGGTTTTCTATATTTTAAAATCTCCTACCCCCTTTATTTTTTACTTTAAGGATATAAAAAACCTCAGAATTAATATGAAAATTTAAACTAATGATTAGATTTAATTTAAAAACGGTAAGAGGTTTCCACTTAACCTTAAATAAAGGTACCTATTGGTAGAGCCTTAGACGTTGCAACGTTGTTGATTCGATTGGTCAAAGTAACAGTAGTATTGCGTGGTAAAGTGGTGGATGTCTTCACCTAGGTTTAGCGGACCGCTAGCTGGTTTGCATAATAATTTATATGGCTAATTTCCTAACCAGAGCTCTAGTATAATGTGGGGCCATATTTTACTTGATTGTAGTTAAAATAGTATGCTCACACAAAATAATATACTTAACTTGCAGTAAGTATGGTCAACTTTACTGTAAGTAAAGTTGACTTACTGTATTGTAATTATTACTATTTTAACACTGACAGTTTTTTAGTTTGTATGTATACGTTACTATAGTTGCCTAATATTTTCCGGTAGCTGATAAATTGCAACTTTGTCAACTGGCTAAACCCCTGTTAATTCTAATTGAATTTTACAACAAATTGTACCCAAATTGACTCTAATTTCCATTAATTTCCTTATGGTTCTGAGGTCCGACTTTATTAGTTTCTATAAAAAGTTCTTTTACCACAGGTTTTTGTAAATATTTAATTTAGCTGTTCCAATTAAATAAGTCGCCATCGTCAATCCCCTGGTAGTATTTTAGTTCACTAACATATCACTAACCGTCACATAACCTAGCCTTATCTAGAGTCTTATTAACGTACCCTTCGATACATATAGTTAGCCTGTTGTTATTCATAAATCTTTTAAGGTCTTTATTCGTTTATGAATTCGATATGGCGTCAGTAGAATTATCGTTTCCGTTAATTGACCGAAACTCTTCAATATCACTTCCTTTGTAAGCTTTGCGAAGTACTATCACATTGATTATCAAATATTTTTCACTAGTAGTTTCGAGCTTCGAAAGGCATTCGAATAGGCTCTTCGATTCTATATAGATTACTACCGGAATAGGAGTAATCTTTAGCTGCCTGGTAATAAAGTTAAGGGTTTCCTATAATACCATGCCTACATTAAATACTATTATTATATCATAAACCTTTTAAGTTGATATGCTTTCTATAATCATTTTATATTGAATAAGTGTCTAATAATCCAGGCTGCTGAAAATGCTAAACTAAAGTTCCTGCAAATATTCTTTAACAACGGTTATTAGAAAGTCAATCTATAAAGATAAGTTGGTGTTATTTGTAAAGGACACATTGGTAAAGATTATTAACTTAGTACTTATTAGGTCGATTGGAATCATATTTATCTTTTGGTCTAAGTTTCGTATTTATTACTTTACCCTATTATTTAACTGGTTAAAGTCTTTATTTATTAAATTCTGTTCTTGTGTCGTAATAAATAGTATTGGTAGGGACTTAGATCGTTGCAACATTGTCGATTCGTATCATAGTCAAAGTAACAGTAGTATTGTATTAGTCAAGTGGTAGGTGTATTGTTCTAGGTTTTGCAGACCGCTAGCCAGTCTTCACAGTAATTTGTATGGTCAATTGCTTAGCCCGTATCCTAAAGTAAAGTGTAGCATATTGCACTCTAATTATACTCAATACGGTAAGTCTATATAAACTGTACGTTTAACTTGCAATTAAATTAACTTGACTTATAGTAAAATTGACCTATTGTACTACATGTAATACTATTACAATACTAGTGGCTTTTTAGTTTATACGTGTGCGCCAGTGTAGTTAACCAATCTTTTCCGGTTAGTGTTAAACAGCAACCTCGTTAATTACCAACCTCCGGTCAATTCCAATTAACCTCCATACTAAACTGCATCCGATGGTATAATAATTAACCCTATTTGACCTTAATTACTTCGTTACTCTGAGGTCCGGATTTATTAACTCCTACAAAAAGTTCTTTCGCCACAGGCTTTTGTAAACCTTTACTCTAGCTATACCAATCAAACAGGTCGCTATTGTAGTTTTCGCCTTCACTTACCTAACAGTCTTTCAATTTGCCAACAGAATCCTGGTCGCCAGCACGTAACTATAAAGTTAAGGGTTTCCTATAGTGACATACCTACGTCAAAACCTGCTATTATACCATAAACTTCTGAAGCTATCACGTTTCGTATAATCTTTTTACACTTGATGAAGGTTTAGTAAATCAGGCTATAAATAATATTAAACTGGTCTTTCCGTTTATCTTCGTTGACGAGGGTTATCAGGAAACCAATTTGTAAAGACAAGTCGATATTATTTATGAAGGACCTATTCGTAAAGATTATTAACTTAACTCCTAACAAGTTGATTAGGACTATATTAATCCTGAGGTCCAGGTTCCGCATTTTTTATTCGAGCCTTTTTTTAACTGGTTAAAGTATTTATCTATCGTATCATATACTTATACCGCAATAGAAAAGTTGTAAAAGGCTTTCCGTTAGTATAAAGTAACGATAGAGCTGCTATAAGCACGTTATTCCAAATATTGTTAAGACTTAGCTATATTAATCTTGTTCATTATAGCCAAAAATTTGGCTTAACCCTTTTAGCAAAAGTTTAGGTCGGTATTAATACTAAGTATACAGATTAACGATTTATTGAAGTTAAATTAACTTCTTTCCGTTAACTTTGTTACTGGTTTATAGTTTTAGAATTTAAAGTCCTTAATTGCTTACTATTCTGATATTACAAAACCAGTCATTCCAACGAAAAAAAATCGTTAATTTGTGTAGCTACTACGACAAAATCACTTTTTTACAGTACTAATAAGTACGAATCGTATATTGAAAACTTTATCGCTAGCCGTGATTTAAAGTAGGATTAATAGATTAAAAACCAATAAATGATTGCTTTAGATATTCCATATAGTAGTTTAACACACCATATTACCGTCATCAAAATGTAAATAATACGTAATTCCTATAATAACTTTATTAATACAATACGTTATGAGTCCGTTACTAACTAAGTATAGGTTTACGTTATATTGAAATTAATAGGCGTAAAATTGCCTTTGGTTTTAATTAATAAACCTGTTATTAAAACGACCACTAAACGCTAGCTAATCTTTTAAATCATTAGCAACTACGTAAATATTTAATCCTTGCCTTTATCTTCGTGTCTTTAAGCAATTAAACGTGAATTTTTGTACGGCTATCCCGTAGTCTTACCTTCAACCTCATAAATAATTATTGATTTAAAAATCGTTATATTTAGGTTTTAAAGGTTAAAATCTGGTTTAGATACGAATTATATAACTCTTTGAATTGGTAAAATATTAATCTCAACATTGTTACTTTTTTAAAAGGTTTCCCGAAGGTTTTAATAATCCTTTATGCTCAAAAATTCAATGCCAAGTCTTTGTTATTCTTTTCTTTCCTACTTATCTAAGTAATGTTACAAATACAACCTGGTGTATATTACTCCTCTTTAACGTCCCTCTTTTTTATAGATGATCCGCATTGCCGGCGTTTTATCGGCTTACTAATAACGGGTGGAAAAGGTTCGTATTAGCTTGGTCGTTTGGCTCATTATTTTTCATTATTAATGGCCCTGATATAGGGCTTAACCTAAATGAATTGAAAAGATACAAGACCGTTAATAGTTTTTATAACTATTTTAGAGTTCAGGATTCTTAAGATCCTATATAGGCCTTTACATTTTCCCGGCTCCCGCTATACCAGTATTTCACTCTATAACGTCATAGCAAGTCCATCGATTATTAAAAGGCCGTTTTTGGTATTAAGGGTATTATTAACCTGGCGGCGTATCGATTCCATTTACAATTCTCTACAATCTTCGTCATAATCCGTAACACGCTTTTAAGTACTTTCCGAAAGCGGAGGTTTACTCGTCAGGCGTAAATACGCTTTAAAAACTAGTAAAGTTAGTACTAGGCTATCAGAGCCTATAATATCATTAAGTCCTTTTACTACCGTTTGGAAACGTATCTTCGAATCCATCAAAATTCTAATTTCCAACTTAAATATATTATACGCTCGGCGGAGTAAAGCGTATATCTTTTTAATCTTCCCAATACTCTAGTAGGTTTTTGTAAGTACCTATTTACATTAAATACACATTATATTAATATTTTCCTAAAAATTCGCCTTTGTTAATTTAGTATCTATATAGTGAACTACAAAGTTAAGTGGGCTCTAGTACATATCAATCTATAGCATTCTGAGCGTTTTCCACGTATCTTTTACCGAAACAGATTTTAAAAACTCAATTCCGTAAACAGAGGTTACAGAATTAACGACGTGAAAAACAGGCTTATTATATAATTAAAATACGTTAATAAAGATCTTGTAATTGAAATATTCATCTTCTTTTAGTGTAAACTTAAATTTACGAAGGGCTTGAGTATACGTTCAATAATAACAACAAAGTCCTTTAATAACTTTTAAGGCAAAGTATTCCACATTAGTACACTCTATTAACTACAGGGCTTTATATAGCCTGTTAATGGCAAGGTAGTTAAAGCGCTGGTGTAGTTAACGTATCTCCGGCTCCGTAAAGTTTAACAAAATTATTTCCGGGCGTTAAAGATAAAACTATAGGTACCCATATTTAAAGGCAAGGGGAAACCTTTGGTTGTTTTTAACTATTTCATTTATATTAATGTTGATGTTAATACCGAGAGTTTTTATATCCTCCAAGAAAAAAAGAAATGAGGTAAGAGACTTAAAAATGTAAAGGGTAATTGCGTTTAAAACAGTTAAAATTACCATTATCTCTAGTAACGATAGTTGCTTACCTGATCCAAAGTTAACCTTATCTTTACCAACATCGTATCGGTTGATTTTAGTAGCTGTAATTTTTTCCCTCCGTAGTGCTACGTATTGGGAATAACCTTCTATTAAACAACTAATTGCCCCTATATCTGGCATAATACTTTGAAACGTGTGATCCTGGTAACAATCGCAAATATTAAAAGTATACAAAGGGTTAAAGGCTTGTTTAAAACATATTTAAGGGTTTTTACCAACTAAATAGTATAAAAAGGCGTAATTGGCTAATAACTAGACCTTATGAAAATCAATATCTTTATATCACTTAATTTATTTAGGGGTATCATTGCCGTTAATTTATTCGTCACCTTCGAAGATTACGATTTAATTTAAGCAATCCTATTTAAAAGTGGTAGGGCATTAAATGTAATACATTTACTTTTTATTATTTCGCTCGGCGGGAAGGCGTCATGTTCATCAACAGTTAGACCTGCCATAGATCCAACATCTCTTGCCGCTATTACAACGATAATATTTACGGTTAATAGATTCGTTTAAATTTTAGACTCATTAGAATTTAAGTGGTTATTTCCTTCAATCTATAGTCTATAAGCCAAACTTTAAGCATTAAGGGCGCCTATAGCTATACCTATGGTCGATGTAATTAATTAGCATACGGTTTTATTCTATTTACGTTAGGGAAGTTGCCATCTTAAAAGTATATATTAAGCGATTTTGGTATACGCGCTAATATAGTGTTAAGCGAGGAATGTAAATTGTTAAAAAGCCTTTGTAGGTGGTATTTAGGCGTTATAAAGCGTATCAGAATTCGTTAATATCTGTAACTATTGCTTGTACCTGCTCTCGAAGTATAGCTTCACCAATATGAGCTTTCCCTATTACTTATTAGTATAACATCAACTTGTTAAGCATTTAATTTAGTATATCAGTTAGTGTTTCCTCCTCTTTATTCTTCGCTATTATTATATCCCACCGCATAGTAGCTTAGTTTGTATAATTTTAGGCGAGTTAAATATTGTATTCGAAGTAGCTCTTCATATTATCGTAAATTTCACGGAATAAGTAGCTAGGGTAAAAAAGGTTGGGTAGTAGTATTTAATGTGCCTTTTAGTGATTTCGGGGAATAATAAGTTAAAATATGAAGGAGAAACTTCTATTTACTTACAAATATTTATAAAGTGTATTATCTTAATGTAAAAAAAAGTATAAAGCTTTTCGTTATACTTCTTTACGTCATTCCAAATCTTGGAGAAGCTCGTAAGGAGTTTGTAATTAATATTAACCATTTTATCAGGTTTTAAGAAAATGTCGCAATAGTTATCACAATCTTAATTGATATTTCCTGGCAATTGAGGCCTTAAAACTTCTGAGGTACGATGTTAAGGGTAATTACCAGTCGCCTGATCCGAGGAGTAAAGTCTTGTAATAAGACTTATAATATGCTTTCGGGTATAGGTAAACTTACTGTATAGAGAGTTTTAAGGAACTTGTCAATTAAAATACTAAAAGGCGATAAATACTTAAAGTTTTTGAAAGACTTAACGATTTTACTTGATTAACTGGTGTAAAGCGCTAGTATTAATACCTTTAGCTACGTGGGCAGCCGTTACTTCACTTGTCCTACCATCGCTTAAAACATACTCAGCGTTATTCTGTAAAGGTATTAGGCTGCCAAACAAATTAACAGATTCTTTATCGCTAATACGTAATAAGGCTTAACTTAGTTAAGGGTAAAGTAAAAATCCATTAAAACGTATATATGGGCATTAAAATCCTTTAAAGAATTTTTCTTTTCCTTAAAGATCTTAAATATTGGGATCTTAAGAGGGATCTTCTTATTAAGCCAATTTAAAAAAGTTTTCCGAAAATTCCAATGGAGTCTTTTTAGGAATGTAAATTCTATGGCAAGTAACCTCTTTCTTTAGCCTGACCTTAACCATACGTTAGATTATCTTTTACATGTCGAGAGTCCAATGGTTAAAGAACTCGCAGAGATTTAGAAAGTGCCGGCGCTGCGGCCGTAGTCGTTACCGAAGTTCGCGTCGATAATATACTGGCCAACGTAATTAGTCAGGTAGGTTTTAGTTAATGTTTCGTTAACATTCGTAATCTAAAGCTATTCATCGTAATAGTTAATAAAGATTATTCCAAAGGCTTTAACTTTTTTTACGTATTCTTAACTTAAAACCATCTTAATATTTTATCTTATGTAAGACGTGTAAAACGCGTAAGGCGAGAGACTTGGTAATATTGGGCGTGAAGTCGTGTGGGAACTTGGCGATTCAACGTAAAGTTGTGTGAGAACTTAGCGATTCAATTTAAAGTCGCGTTGGAACTTATCAATTCAATGTAAAGTTGCGTAACGTGGCTTTCTCAGCATAATTTGGCGATTATTGATGTTATCGCTTAAAATAGCGAACTTAACGATTAAATTGGCGTAGGTAAAGTGAAAAGAGTGAAGTAAAGGTAAAGGTTTATGTTATGACCCAACATCTGCAGAGCGCATCAGCGGCGGCCCCGCAGCAGATAACGAAGGAAATCGGTTGGACACAGCCTCTCGGCAGGCACCAGGGATCCACAACAGACACACCGTACACAAGGGTTAGGGTCAGCATGGTGTGAGACTCGATGGACTCGGTATCGAGCCAGTCGAGCCTACACTGAAGACGTATGAAGGCGCGGATATATAAGGACACTTTCATTACCAAGATAGATAGTATTTCCTTCATAGCTCTTCAGTTGTCAATCTAAGTATTCAGTCTACCCTGAATAGCCTCACGGCTTCTGATCATCACTCGCACGAATACAGTCTTGATATTGCACCTTTTGTTACCTCTGCTACCTTACTGCTAACATAAACCCTCTGAACACCTTTTACATACTCACGGGTATTTAGTGTGATCATTACAGTTTATTGTAAAGGGTAAGGTCAAAGATCGTTATTGGTGGCAAAGAGCGAAAGTTATTTGCTGTTTAGTCGTAAGACTTAATCGTTTTCACAGTAGTAGCACCCTTAGTAATACTAACTCAGCCGTTTATTAACTTACCGAACTTTAAGACTTCTGACAGTCAATCTTAACGTCTTTAAAAAAGATCTATAAAGATTTCTTAGTATTTTCGATAGCGATATCGTCGCTACCTCTTAACTGCCGTAAAAATCGACGTAACCTAGAAGTCTTTTCTACTTAATTCCGTGAAAACCAACGCAACAGTAAAAGCCCTTCGTAAGAATATTTCTTCTACCTTAGTCTTTCACAAAATGTAACCAGAAAGTAGATTATTATTCTACTTAGCCAGTCTGTGCTTAACCCAATAAACATTGATTATTGTTGGTAGGGCTTTAGATCGTTGTAACGTTGTCAATTTGAATCGTGGTCGAATTAATAGTAGTATTGAATTGGTTAAGTAGTGGATATATTATTTTAGGTTCGGCGGACCGCTAGCCGGTCTATACAGTAATTTGTATGGTCAATTGCTTAGCCCGTACCCTCAAATGAAGTGCAGTATACTGCACTCGACTTACACTCAATACGGTAAGTCCACATAAAGAGTACGCTCAACTTGCAGTTCATTCAACTTCACTTACAGTAAAGTTGACCTACTGCACTGTATATAGTACTATTCCAACAAATAGGTTATAAAAAGCCCTCGACTGATATAAGATAGCAATGTAACTATTACAGATACGTTATTCCAGATACTGTTAAGCCTTAGCTAGGTTAGTCTTATCGATTGTAATTAAGGTAACGTCTTGCCTCTTTTAGCGAAAATTAAGGATAGTATTAATATTAAGTATATAGATCAACTATCCGTTAAAGTTAAATTAGTTGATTTTTGCCAACTTAGTAACCGGTTTATAATTTCAAAACTTAAAGTCCTCAATTGCCTGTCATTATGATACCATAAAGCCAACCATGTTAATAATAACGATATCGTTAATTTGTGAATTAGCTAAGCCGAAGTTTTCTTCTACGTTACCAATAGGTACAGGTCGCATATTTAAGACTTTATATTTAGCCGTGATTTCAAATGTGAATACTAGGTTAAAAACTAATAAATACCTGTTTTAACCAGTTTGTATAGTGACTTGATATATCGTATTGACGTTACCGAAAGTTTAATAACATGTAATTACTATAATAACTTCAATAATACGATCCGCTAGAAATCGGTTACTAATTACGTATATATTTCCATTATATTTCGGCTGTTTAATATAAATTTACCTTTAGTTTTCACTAATAAACTTACTACTAAAACAATTATTAGACGTTAACTAATCTTTTATATCGTTGGCTATCATGTAATAATCCAGTCTTTACCTTTATTACTGTATCCTTAAACGATTAAACGTAAATATTCGCACGGTTACCACATAGTCTTACTTGTAACTTCATAAATAATATTCGACTTAAAGATTGTATCATCTAGGTTTTAAAGATTAAAATTGGCTTTCGACATGAATTATATAACTTTTCAAATTAACAAACTGTTAATGTTAATTTTATCTTTTTTCTTAAAGTATTTACCAAAAGTTTTGATTATACCTTATATTCGAAACTTTAATACCAAGTTTTCGTTATCCTTCTCTTTACTATTTACCCAAGCAGTATTATAAATACGATCTGGTATATATTCCTCCTTTTCAACATTATTTGTTCCGGGGGTCATCCACGTTAGTAGCGTTCTATTAGTTTATAAATAAATGGTAAAAGAGGTTCGTATTAACTAAGTTGCTTAGCTTATGGATTTTTGTCGTCATTTGCTTTAATATGAAGTTTGACTTGGGTAATACAGAAAGTTACAGGGTCTTTATTAATTTCAACAATTATTTTAAAGTTAGCGATACTTGAGGTTTTATATCATCTTTTCTTTTTTCCCGGACTCCGTTATACGATGAATTTACTTTGTAACAACAAAGAAAGTACATTAATAATCGCAGGGCTGTTCCTAGTATTAATGGTATCATTAACTTAGGGGTGTGCCGATTTCTTCCGCAATTATTTTAGTTCTTTGTAGTAGGCTATAGGTCGTTTTTGGATACTTTCTAATGGAAAAAAATCATTAGCTAGACGTGGGTATTTTCCGAAGACCAGTAACGTCGGTATTAAGCTGTTTGGGCCTATAGTACTATTTATATCTTTTACCGCTATTTAAAGGCGTGCCTTTAAATCCGTAAAACTTATAATTTCCAATTTAAAGATATTATACGCTTAGAGCAGTAGTGCGTATACCCTTCTAACCTTTTTAATACTTTAGTATATCTTTATAGAAATTTATTTACACTAGATTCCCATTATTTTGGTATTTTCCTAAAACTTCGCCGTCATAAATTCAATGCTAATATCGTACATAACAACATTGAGTAGACCCAAATACATTTTGATCTGTAATATCATTAGTGTTTTCTATATATCCTTTACCGATAGGTATTTTAAAATTTTAACTTCGTAAAAAAAAACATTGCAGTTCTATCAACCAAAAAAAAGGCTTACTATTGAAGTAAATTATATTGATAAAACTCTGTAGTAAAAGTCACTATCGATTTTCAATGTAAGTTTTAATATTGGGGGAGGTTGGATATTCATTTAGCAGTGGTAATGGAGCCTTTTGATAAATTTTAAAACAAAGTATTCTATAATTTTATATCCTATTAACTTGAGGACCTTATACAACCTGTTAATATTTGAGTAATTCAAATACCGATATGATTAAAGTATCTCTAACTTCATGAGATTTAATACTATTACCATTGGGTTTTAAAGATAAAACTATAAATACTCTCGTTTAAAGGCGAGGGAAAACCTTTGGTTGTTTTTAACTAATTCTTTGGCGTTAACGTTAACATTAATGCCAAGAGTCTTTATATACTTTAAGTAAAGAAGAAAAGGGGTAAGGCACTTTGTGATATAGAATATAATTGCCTTTATAATAGTTTAAATTACTTTTATCCTTAATGACAATACTTCTTTACATAGTTTGAAGCCAACTTTAGCCTTGTTAGTATCGTAGCAACCAATGTTAGTGACCTTAGTTTTTTGCCTTTGCAATGTCATTTATTGTAAATAGCCTCCTGTTAAGTACTTTGTTACCCTTGTATTTGACATGGTACTCTAAAACGTGTGGTTCGCGTAACGATTGCAAAGGTTAAAGATATGCAAGGATTCAGGGGTTTAAGTAAGGTAAAGGTAAGGGTTTTTACCGCCTAAGCAATATAGGAAGGCATAGTCGAATAAAGTCTTATTAAGAGCTGTATCTTTATACTATTTGATTTGTTTAGATGTATTGTTACCGTTAATTACCTTGTCTTTCTTAAAGTTTGCGATGGAATTTAAATAGTCTTATTCGAAAGTATTACGGTATTTGATGTGTTATATCACTTTTTTATCATTACGTTTGGTAGGGGGGGTAGCAAGTTCATTCATAACTTGACTTGTTATAGATTCAATATATTTTGCTATTATTATAACGATAGTTTTTGAAGTCAAGACATCCGTTTTAATATTAGCTTTATTGACATCAACGTAGTTGTTACTTTTAGTTCAAGGCTGTTAAACTTGGTTTTAGGCGTGAAGGGAGCCTATAGCCGTATTTTTAGTTAAATTAATTAACCACTGTATGGTCTTTTTCGTTTACGTTAAAGAAGTTGCCAATTTAGGGGTATATACAAAAAGAGTTTGGTATACGCGCTATTATAATTGTAAAAGAAAAATTAAGTTGGCTAAAAAAGATTTTATAGGTGGTATTTAGGCGTTATAAGGCGTATTTAAACTCTTTAACTCCTATAACTACTACACGTATCTATTCGTAAAGCGTGACGTCGCCAGCGTAGGCTTTCCCTATTACTTGGTAACACAGTATCAACTTATTGAAAATCTAATTTAGCAAATTTATTAGAATTCCCTCCTTTTTCTTCGTTATTATCGTAGTTTACCTCGTGTAGCCCAATCCATATAATATTAGATAAGGTAAACGTAATATTAGAGATATCTTTTTATATTATTTTAAACTTCGTAAAAGGTAGTTGTTCGTGTTAGGAAGGGTAGGTAATAGTCTTTAGTATTCCTTGTAAGAATTTTAGGAAATAGGGAGTAAAAACTATAAAGGATACCTTTATTTATTTGTAAATATTTCACAAGGGTATTATCTTTGTGTTCAAAATATTGTAAGATTTTTTATTATATTCTTTTATGTTCTTTTAAATTTTGGCGAAGTCCGTTCAGAACTTGTAATGAATATTAACCATTTTAAGAAGTTTTTGGGGAAGGTATTAATAGTTATCCCAGTTTTTATTGATATTTTCTGCCAGTCTCAACGCCAAAGCCTCCCAGCTATAGTATTAAGGGTAATTGATAGTCGCCTAAACTAAAGGGTAAATTTTTGTAGTAAAACCTGTAGTAGATTCACACGTATAGGCAAACCTATCATAGGAAGACTCTTAAGAAGCTTAGCGATTCTAGTTAAGTAATTGGTAGGTAATAAGGGCTTAAAAGTTTTAAATTCCTTAATGATTTTATTTTAATTAATTGGTAAAAAGCGTTAATATTAATACCTCTTTTCGTGTCAATAGCTATCGATTTTCGAACTCTATTCTAATTAAGTAAATACTTCGCTCTATTACGTGGAGGTGTTGAGATTCCTAGAAATTTAATAGGTTCTTTATTGTTAACATGTAAAGAGGCTTAATTTAATTGGGAATAGAGGGGAGGTCTCTTGGAACGCGTGTAAGAGCGTTAAAGTTTTTTAATAGCTTTCGCTTTAGGGCGTCGATCTTAATAGTAATCTTTCAGTTTAGCCAACTCGAAGAGTTTTTTTTGTTATCCTGGTAAAGCTTTCCTTTAACACGTAAATCCATTGTTGTTTGAGTTTTGCCTTTAATTTGAACTTAATAGTATTTTAAATTACTTTTCACATATTAATTATCTAACCATAAAAGAATTTACTGTATTTTCGAAAAGTTTAGTTAAGGTTTTTACTGTCGTTATATTCAAGGATGTAATAGCTGACGAAATTGGTTCAGTGTTTCTCAGTTAAGTTTTCGTTAATATTTCGTCTTGAAAGGCTATGGTTATAATGCTTAGTTAAGAGGCGTTCGAGAGCTTTAATTGCTTTTTTTCTCAAAAGTCGATAATATCTTTAAGGTGGGCGTTAATAGTAACTATTTCGACGTTTTAGCTTGTATAGTACGAGTTAGGCGAGGGATTTGTTAATCCTTAGGCGTAGGGGCTTGGTTTTTTAGCGTTGGGTCGCGCGACATAGCTTTTTTAGTGCGACTTAGTGATTTTTGATGTTTTTGCTTAGGATATAAATCTTAACGATTAATTTGAAGTAAGGGAAGTGAAAATAGTAAATTAGGAGCAAAGGTTTAGTTTAAAGGGTGAGGTCGAATGTTGTTTATTGTTATAGATAAAGGTTAAAGGTTATTTGTTGTTTTGACTGTATGATTTTGTCGTTTTTACAGTTATAATACCCGTAATAGTACTAATTTAGCCGTTTACCAATTTACCGAACTATAGAACTTCTGATAGTTAATATTAACATCTTCAAAAAGGATCTTTATTAAAGATTTCTTAGTATTTTCGAATAGCAATACTATCGATACCTTTAAACTGTCGTAAAAACCGACGTAAAGTAATTTTTCCCCTTACTTATTGCCGTAAAAACCGATGCAATTCGTAAGTACCCTTCGTAATTCTTTTTTATTTACCTTAACCATCGTTCAATGTAAAACGTAACTGGAAAGTAGTATTTTCTTTTACTTAGATTATTTTTGTTTAACCCAATAAGTAGTAATTAGTATTGGTAGGGCTTTGGACGTTACAACGTTATTAATTCGATCAATCGAAGTAATAGTAATATTGTATGATTAAGCAGTGGATGTCTTCACCTAGATTTAGCAAACCACTAGCTGGTTTACATAGTAATTTGTATAGCTAATTGCTTAGCCCATGCTATAGTTTAAAGTAGGTACATACAATATTTGACTTGCAGCCAGTACAGTAGGCGTATATAAAATGATATACTCAATTTGTAGTAAGTATCGTCAGCTTTCCTATAAGTATACTTAACTTTACTGTAAGTAAAGTTGACTTACTACTTTGAAATTACTACTGTTTTAATATTACCTATAATTTTACCATTCAAAACCAGGGGTAAAAGTATTAAATATAATAAAGTCGAAACTTTGTTAATTACATTATAAATTTATTTACTTGGTGAGTAATAGGCTTCGTAAGGTTTGAAAAGAGATTAGTTACGAAAATGTGAATTTATGAATGCTAAAGGTAATCAAACGGCTATATTGATATTATTAAATACATTTTCAAATAGATTTAAAATTCAAGCTTACGTTCAATTGAAATTTTTAATTTAGCCTTAAGATTTTTGTAAACGTATTTTACCTAAACGGTAAGTAAGTACTTTACGTTATGAACTTCGTTTTGGCTTCTTACGACGTCAAATTCCTTAAATTTATTACGGTGAAAAAAATGTAAAAGACGTTATATACTTTGTATATTAATACATACCTTATGTTACCCAACATGTTAATCTATAGCACTAGTTCTAATTCTAGCGCGATGAAAATTTAAGTCAATATTAAATTATTAAGGATTATATATAAATAGTTTTTTTTATCAAAGTTTCATAGGGTATTAGTAAATCGAAAAAGCCCTACGCCTTTTATAAAAGGTTTACAATATTATTATATTATAAATTAAAAGCTTTACAAGTCAAAAGGTACAGTTTTAAATAGCAGTAAAAGCATTTAACGATATTATTAATCCTCACGACTTTATACTAACCTTATTGATACTTAAGGCTTATCCATATAAAATGAAGAAATTGTTATTATTACCAAACACTTAAAAACATATTATAACATATAGTAAAGCTTTAAAAAAAACTAAGGAAGAAACTGTCATAGACTCAGGCCGTTGGCCATTGAAGATATAGGTTACGTGATTGTGTACGTAACAGGATGGGTAACGCCCAGCCTAGGCCCGGCTCGGGTGCGGATAGGGTATGACCCGGGTATAGGGCCGGACACGGTTCGTGTACAGATAGGGTACGGTTCGTATACGGGCAGGGTACGGTCCATATATGGTACGTGTAAGGGTATGTCACGGGTTAGGTATTAGCCTTACCAAAAGGTCTTGTATATTAAGCTACGATAACCTTTTTTAATTTTCCTCCGTACCTTAATACTAAATCCCATTTAACCCTTACTTAGCATATTATTGTAAATCGGATTATAATATATTACGAAGGTTTTTTTTTAATTCTTCGAAAAAATATTATTGATAATGAATAAATCGATAGTAAACGTTAATAATCTAGTGTTATGATTGAACTTTATCGAGGAGGATAGGCCGTCAGCAAATACCTCGTTTTTTACCTTGATAAATATATTTTCGGCCTTTTTGATGACAACTTAAGCCGATATCTCACGTTTACAAAATACTGTAGGTTATATTGCGTCGGTTATTAAATAGTTGTAATAACCGGGTTCATCGACTTCAATTATCGACTTTATGTTCGACTTCGCTTAAGTCGTTACGAAAATTTAATAACTCGAAACCGAATTAGCCGCGACTCGCATTAAGTTTTTACTGGTTCAGGGTGGACGAAAATGATATAACTAATTGTAATTTAATGAATTTACTTTTACATAAGCGGCGATACGTTGAACGATCGAATTTATATTAAAAGTAGATAAAATATAAATCGGAAAAGGTTGTTATATATTCCTTTACGTATAGGGATATTATATGGTAGCGCTAAAGTAAACGGTTACGATTTATTACGAAGTTGAAATATACGAGGGTAGGTATAATATAGGGAAATTTTTCGATTATATTGAAGCGGCCTTCGACGACCCTTACTACGCGGATTAAGCATTAGCTAAATTCGAAAAATTGGTTATAAATAATAAGGACTTATAAATACTATTTGTTATTAGGTTCGAAATACTTTTGGCTTAGGTAAAAGGCCTAAATTGGTCTTCGGATATAAAATAGAATTATTTACGCTTTTTCGTATCATGATATATCCGTGACAAATTTATTACAACAGGTGTTAACCGGATAAATTATTTTGTAGCCTTGAAAAAGTACCGGAAACTCGCCAACAAATTAAAGTTTTTAAATTTAAAGTGGAATTTGAGTCGTTCGTTAACGAAATCTGTTTAAGATTAATAACTGGATAGTAATACGGTTGTAACGGAAATTTACGCCTTTTAAACGCCTTCGCTAAAGGGTCGTAGTAATCGCGGCTAATATTTTCGATATTATGATTAATTTTTTTAAAAAACCCACTCGGTACGTATCTAAAACTAAGAATGTAAAACGACGTAAACGATAATAAAGGAACATTAAATTAGGTTTTTTTTTCTCGAGACGTTACGTACGTTATAATTTACTAAACTATTTCAACGTAATTACGACCTTCGCTCAGTATTACCTTTTAAATAAGTATATACGGCTTAAATTAAAAAGGTAAAAGAAGGTTTTTTCATTAACAGCGACAGAGGAAATTCAACTTTTAAATACAGTTTTTTTTTAAAGTTATATAAATTTAAAGACATAGTTGTAAAATCAAATAAATAGGAATTTATTTTAATTAAAATACGTATAAACCAAAAACTATTTCTTTTCATTTTACTTTTTCATAATAAGTACGTTTTAAATATTGAAGTTAATTTTAGTTATAATTGTTACTATATCATAAACGAGGTTTTAATATAATAGTTAAGGTTAAAGTAAATTCGGTTATTATATTCGCGAAATTTTAAAACTATATTATGGTTACGGTAAAACAAGCATATTAACTAAATGGATAAATTTCGTACGAATATTAAAAAATAGTCGAATCCAATATTAATATATATTATTACTGGAATAATATGGGATATGATTTTTAAAAAAACCGTGGATATAATATTAATAGGTAACCTTAAACGCGAACGGTAACCGTTTGATAATTGAAGGTTAGGGAGGTTTAGTTATAGACGTAATGTTAATACGCTTTAAAACGGGAGATATATAAGACATAGTAGATTCAGTTTTCCTCAGGTTAATATAGTATTCATATAGAAAGGTATAACGTATAGGTGACCTATCCCGAATAATTTGTATTATAAACCTTAGCGAAATAACGCGGATTTCATAAGTAACGACAACGATTACGATGAAATATAAAAAACATGAGTTGCGTTTTCTACCGGTACTAATGGTATTTCGCGATCTATTCGATAAGAACAAGGCTACGGCTTTATTTTTATGTAAAGGGAAACTCGATTATTATATTTGAATTAACCCGAATAAAGATAACTTTTTATTAAAACGACTTTAAAGGTTGTTATACTCGATATTAAGAAATTAACCTTTTAAACTCCAATAATAGGTTACAGAGTTAGTAAATAAGGGTTAGGTTCGAGCGAACTTTTTATAGGCAAAGACACCGGTATTTTTAATTCGTAAACCAAGGGGGGAATAGCGGTTTTATATGGATTATCGGGTATTAAATAAAATCATAAATTAAGATAATTTTCTTTTACCCCTAATTAAAGAGACCTTACGTATGTTATCGAAGTCGATATAATTTACGAAGTTAGATATTCGAATGGTATTTCAATGTATTCGAATACTATCCGGGTAAAAAAAATTAACGACGTTTCGTATACAGTTTAGGTTATTTTAATAACTGATTACCCCCTTTAAGTTAGCGGGAACGCCAACGAAGTTTTAACGATATATTAATTATATAATAACGGATATTTTGGATAACTTCGTTATCGCGTATTTGAACGACTTTTGAATCTTTTTTTCAGGTATTAAGTAAAATTATATAGCGAAAAGTCGCGTGATTTTAAAACGTTTTCGTAATACGGGATAGAATTTGGATTTAAAAAAGGGTAACTTCTTATTTAAAGATGTAAAATACTTGGGCTTTATTATAACGGTAAAAGTAGGTATCCGGGCCGACCTCGAAAAAATCCGGGTAATTCGTAAGTGGAAGTTACCATGTACGGTCCGGAAAGTTCGAAGTTTTTTAATTTTTATTAACCTTTATCGTAACTTTATGAGTAATTTTTTAAATTTGGCGAATTTTTTCATGCTCCTAACGAAATAAGGTATTCATTAAATTTGGACGGAACGGGAGGAATAGGTATTTTAGACTTTAAAGGATACCTTTATTACGGCTCCGATTTTGGCATATTAGTATTCAGATCGGTTAACAGGAATGGAAACTAATTATTCGAAAACAACGTTAGGAGGGTATTTATTATAGAGGGATGAAGATAGTATTTTAAAGCTAATAGCTTATTACTTTGTACTATTAACGAATACAAAACGTAATTATACCATTTATGATGAGAAACTCCTCGTAATAGTATTTTATTTAAAAGCGTAGTTTTTCAAGCTACGTAGTGTTTTTATATCGTTCAAGATTTTAACGGATTATAAAAGATTAAAGTATTTTTCTTTTATTACGATTGATTTCAGAACGCTAGTCTAAATAGGCCGAGGGTTTTTTTTTAACATCACTCACGATACAAGCTCATAACTTGGGGCGCCCGCCCGAATACGTTAACTTGTAAGTTATAAAATAAGCCCGAGGTTAAAAAGCGTTGCGCGCGGGTCTTTTAGCCTATTTTTATTATTATATTGATCGTAATATTAATAAACTTATATATTAAATAAATATAGATTACGGTGGGTTAGGTAAAAGAGTTTAATGAAACGAAGGTTTGGCTATTAGATTACAATGATATGTATTTTAAAGGGGGGTCGAAGGCTTTCGAGGGGCCGTCGAAAACGGTACCACTCCGGGCCCGGCTCGTGTACAGGTCGTTATCAGGAATAATATTAGGGGATTCCAATACGATGGCGTTAGCGGTACCACCACGGGTTCGGCCCGCGTTAGGCCCGCCGGTATCGCTAACGCCGAATGGTTTCCTTATTTTCGGCCCAGGTACATTAACTAAATTGTAAAACTAGGGAATAATAAATGATCCTTTATATAAGGTTACCCTTTTAATGGTTTCTGAGGTTGTTAAACGCTTCCCACCTAAGGTAAAATAATTAATATAAATTACAAATTACGAGATTAATACGCGAAAGGTATTATATTACCGTAATCGTTTATAATTACCAAATTAAATAAATTTATTAATAAGGATACTACAGTAAACCCACGACTCGCCTATTATAGGTTATTCGGATAAAAATATTTTATTTCATAGTTTTTAACGAAATTACTATTAAAAGGGAATAATCGTAAATATTCGACGTTTATATCGAATATATACGTAATGTAACGAAAAGAAACCTTGTCGTACTTTACAGAAAAGTTTATTTTAACCTTTTTGTATTTTCGACTGGTACTAAACATATATTTCGGTCGACTTTATAATCAACTTATTAATTATTAATAACGGACCTTAATATTTACTGGTTATTACGAATCGCCTTTTTAAATTTATCTAGTTAAAAGTTATATAGTTTATAATTACGAATACGTACGCAAAACGTTTTCAGGATATATAGTAGAGATTTTATAGTGTTTTAACTTTTATTATTAGTAACCGCGGTTCGAATTAGATAAACATATTTCAAACGATACTTTATTCTCTAATAAGAGTCGAATCACTTTTATTTACGATATATTTCCTATAAATAGATAACGGTATTAAACGGATAAAATGAAAGGTTGAAAAGTATTTACGTATCGTGGTCGCCTTTTCGCAATATAATTAGGTTTCGTATCTACCCGTTTATTAATTTACGTCAAATGATCGGAAGTTGATGGTTACCAGGTTTAACGCGAACCGTTTAGTAAATAGGTACGAAATGTTACTTATTTTAAGGGAAAACGGGGATACGAAGTCATTAACTAATTTAATGGGACAAATTATTACGTTTTTGTCTTATTTACGAAAAGGGATGGAATTAATTTAGGCGATAATAGCTTACGTCTAACAATAAATAAAAACGGCGGTAAATCGTTAACGAAGTCCGGTAAAGCTATATAAAATAAGTGATTAAATTTATCTAAGTCTTCGTAATATTAAGATTAACCACCTAAATAAAAAGCATAATTAGCTTTATAATTAGTACCGGATAATTGGTATTTTGGATTCATTAAATATTATATGAGATATTCCCGGTAAATGTCTAGTATTTTATATAAATTTAATTAAACGTACGACTTCGAACCTCTTTTCTTCGCAGGTCTTATTCGATATTCGCCCGGAACTAATTTTAATAACAGACGATATAAAGAAAGGTAAATATAAGGAATTTAAAGTATAAAATATCCTCGCGATAAAAACAGAAAGTGGTAAGGTTTATTATATATTAATTAGGTAAAGGAGTTCTAATAAGCCAGAATGAGAATTGCTAGAAAATTATGAATATACTATAGCCCTAAATAAATTCGAAACGGAATGGAGAAATACTTGGGATTACGATAACCCGGTATCTTAACGACGACGTTAAGATGATATTAAACAACAAATGCGAGGCAAACCATCCATACCTCCAAATTAATACTTTACTAATAAATAAGAAAGAGAATTTATTATTAAACGAAACCATAATATATTAAAGATGGTTTCATAAACATTACCCAACTCTTTCGGATAATATTCGACTGTAAAACGGCTTTTACTATATTTTAATAAAGTTTTACCTACATATCATTATTATTCTTATTTGGGTTTAATAAATACCGGCGTTACTAACGTTAAAGACCTTATTACGACTGGCTTCAAACTTTAGTCTATAATAGAGGAGGGGTATGGTAAAAGGTATGGCGAAAACTGGTAGGCATCGAAAATAGGGGTTAGTAAAAGGCGGGCCGTATGTAAGGCGACGTTAAAGAGAGCGGATAACGTAAGGAAAGTCGGACGTTAAAAAAAGCCGATGGCGGATAATATGAGGAAGGATAAAAGTTAAGGGAAATCGACGATAAAAGATAGTATTAAAAGGGACGAACGTTAAATAAAGCCGACGATAACGACTAACGAAAAATAAGGCGAAAAGCGGGGTGGGGGGAGTAATCTTTCAAACGGATTACTAGAAATTATAACACGTTAATTTAAACTCGGGTAACGCAATCGGCCCAAATACGATCTTACGCACGTTCGCGGTCGGCCCTATTAGTTCGTTTTTGTAAAAGGTTAGTAAATAGAAAACGAACGAAATCGGAAATCGTATAGTTAAAATTTAGACATCATTCGTAACATTTAGTAAGCTGTAGCCTATATTATCTATAAAATATATAGCCTAAATAACTATATCATTTTAACCATTTAAGCTAAAATTACAAAAGGGTATTCGACGGTGGTTAAAAGGGGTCTGGGCAAAAACGTTACGCGTCAAAACTTGGTTCACCGAAGGCATCCTGTCTTTATAAACAGGCAATATAGTAAAAGTCAACAAAAGAGTTTGGAGTAAATACGGACTTAAAAAGAAAGGGCAGCGGAAGCGTATGGTAAAAGAAGTAACAACTTATATGACCGGTATAATAGAAACTCCTTACGTACGAACGACATTACGAAACCCGGTAAATTAAGTAATTAATTCGGAAAAAGCGGGGGTATAAACGGGTAGATAACTCGAAATATCTCCCTAACGCTCACGCGCAAGGGATAGGATATGATTTTTATCCTTTACCGTAACAATTAACTGACGTAAAATGGTACGTAAATCGGGAAAAGTCGTAAATAAACTTATTTTTTAAATATATTACGAAACGGAATTAATCAATGGTCGGCTTTTCATAAGGCTTTTTTATAAATTTACCTTATTATAAACTTTCTGATATATTCAATACCCTTTTATACAATAAACTCGAGCGTAAGATAAAGAAACATTGAAGTTTGAAAAATGGTTAATATATAATATACAAGCGTTTTAACCTATGATAAAAGAAGTTTATTTTTATCTTTATTAATTTTAAAAATGAAATAATCTTTTATAACGCGAAGGGGTTGTAACAAGTAATTAGTAACAGGGTATTAGTATATTATAAGGTAATATACCTTACAGGAAGGCTCATCGTCCCCTTCAAAGGTGCTGGCAGTAACATAACCTAGGCTAGAACCGTTAAATACATAGGCTATAATAATAAGATATGAGAAAAGGTAGAGATATATAGGCTTAAATAACGAGTAAACTTACATAACAGAAAGTGAAAAAAATTATAACGGGGTGGCTGGTAAATGGGGGGCGACAATGTAAAAAAGGAAAAAATAAAGTTTTAAAGGTTACATAAAAGCGTCGGTATTTATAGAAATTAACGAGGATTCGATAAGGGTTACATATTATACGGAGCGCATTACTCGATATTAAAGGTAAAACCGCAAATTTACACGATACGTCAATAAACGTGTTATACGATGCCAGCGGTAAAAAGTATACTTTACACGATGCGTTAACGGGTACGTTATACGGTATCAGCGGTAAAAGGGAAGCTTTATATAACGCGTTAACGAATACATTATACGATGCCAACGGTAAAAAGAAGACCTTATATAGCGCGTTAATAGACGCGTTATATAGTACCGGTGATATAAGGTGGGCCGGTTAAAGCGTTATATAATGTGTTAAACGTAATGTTATTAGTTTATACCTAATCCGCGTATTAGGTGGGTACGGCCCGCGTTTAATGTTTATTTAAAAAGGAGCTGTAACCCTCATAATACTTAAGAAAAAGAGGGCATATTATGAATTTAAGCCGTTAGCTATTAAGCCTATAGGTTACGTAACTATATACGTAATGAGATAGGTAACGCCCGGCCTAAACCCGATCCGAACGCGAATAGGATACAGCCCGGGTATAAGCCAGACACGATCCGTAAACGAATAAGGCATAGTCCATGTACGGGTAGAGCACGGTCCATATACGGCACGTGTAAGGGCATGTAATGGGCTGAGTATTGGCTCTGCCTAAGGGCTCTACTCGTTGGGCTATGTTAGGCTCTTCTAGTCTTCCTCCGCACCTCAATAGTAAGTCCTATTTGGCACCTACTTGGATTACCATCGTAGGTTGGACCATAATAGAAACTAGTACGCCGTTAAGTTAACGAAGCTATTAATACTAAAAACGAACCGTTAATAATAGATATACTATTACTCCCTTTTGGAAGTAAAGTTTTTACGTAAAGAAAGCTAAGTAAATAGGATAAGCTGTATAAGATTTTAGATATTACTAAGCTAAATATAGTAGTTAGAGTTATTAACGGCTTTGTTACTTTTCGAATTATATAAGTTAATGTTGGAAAAGTATTGCACGCAGTGCAGTAGGTTAACTTTACTTACAGTAAAGTTGACTGTACTACAAATATATTGTTTTGTATAGAGACTTACCGCATTGGGTGTAAGTCGAGTGCAGTACGCTGCACTTCACTCTAGGGTACGGGCCAAGCAATTGGCCATACAAATTACAGTGCAGACTAGCTAGCGGTCTGCCAAACCTAAAACAATACATCCACCATCTGACAATGCAATACTACTGTTACTTCGACCAATCGAATCGATAACGTTGCAACGTCTAAAGCCTACCAACAGTTAAGCTGTATAAAAAAACCTTTAAGTTTAATAAATATTTTAAAGTTGATAACCTCTGAATCGAACGGATTAGCTAATATAATCCATTCGAGTCGATTGTTAAAAAGTCGATAAAATGTTGACGGCGTTGAAAACTATTCAAAAGAAAGATATATACTAAAGAGGAGACGGTAATGAAGACTACAGACCTGGAAAAGTATATACAACTACTTGGGTATTCGAAAAAGAAAATTTTAACGGAAAACTTACCTTTTAGTAATATATTAAAAATATGATTGATGAACCATACAAGCCTTTTGAGAAAAGTAATCCAATGGAGATTGTCGGACTTATAATTTAAAGGATTATAAATTTTATAAATTTGACGTAGTTTAAAAGCCAAACCACTATTATTTTCAAGTTAAGGATAATTTACAAGATTCAATGTAAAACCACATATTAACAGAATGAAAAGTCACAGCTTGTCGCTTGAAAATATAGTACTAAATATAAATATTGGATTATTATTTGATTACCTATAATTCAGATAATTAATCAATGTTTAATATTTGTTATTATTATTAATTGAATTAATAAAAAAAATGTTGATTCATATTTGATAGTCGGGATATAACGTAAACTTATACGTAGTTCGCTATCAATTTTGAACTGATTATACTGTTAAAATTACCGAAAAACCTAAAAAATAGGTTTCCGGTTAATATAATAATAACTTATATTAAACCTTTATACAAATTATCCGAAACAGGCGTTTATTAATTCCCAACGCACCAGGCATACTTTAAAATAGGTTAGGTATTAATAGTTTAACGTTTAATCCATACCTATTAATTACGATAGGTAAAATTTTCGGTATTATAAATATATAAATTAACTATATTGTTGGAATAATAGTAATTTCAGTGAAGTAAGTTGACTTTACTTATAGTAAAGTTGAATATAGTGATTGTAAATTGAGTGTATTGTTTTGTGTGGGTCTATTGTATTAGTTCTAAGTTAAGTATAGTATGTCCCTATTTTATACGAGGGTACAGACTAAGAAATTGGCCATATAAGTTACTTTGCAAACCGGCTAGCGGTTTGCTAAACCTAAAACAATACATCTACCATTTGATCACGTAATACTACTGTTACTTCAACCAATAGAATCAATAATATTGTAACGTCTAAAGCTCTATTAATACTGATCAGTACTTATTAGGTTAAGCACAGATAATCTAGGTAGAAGTAAATGCTACTTTCCGGTTACGCTTTGTAAAAGACTAGGGCAAAAGAATTTTTTTACGAAAGACCTCTACTGTTGCATCGGTTTTCACGGCAGTAAGTAGAAAAAACTTTTAAACTAAGTCAGTTTTCATAGTAGATTAAAGGTAGCGACAATATCGCTATTGAAAACATCAAGAAATCTTTATAGATCTTTTTTCAAAACGTTAAGATTAATTGTTAAAAGTCTTTAATTTCGGAAAGTTGGTAAAAGGTTAAGTCAATATTACTACAGATATTACTACTACAAAAACGACTAAATTGAATAGCTAGTAACTTACAACCTTCGATATTTATCTACAATAACAATAATATTCGACCTTACGCTCTACATCAAATCCTTTCCCCTACTCCACTATTTTCTCTTCTCCTACATTAATTCAATCGTCAAGATAGCTTCTTTGAGAGAAAATACTAAAAATCGACAAAACGCGTCAAAAAAGCTACGTAGCGCAACCCAACACCAATTCGCTAAATTCCTATATGACTTGAAGACAAAACACCATGTCTCCAAGTCACTGAGGTTTTATACGTCCTTACACCTGAAGATTACCAAGTTTCGTGCCTTATACATTTTATACAAGCCAAAAATTCACGATAATACCAAGTGAAAAAATATATAACGAAAATCAAAGTTTTCGAAGCCATTTTCATTAATCATTATAACGAACAGCTTTTAATTACGGATATTAATAAAAACTCGACTAAGGTTTATTTAACTAATTACATTGGTTAATATATTATCGACGCGGATCTCAGTAACAATTATAGTTGTAATACTTGCACTTTCTAAAATTTCCGTAAACTTATTAATTACTAAACTTTTAACATGTAGAAAATAATCCAGCGCACGGTTGAAAACAGGTTAAAAAAGGAAGTTACTCGCCGTAGCATTTACATCCTAAAAAAAACCTACTAGGATCAACCGAATCCTTTTTTAAACTAGCTCAAATTAAGGAATATCTTTAAGACCTATGTCTTAAAGAAAAGAGTATTAAGGAACCTTAACGCCCCCATAAATATTTCAAGAGATTTTCACCTTATCTCTAGCTAACTTAAACCTCTTTATGCGCTGACGATGAGAAACTTGTCAACCTGTTCGGCAGCCTAACACCTTTACGTAACAGCGCGAAGTACTCTTTTAGCGGCGGTAGGGCACGTGAAATAACAACCGCAAACGCGGCTAAAAGAATTGATGTTGGCACCCTCCAACAGTTAATTAAATAAGATCATCAAACCCTTTAAAACCTATAAATCCCTATTACACTATTTAATCAAAACCGCAAAGACTTTCAAAAACATTTCTACAATATATTTACCTATACGCGTAAGCTTACTATAAATTTCACTTTATGATTTCACCCCTTAAATCTGGCGACGAGTATTTACTTTTAATACTGCAGCTCGAAGGATCCTAAGTTTAAATTATAAGGAAATACTAACGAAAATTAGAACGATTATCGGAACCTTCTTCTAAAACCTATTGAAATAGTTAAAATCAACTACAACCTTTTTACGGACTTCGTCAAGATCTAAAACGATGTAAAAAGTGTAACGGAAATCTTTATAACATTTTGAACACGAAAATAATACATTTTTCGAATATTTATCAGTAAATAGGGGTTTTTTTTTCTAGTTTTCACTTATTGTTTTCTTAAAACCTCATAAGGCACGATAAGGACTATTACCTAACTTCCCAATTCTAGCAACTATGTTTCGCGAAATTTACGATAACATAAAAGTTACTTTGAATACGACATGTACTTTGTTTAACATTATATAGAGTAGGCTACTATGAGGTAAATTACGATAATAACGAAAAGAAAGCGGAGGAATTACTAATGGATATATTAAACCAGATACTTGATTAGTTAATGTTATATTAATAAGTAATAGAGAAAACGTACGCTAGCGAAACCACACTTTGCGAGTAGGTACAAACAGCTGTTTGTAATGATCACACTAAATACCCGTGAGTATCAGTAGTAGTCGAAAGAGTTTATGTTAGTAAGTCGGTTGCAGAGGTATGCGTAATACAATATCAACGATACGTTCTTCTAGTAGTAATGATCAAAAGCTGTGAAGCTATTCTGGGGAGAATATTTAGATTGACAACTAAAGAGCTATCTACTGAATCTAGGAAATACCTAGAGAGTGTGTTCCTTATATATCTAGCTCTTTAGTCCGGGATCACTTGCTTATGTTGCTAGGAAGCATAGGCGGTCTCTTGCCTATGTTGCCTATGTCCTGATTCTTCTTAGGTGTAACCCTATCCCTGTGTATTCCCCGCCTGATATGTTGGATACCTGGCTCTGAGTGGCTCGGCTGCCTGCCAACCTGTTTGCTGACCCAGCCATTATCTGGGTCATAACACTGTTACAGGCGTTAGCAAGTTTCAATACGCTTTATAACAACTAAATACCATTTGCAAAGGCCTTTTTTAATAGCTTATTACACTATTTATTCATAAATATGACAATGCGTATACCAAATTCGCTTAATATATACCTCTAAGCCGGCAATTTCTCTAGCGTAAATAAAAAAACCCTTATGGTAGTTAATTGCATCGACTGTGAATACATCTACAGGCGCCTTTAACGCTTAAAATCTAGCCTAACAGCCCTAAATTAAAAGTAACAGCTATGTTGAGTCTAATAAAATTAAAATTTAAACGGATTTGTTAACTGTAAGAACTATCGTCGTACTAGTCGTAAATGATATTTTATTTATAATAGATTTAGCAATTACTTTACTCGTTAAACCCTGGTCGAACGTAACAATAAAAAAGTAATTTATTATATATAGTACCTTAATACCTCTAAATATAACGATTTGTATTGAATCGCAAACATTGAAGGCGACGAGCCAATTAACGACGATAATGCCCCTAAATATATTAAGTGATACCAAAACAAATCTCCTGATATGGATTAGTAATTAGAAGATTACGCCTTTTTATATAGTTCAAAAAGTGAAAACCTTTACCTTTATTCTAACTAAGCCTTTTACCTCTTAAACACCTTTAACCTTCACGATTGTTATAAGGATTATACGTTTTAAGGTATTATGTTAGGTATAGGGGTATCAAAGTATTTAATAGGAAGCTATTCGTAATACGTAAAATAATAACGTGAAAATATTATGGTTATGAAAATTAATCGTTAATATATTAGTAAAACTAAAGTTAGCTTCGAATCAAGCAAATGATTATTGTTACTAGAGATAACGAAAATTTAAATCATTATAAGACGAATTAAATTTCATATCCTTAATTCTCGTATGCCCTTTATTTTTTAATTAGAGAATATAAAGAAATTTAACGTTAATATTAACGTTAACGCCGACGGGTTAATTTAAAACAGTAAAAAGTTTCCTTTCGCCTTAAGTAAGGGAACTTATAATTTTATCTTTGAAGCTTAAAACCATTAATATTTAACTTAATAAAGCCAAAAGTAAGCTAATGATACCAGCGTTCATACTATGCAGCTGTTAATAAGTTGTATAAAGTTTTAAAGTCCGTAAGGTATAAAAATGTCGAATACTTTTCTTCAAAAGATATTAAATAGCTCTATTATCATTTCCAAATACATATCTCAATCGCTTTTAAATTTGAGTTTCTATTTGAAATGATTAAAAGTTTAATTATAAGTTTTTTTTTAATATGTTTCGCTTAAATAATAAGCTATTCCTTTATATCATTAACTTTGTAACTTTTCTTCACAGAGCCAAATCAATAAAGTCACTTTTAACAAAGGATACGTTGAAAACAATAAGGATGCTTTGGATTAAAACGTACTTGAGCCTACCTAACGTTGTTGTTTACGATGTCGACATCAAATTTGTGGCGGTAAAGTTTTAGGAAGATGTTAAACTAATGAGAATCTTGTGTAAATAAGTGTCTATAGAGGCTTATTGAAGCATTAGAAAGGTTAAAAGGATATACTTACTACTTTCATGAATGTAAAATACATTTAAAATTAAAATTAAAAGCTGTACAGAACTAAAAGCATGCCTTTAAATAGCGGTAAAAGGCTTAAACAATACTATAGGCCTTAACGATCTAATATTAACGCTAATGATCCTTAAAACGTACCTATACCTAACAAGTAAATCTCTGTTATTAACAAGTACTCAAAAACGGGTTACGGTTTACAGCAAAATATTGAAATAACTACGAAAGGAATTGACAAGCCGCTAAGTTAACGATATCTTTAACACTAGGAACGTCCTCACGATAATCTACGTACTTATTTTGATATTGTAAAGTAAAGTCCTTGCGTAGCAGGAGTCGGGAAAATGGGAAGGCCTATATAGAACCTTAAGTATAATTAACTTTAAAGTGGTTATTAAAACTTTCAATAACCCCGTAACTTTTCGTACCACTCTGTTTAAATATTATATTGAGATAATTAATGATAACGACTCTTAATTTAAGCGACTCAGCCCATAAAATTTTTTTTATCTGTTATCGATAACTACATAAGACGTCGCTGGTGCGAACGACCCCAAAATAAGAGTAATGTGAAAGAGGAGGAATATATACCGGGCCGTATTTACAATATTACTTAGGTAAGCAAAAAAAAAGGAATGTGAAAATTTAGCATTAAAGCTTCAAGTATAAGATATTATTAAAACTTTCGGTAAACCTTTTAAAAAAGTAATGAGGTTAAAACTAATGGTCCATTAACCCAAGGAGTAGTATAATTCGTAACGAAGGCTGACTTTAACCTTTGAAATCTAAATATTATTATTTTTAAAATCAAAGATAATTTACAAAGCTAAGGGTAAAGCCACAGGCCGGCCATACGAGAAATCACGCCTAGTTACTCCAAGATATGGTAATAAAGGCGAAAACTGAATCCTTACGACGTTACGAACAATTTAAAAGATTAATTAGCATTTAGTAGTCAATTTGGTAATAAGTTTTCTAGTTGAAACTAAACGTAAATTTACACTTAACCGCTGAAATACAATGCAAATATATATATAATTGATAACCTATTTACAACGGATTATAATATTAAAATTACCACAAGAACTACGTATTATCTACCCTCCAAAAACGATAACAAAATGTATTGAATTTTTGTACAGATTAGTTAAAGTAGGCGTTTATTGATTTTTAATATATTAATTGTCCTTTCAATTATTGCTAAGTATTTTTTTTAATATATGACCTGTACTTATTAGTCGTGTATAAGAAAGTCTTCAATCTAGTGAATATGTTGATTAATAATACCTTTTTTATTTAAATGGCTAGCTTTATAAATCGGAATAATAGGCGATTAAAGACTTAAAGTTTTCGAATTATAAGCTGGTCATAACGTTGGTAAAGATTAATCAATTTGACCTCAACGGATCGTTAATCCATATACTTAGCATTAGTACCGGCTTTAGCTTTCGCTGAAAGGGTTAAGTCGTTGATTTAACTATAATCAATAAAACTAATGTAGCTAAAACTTAACGGTATTTGAAATAATATGTTTGGGTCAGCTACGTTACTATTTTGTGTTAAGTGGAAGTCTTTTACAACGTATTTATTACGGTATAAATATAAAACCTAATAAATAACGATTTTAACAGCCTACATAAAAGACTTAAGTAGTAGATACGAAACTTGAACTAAAGGATTAATACAGTTTCGATTAACTTATCGAAGACTAAGTTAATGATCTTTATAGACGGGTTCTTTATAAATAATATCAACCTTTTTTTATAAATCAGCTTTCTAATAACCCTGATGAATGAAAATAGGCGGAAAGATTAGTTGAATATTATTAGTAACCTAATTAATTAAACATTTATCAAATATAAAAAGATTATACGAAATATATTAGCTTTAAAGAATGATGGTATAATAGCAGGATTTCATGTATGTATTATTCTGCGGGAATCCCTTTATATTATTACTTAGTAGCTAAGGATTCCTCCTATTTTGGTGGTAATTTATACCAACTCGAAAAGCCTATTCGAATACCTTTTAAAGCTCGGAACCACTAGCGAAAAACGCATGATAATCGACGTAATAGCATTTCACAAAGGTTACAAAGGTAAGAAAAACGAAAAGTTCCGGTAAATTAATAGAAAATATAATTCTATTAACGCTATAATAAAAGCGTTATCGAATAAAGTCTGAAAGAAGTTTATAGAAAACAATAGGTTAAATATAAGTATCAAGAGCTATGTTGATAGGCTGCCCGGCAAAGCTAAGTTACATGGCGGTTAGGGATATGCTAATGAACTAGAAGACTGCTAGGGGAATTACGATAACGATAGCGACTTGTTTGACTGATACAGTTAAACTAAAAGTTTAAACAAATTTGTAAAAGGAAAAACCTTTCACGAAAATTGATAAAGTCGAATCTTGAAGCCGTAAAGCAATCGACGGCAATTAGGGTTAATTTAAGTGTAAATAAATGTAATTAAATGAAAAAGTTAAGTGGAATTGATAGAGATCTGGCCAGTTAACGAGGTCATAGTTTAGTGATTACTAAAAAAGATTAGTTAACTATATTATTGTACATATATAAACTAAAAAGCCGCTAGTGTTGGAATAGTAGTAATGCAATACAATAGGTCAATTTTACTTATAGTAAAGTTAACTATACTAACTGCAAGTTAAGTGTATTATTTTGTATACGCCTACTGTATTCGCTGCAAGCCAAGTACAGTATGTCCTTACTTCACACTAGGGCATGGGCTAAGCAATTGGCCATACAAATTATAGTGTAGACCGGCTAGCGGTCTGCCAAACCTAGAACAATACATCCACCATTTAACCACGCAATACTACTGTTACTTCGACCAATTGAATCGACAACGTTGCAACGTTTAAAGCCTTACCTACAATAGCCGCAATAATATTAACTTAGCCGTTTGCCAACTTAATAACTTGGCGATCTTTGAAACTTGCAGGCGGTTAATCTCAACGTTTTTTCTTTAAGACTAATCCAGTAGAGGTTTTTTAGTATTTTCGATAATAGTAGTAAAACCGTCGCCATTTTCAAATACCTACGAACAGCAGACGCACTTGAAAAAGTCTTCCTTTTAGCTACCTATAAACAGTTGACGTAGCCTTAAGGACCTTCGCAAAAATCTTCCTTCTACCTCACGCAAAGTTTGTGGGATTGACTGTATTGACTGCAAGTCAAGTATAGTAGGTGCCTACTTCAGACTAGGGCACGGGCCAAGCAATTGGCCGTACAAAATTAGTGTGCAGACCGGCTAGCGGTCTGCCAAACCTAGAACAAGACATTCACCACTTGACCACGCAATACTACTGTTACTTCGTCCACGATTCGAATCGACAACGTTGCAACGTCTAAAGGCCTATCAGGCAAGGCCTATCAACAGTTACGATCGTTCACGCTAGCGTCTACAGATTATTATAGTTAGCAGCATCACTTTGTGGTGTCTGGTGATAGGTAACATAAACAAACAAACAAATGGCACCAGACCCGATGCGCTGTGCATCCACAACGGGTACGTGCAAGACTATGGCGCCGCCGCCGCCGCCACCTATGTGGTTGGCCACCTTCGGGGCTGCTCGGGGATTTGAGAGAGGCGGAGGCCAAAAAGGACAGCGTGAAAGGAAGAAATCGAAGTTCATGGGCCACATATGGATAGGATGGCATTGGATATATATGGGCTCCGTTTTGGAAACGCAGCAGTAGAAAGACCAGTCGGAGATGATATCAGCAGGCCCCATATCGACGGGATCCTTTACCAATGTCAACCTCCACTGCTCTGGAAGACATACCTTTCTCTGACTCTAGCCACTCACTACTGGAGCACTAACCCACGCCTCGTTTTACCTCACCTCGTCGAACGAGTACAATTGCTGGAATCCCGCTTCTTTGGTGGAATGTCGACCTCCATGTTCAGGCCCCTTGTTTCTCTCGCAAAAATTCCCCCAGCCTCTACAGCTGGGAGTACTTCTTGAATGCTCCGATAAGCCCACCAGTGGACGAATCATGGCCCTTGCCGTTGCCAGACTCGTCCAGCTCCGCGAGGATCTTCTTGGCCAGGGACTTGCCCAGCTCGACGCCCCACTGGTCGAAGCTGTTGATGTCCCAGACGGCGCCCTCGGTGAAGGTCAGGTGCTCGTAGTAGACAATCAGCGCGCCCAGCTCGGCGGGGCCGATGTGGCCGCCGACCAGGATGCTCGTCGTGGGCCGGTTGCCCAGGAAGACCTTGTGCTGCACCAGGTTCCCGGGTGCGCCCTCGGCCTTGACCTCGTGCGCCGTCTTGCCGACCATCAGCGCCTCGGCCTGGGCCAGGTAGTTGGATGCCAGCATCTTCTGGTGCAGGTTGTCCGCGATGGGATTGTGCGACTTGGCCGCCAGGATGAAGTCGGTGGGGATCAGCTTGGTGCCCTGGTGGACGAGCTGGAAGAAGGAGTGCTGGGCGTTGGTGCAGGGCTCGCCAAACAGGATGGGACCGGTTGTGTATTTGGCCGTGGTCCCGTCCGAGGTGGTGCTTTTGCCGTTGGACTCCATGGAGAGCTGCTGGAGGTAGGCGGGGAAGCGGTGGAGGTACTGGTCGAAGGGCGCGACCAGGTGTGTCTGGGCGTTGTAGAAGTCGCTGTACCACACACTGAGGAGGCCGCCAATCGCGGGGATGTTGTCCTTCAGCGGCGCAGAGCGGAAGTGCTTGTCCATCTCGTGGGCACCGGCCAGGAACTTCTCAAAGTTCTCGTAGCCGATGTACAGCGCCACGGACAGGCCGATGGCACTCCAGACGGAGTAGCGGCCGCCGACCCAGCTCTCGAAGCCGAACATGTTGTTGGCGTCGATGCCGAACTTGGTGACCTCGGACTCGTTGGTGGAGAGGGCCACAAAGTGCTTCGCAATGGCGCCCTTGCCGTCAGTCTTCTCGAGGAACCAGGTCTTGGCCGTGTTGGCGTTGGTGGTGGTCTCGGCTGTGGTGAAGGTCTTGGAGGCGATCAGGAAGAGCACGGTCTCCGGGTCCGTGTGGGCGAGGGCCTCTGCTATGTGGGTGCCGTCGATGTTGGAGACGAAGTGGAGGGTCATGTCCTTGGCCCCGTAGTGCTTGAGGGCCTCGGTGACCATGACGGGGCCCCTATGTACGTACGGCTTGTCAGTCGGGGGCCCTTGCGCAGGTACGGCCTCCGAACAGCCCCTCGGAAGGCCCGGCTACGAGGGCCACTCACAAGTCCGACCCGCCAATACCGACGTTGACAATGGTGGTCAGTTTCTTGCCCGTGAAGCCCTTCCACTCGCCGCTGCGCACCTGCTGGCTGAACTCCTTCATGTGCGCCAGGACATCATTGACACCGCCCTTGACGGCCATGACATCCTGGCCGTCGACCTTCATGTCCCAGGGCTTGCCCTCGAGCGCGACATTCCGCAAAGCGGCGTGGTAGACGGCGCGATCCTCGGTGAAGTTGATCTTGTCGCCATTGAACATGGCCTCGCGCTTCTTCTCGACGCCGGCCTCGGCAGCCAGCTTGGTCAGCAGGTCGAGGGTGCCGTCGGCCAGGAAGTTCTTGGAGAAGTCGAAGAGGATGTCGGTGGGCTGGCCGGAGGTGGCGACAGCGGCGGGCAGGGTGATGTTGCGGGTGTACTTGTCGAAGCGCTTGGGATCGGAGGCGAAGGCTTCCTTGAGCACGAAGGACTTGCCGACGGTGTCACGGTGGGCCTGGAGCTCGCTCCAGGCAGGGAGGCTGCTGGCTTGAGGCATATTGGCTGGCTCGTCTGCTGGTGTGGGTTCTATGATGCGTCAGATCGGAAAGCCAGACGTGGTCGAGGCGGGGAGGCAGACGCGCATAGTCAAAGCTAAGATGCATAGCCGAGACATGGCAGAAACGACTGGGGGAAGCGGGGCTTGAGCTGGGCGAGAATGTGCACATACATAAGGAGTCCCTCGAGCTACGAGAAGCTACAGAAAAGCAAAGATCTTGCAGCGAGAGTTGGCGTTGGTGAGGGTTGGTGAGTTGAGCTGGTGTTGGCAACGGTGGGAAAAGGCAGCTAGTTGGTTCGAGAAGTGGACGTGGGTTGACGTGGGAAGCGGGGGCGGCGGGCAGCCTCGCTCTTGCCCTCGCCCTTGCCCTTGCCCTTGCCCAAGAGGCAGGCCATCGACAACACCTGTACTATTTATTTATTGCGACTGCATAGTAGTAGGCTCCCCACAGTGCTGCTTGGCCAGCCTGCTGCGTGCTACATCATATGCTGAGGGGCCGTATCGTCCATGGGCAAGCAAAATATAACTCACCGTGGTTTATTATCAGCGCCGAGAAGTGCAACAGATGAACATGCTTCTCAACTAGCTATCGGTAGTCCTCTGTAGTACAGAGGCCGAGTCGGCCACAGTCACCACCCTGAGGACCATTCTTCAGTTTCACTTTCATCTAGGCTTGGTAGTGTACCCCGAACGGCCGAGCACACAGAGGACGCCGTGCGCCGCAGCTCTCCAACCAATTGATTTTCAATTCCTCTGCTGGCGGTCTTGGCAGCAACCACTAGGCTTTTGCACCCCGCCCCCCTCCCCTTCTCCTGTCTTCCCACCTCTGGCAAGCAAAACCCAAAACGTGGTGCAAGTCCCTCCATGCCTTGCACAACGGAAACCCCTTGCCCGATGGGACAGTGCAGCAACCAGAATCCCATAACTCCAAGTCCTGAGGGCGAACGTGCTCGGGAAATGGGCCAGCGAGCCCAGCACTGTCCGTCGCCTGAAATGGCCCCGTCCACAGAAATCGCCCGCCGTCTCGGCAGCAACCATCTGCCCTTGCCCTCATGATGCAGTTCATTCCGAGTCGCGCAAATGCAAAATCCCACAATCCAACACTGGAAATCTCAACAGAGACCCCGAATGTAATCCCATCCCTGTCGCTGTGAGGAGCTCGCCATGCCAAAACGCTTCGACTTGCATTTATCGGTCCTGAACACTGCCGATGAAGGACGGGTCTTTGACACTGCCGCCACCATCCGCCAGGCCGGCGATGGGCCGGTTGTAGCTGAAGCCCTGGAACTGGTTCTGCATCGTCTGCGACAGTATCGGGCCTTCGACAAACGAGTCTTGAGGAGCCTCCGACGTGAATTCGGGATCAAAGTTGGCCGTGTCGAGAGCATCAGCCTGCACATGTTGGTCAGCTTCATGCATTCTGGTGCCATGCTTCCGGGACAGATGCACTTACCACACTGGGCTTGAAGGTCGGCTCGTACTTGCGCTGCAACAACTTGCGCCAATCTATGGCGTGGAAGAAGGGGTGCGCCTTGATCTCCGCGGAACCGTTCGCGCCCAGCCGCTGCGCGGGTTCACGGTTCAACAACCTGGTCAGGAGATCCTTGGCCGCCGACGGCACCACGTCCTGGCCGGGGAAGTGCAGCGGCTCGCCCAGGATCTTGCGGTACATCTCGTTAGTGTTCTCGTCGTAGAACGGGGGCAGGCCTGTCAACATCTCGTAGAGCAACACGCCCAGGGTCCACCAGTCCACCGTCTTGTTGTAGCCCGTGCCCTGCAGAAGCTCGGGCGCCAGGTACTCGGGCGTGCCGCAGAACGTGTTGGTCCGGTCCTCGTCCTTCATGTCCAGCTTGCAGAGACCAAAGTCGCAGAGAGCAATGTGGCCTTGGTAGTCGAGCAGGATGTTCTCCGGCTTGAGGTCGCGGTAGATGACGTTGAATCCGTGAAGGCACTCGAGGGCGCACAGCAGCTCCGCAGTGTAGAATCTCGATCGATTCACATCGAAACGCTGCTCCTTCTGGAGGTGGTGGAACAGCTCGCCGCCGTTGACAAAGGCAAGGACGAAGTAGAGCTTCTCGGGCGACTGGAAGGTGAACTTGAGTGGGACGATGAACGGGTTGTTGATCTGGGCGAGCACGGATCGCTCGGCCAGGGTGTGGGTGACCTCGGACCGGGAGATGATGTGTGCCTTTCGAATCGTCTTGAGCGCGTAGATACGGCTCGTGTCCTTCTTGCGCACCTGCATGACCTTGCCGAAGCTGCCCTTGCCGACCACCTTGAGGAGTTCAAAGTCCTCAATCTTCAGCTTGCCGGCCCTGTTCTCGACATACTCGACACCGATCTTGAGCTCGCCCTGGCCAAACTGCAGCGGGATCCACTGCACGCCACTCTGGCCCAGGCTCTTCTCCTTCTCGGCGAATTCATTGGCGGCCTTCTCTCGGTCCTTCTTGCTCGCCTTCGGGTCTTCCACAAACTTGGTGCGCTCCTCGAAGCGGGGCTTGATTTGGACGACGCCGAGGAAGATGTCGTTGGCACGGCCGATGCTGGGCGAGGCGTTCGGGTTGCGGATGTAGAGGTGGACGGTTAGTTCGGTGACACGAGACACGTCAAACTTGTACTGGGTGTTGGAGCCAGCCCACAGAGGCTGCTCAGGGCTGCCTTCGACCGAGTTGACAAAGACCTGCACCTTGTCAAAGTCCAGCAGAGCATAGGGCATGTATTTTCCAGAAACACGACCATGGTTGGTAGGTATGTTGCCGAAGCTACCAGCAGTGTTGGGGCGGTGGCCGTTGGCACCGGAGCGCACCGAGCCTGCCACACTTGTACCTCCACCCTGGGAGGCTGAGCTCTGGTGACCACTGAAGATATTCTTGTGGGTGTCTGGGAGGGCAAAGCCACGGCCCTCATGGATGGTGACAACTAAAATGCCAGGCTTGGGGGTGAATTCGAGGGGGGCCTGGATCATATTCTCCGAGGAGTCTATAAGTGGTGGATTGGTGTCAGCACTGGCATTGGCCAAAGGAGTGTAGGTCTTGGGGGGGAGTGTGAGCCCCATCGTAGCATACCGATATTGTTGTCAGGAGAGGGGGAGGGCACTCCAGAGACAGAGCTGCCCTCATGCTGGGTCTTGTCATCACCAGTGGGGGTCGAGCGGCCGAAGTTGCTTAGTGGACTGCTAAGGTGGGTCTTCTTCAACTCTGTGCATCACAAGGAGGGTCAGCAATTGGGTGCCGGTAGGCGCGAAGGGTGAGGGATTTCCATGATCAAGTGTCCTCCAGCTGGGGCTCCTAAGAGGAGGGCTATAGGGGAAGGACTGACTCTCGGTGATCCTGGAGGAAAACATGGCTAGGTGTGTAGATGTGACCACAATGGCAATGCTGCCAAATGACCAAATGGAGGGAAGAAAGGCGGGCAGAACCAGGGAAGTGTCCAGTCGGTTGTTAGGTGGATAGGAGAAGGTCTCGATGGCGGGATTCTCGACGTAGGCGGTGATGTCAGGTTAGGCAGCGTGGCGTGGTGTGGCCCTGTGCAGTAGCAGAAGTAAAAAGGCTGATGACTGTGGGAGCATGCAAGAAAACAGCACAGGATGGCGGAGGTGCTGGGAAGTGACCTCGAGATGAAGAATGGAATGATGATGAAGTTGGTCGAGAAGGAAGTGAGGTGGCTGTGGTATACTGTGACTGCTGTGATTGACACTCGACATTGCTCAGTAGCTGGACTGCTGGACCACTGGTGCTGGTACTGGTACGCTGTCCCCAGGCTCCTAGCCCCAGGTCCCAGGCTCTGACACAGCAACTTGCGGGGGAGATGTACAGGGCAGATGAATAATAGTAGAGCAATGATGCTCCAGACAGGGTTAGGGTATGCAATGCAGCCTCCTGCATTCCATCTGTGGACATGATTCACCCACACACTCTCTGGTACCTACTACATAGTATCCATTTATCCATACTGCATGTATTTTTTTTGGGAAAGCATGGTTGGACTTGGGGCTGTCCATGTGCCCATATGGAATATAGGCGTCCTTGATAAGACGGTGCTCTGTGGTTTAGGGGGGAAGCGGTGTCAATTTAATTTCCTGTTCTCCTATTTTTAGCTGCCACTGTTGTACGTTGGTCCAGGGAAGGCTTGCGATATCCACATACATGAATAGGAGGAGAGTTAGTTAAGTACACAGATGCAAAAAGGGGGATTGACGTATGGCTCTGTGCGGCCTATTACTTTCAGCCAAGCCAGAGACGTGCATTGTTGAGGCGATCAGAATCTCTGGCAAGACCTGCAGCAGTGCAGCTTAGAGGCTGCTGTCACTGTTGCTGAATCACACTACCTACTCTCACAGACTCGTCCAGCTCGCCCAGCCGGTTGAGTTGCTTGGGCTGGCTTGTTGTTGTTTTCGTTGTTGGGGAGACTCACAAGGGTTGAAGGTATTCACCGTCATGGTCATGATACATTGTTCGCCGTGCACAAACCATGTACTCGTCAGCACGCCCGATGTAAGGAATTGTACAGTGTCCTTGGTCAACCAAAGCCGATGGATCTTACTCTATAGTATCATGCCTACTCGCCTCGTTTGGGAAAAGTGGCGTGCCTTAGCAGATCGTGTTGCCGGCCACTGATCTCCGTGCCGACACCGTCCAATGCCAGATAGACGGTGCCATCTCCCCGATACGAACCGCGTCTTTTTGTGCCATCAGGGCTGGGCACCGTTTGTTTCATCTACAGTGCTGATCGCCGACCCCAGCCAGCCAGCCATTGGACCCTGCAGGATTGGGTGGTTGGGTGGTTTCTCTACCGACTGAGTGGTAACAGTCGGGTCCGTCTCGAGAAACCCGGCAGCAGTCCACAAAAGTCCTGGTGCAGCTTCATAGCGCGGTCTTGATAGCCATCCATGGGAAACAGTTATGTAAATTCTGCAGTGATAGCTGCAGCAACTAGGGACCCAGTACCGATCCTGCGCACATGCCTCAGGGTAGTACGGTGCCTTTCGGATGAGTGGCCGCCCATGTGCCAGGCCAGGAGCCAGGCCAGGAGCCAGCGGCTCGCTGTCCATAGCATTCCAGCAGAAGCACTCCAGGACAGACCCATTCCTTCCCCGGGAAACCTCGAATCCAACGTACATACTTGGAGTAGGATAGTGAATCTCATCACAGCCAGGCTAGTCCGACCCGCGAGTCAACGCCTAGCACTACCTACTCTGTAAGAACAACTCACCATCATCCAGCCTTGACAGCTGTAATGTGCAGCACAGCATCATCGTAGACCTCCGACTCCACGACACAAGAGGAGCCAGGCCTGATGGTGAACATGCCATGTGGTCCGATCACCAACGGCCTTTCCCCCTCCAGCGTAACTTTCAACTTGCCGGATGTTAAGCAGACGCGTAGAACATCGTCGGCGGCGCTGAACCGGTGCACATGGCCGGAGCGGATCATCTCAGCACGGAAGGACGTCTCCTTGGAAAGACGGACTTCCACACCAGAGGCTAGGTAGGCCTTGGAGAAGGCAATGTCTTGATCATGCTCATCAGCGGCAGGCCTCGTGTCGAGAGCAGGGGATGAAGGCACTTACTTTCAGTCGCCTCGGATGCCTGCGAACGGACCCGTCCTGGAGCTCTTTCCCATGGCTCCATCATCTCGCTGAGCCTGGGGGCTGTGTCTCTGGTCTTGGCTACCGTACCCGCCAGTTGCACTGCTTGGTCCTCATCGTCTTCTTCCAGCTCTGACCCTGTCTGTGTTTCAACAACTGCCGGTGCAGGCCCAGATGCTGCGGTCGTCCAGCCCAAGGCGTTCAGATCCCTAAGCACCTTGGTCTTCCTCCCGCTCGTCGTGAGTTGAGAAGCATGTACATCGTTGTCAGTGGCTTTGCGCCTCCCACGCTTCTTGATCGTCCGCACTTCTCTCGGCAGGGCTCCAACCTTATCGGAGATGTGTCCCTGTAAGCCGCCCGCCCCAGCAGGCTCCGCGACCTCCTCCGACGCGGCTCGCTCCGACGGCGTCCGGCCTCGCTTGTTCGCCTGACCGGCACCGAGGGAGCCACTCGGGCGCTTGCGCAACCTGGTGACTGAGAAACGATGGTCCCTCGATTTGCAAGACGACTGCACGCCATTGTACACGCAATTGGCGCAGCCGTAGTACTTCAGCTCGCCGCTCGGGAACTCGCCTGACGGGACGATGCAGCCCCTGAATAGTCCGACGTCTTCGCCGCATCGTGGCCTGCAGCAAGCGGCCTCCGGCAGGCGTTTCCCGGTCGCTTGGATCAAGAGGGCTGCCACGTTTGCCCTCCAATGGCCGGTCGCCGGTTTCCAGGTGACATTTGGCGACGCGAACTCGACATTGCGCCTCTTGGGAAGTTTTGTGAGGGGTCTGTACGCCGCATATTGGAGTACCTCGGCCGGATTCTTGATTCCTCCTTTGCGGAGAAGGGGAGTGAGGTAAGCAATCAGCCCCTTGTTGACTTTGTGTGTGTTCTTGATGGATGTCTCTTGGTCGGACTCATCCGTCTCCCATTGGTTGTTGTCCGTGTCCTTGGAAGGGATCTTAGTCTTGCCCGCCCAGACGGATCCGAGAAGACGCCGGCGCTTCCCAGAAGGTTCACCATCGGTAGCATCTTGCGCACGCCTGGTGACACGACCCTGGGCCGTTGTCCCAACAACACTTGTCTTGTGGCTTAGTTTTTTGAGGTTATAGGCACCAGCAGTAGGCCTGGAACGCTCGTGCTGCACATTTTCCTGCCGAAGGCCTTTCAAAAGGCCCTTATCTTTGTGTGGCGCCCTCTTTGCTCTGGCAGGAGCCGGAGCGCTGGCGTCGGCTGTACCTGCGTCGATTTCATGCTGCAGGTCGTACCATCGACGGCGCCACTGCTTCCAATCACGGTTGGGATGCTACGTGTCGATGTTAGCTTTCGGTATTTGACGCGTGGGGACACGTTCAAGTGCGTTGGGTCATCGTACCATCTTCGCAAAGGGTTGGAAGGTGCTGTCATGATCCAAGATGCCAAAGTTTTCATCTTTTTTGGCTACCCGGTTCTTAGCTCTCAGTCTCTCGACAAAGTTGATCAACCTCTGGTCTTCGTCCTGAGTAGGGCTTGGATGTCTCTCAGGGCCGACATTGATGGGAGGTGGACTAGTGTCCGTTGATGGAGTGGACATGCGTGGCGAGTCTGGCCCGTTCGTGCCTGGCTCTTGCAAATGAACAAGCCGGAAGGCTGGGTCCAGGAGATTGACTTCGGGCGGCATTGTGTGCAGGCGTAATGTGACATGCAAGCAGTCGCTTCTGAGAATTCAGCATTGTTGTTGTCATCATTATGGTTAAAAACTCTACGTAGTACTTGGTAATAAGGGGTGCACCTTTGCTGGGGAGCCCTGTCATGAGCAGGAGCAGATCCCGGAATCGATACGTATCATCGGAAACTATAGTCTACTATAGTTTAAAAGTACGACGACCTTGCTGAGCAAGCGGCTTTGCAAGCAAGCCCGTTAGTGAAGGTTTATATTCGCCGCGTATTGCATTGCATTAGTGTGTTCCAAGTACATTGCTTTTTTTTCAATTTCATACTTTGATTCCCCGCCTCCCATTAATTAACACAAACCTTTAAATCTATAGTCTTATGATATAACTATTAAATCTTTTCTATCTATTCCTCTATGATGTAATTATTGGTCTATAAACGCTAATAAACAATGTTATATAATATTAGTGTAACTATTTATAAAAATGAGAACAGCTATAAGTATAGGTAAAAATGGCTTCGGTATAGTTTTTTAGATTTGGTATATTTGGGTATATTGATAGCAAGCAGCTGGCAAGACCACCCTTGTTTTCATAAAGCTACATTTGTTAAATTTTCTATTCTCGACTTTACTTACATGTACTGATAGGTTTTTATTAACACGGACATTAGAGAACACGTAATCTTGATTTTGATGTATGCTACTATATATAGCAGTAGCATATACAACATTGCTACATATAATATTAACATATACGATATTAGTATACAGAACACTATTATATACAACGTTAACATATATAATGTTAATATATACAGCATTATTATATATGACGCTAATGTATAGAATGTTAATATATATAGTTATTGAGATAGTAGTTAATTGCAATGACTGTAAGTTGATTGTTGGGTGCCTGTTTAATGAAAGGCAAAAGGCAAGCTTTAGTCTATACAAATTAGGGTGTAAGCTAGCTAGTAGCCAGTCTAACTCAGATTTTACATCTACTACTTGATTTTGCAATACCATTTGTTTCTTTGACTACAATTCGAATCGATAACTCGTTACAACTTCTAAAGACCTATCAAAACCAATAAGTACTTGATGGTAAGGTAAATATAAAAAAGTTAGATAAAAAAGTCATTTGTTCTTAAAAATACCCTATAGTACTAGAAGGATTTTTGTGAAAGAATCTTATGAATTACGTTAGTCTTTACGGTAGCGAATAAGAAAATTTTTGTAAATTGTGTTAATTTTGGTGATAGTTTAGAAGTAACGACGGTATTGTTAGACTATTGAAAGATCTCTATTAAGTTTACCTCAATTACGAAATATCATATCAAACAAATTCAAATCGCTATTCAATTTTTATGTGAAACAAGCTTAACACAACAGATCGCTATGTCAAAATGAAAACGCTCATCTTATACAACAAATCGTTAGATTACAACAAATAAATTAACTACCAAATTGTAATAAATAGCTACATTATTAAATCGAAGACTATGAAATACGAAATCCTAATTGTGAATGAAAAATTAAGATTACTACATCATGAATATACTAAACAACAATACCAGGATAAAGGAAATTAATACGTTTGGATCTTGTTTTGCCAAATATTGCAATTGAAACCTTTAGTATGGAAACGTTGATGTAAACTAAAGCGATGAATATTTAACGAATTTCTTTAGTTAATTCATCCTTAATTGAAACGTTGAAGAGACTAACTATAGCTAACGAGCTTTTCAATTTTTTTTTAAAAAAAAAACTTCAAAAAATGTTTTTTAACCGTAAACTAAGATCATGAGAGGAATTAAAATCAGTTTAAAAGCTAAAGATTGTTAGAAAGTAATTTTTATCGCTACTAGAATCATGGAAAGTTTGGTAATAAATCTTTGCAACTAAGTGCAAATTAAGAAATACCTTTAAGACCTCCAACTTAGAAGCCCTAAAATTTATTAAGACAAAAAGAAAGATATTGTTAGCGTTTAACGCTTTTACATGCGTTTTATATGTTCACCTTTTAATAGTTAAATACGTTAAACCCTCAATTCAAATGTTGGTTTATATTCTGTATTAATTATAAGAAACCTATTGGTCTATTGAGAAATTCAATTCCAGAGCTAAACAACGTAAAATACGTACTTGGGAGAGAATGAGCGCGCGAAACGACCGTTGACAACGCGTTTCAAGAAATTGAAGTTGAAGCGATTTAATATTCAATTGAATAAGATTATCATAACTACTAAGTTTTCAAAGGCAGTAAAAGTGTGCTAAGCATGACCGCGAAAAAAACTTAAAATTTATTAGATTGTTAGAACATTAAACGGTAAAATAAAGGGTATGCTTATATAAGGACACCTATTCCAGATCTTACTATATGATTTTACAAATTGTGTTTAGTTACTAAGAATTATCTTCAATAATGAAATTTTAAAAACCACGTAATAAAATATACTAACAACAATTAAAAAAAATTATTGTGGCCTATTCACAAAGTTTATTTAATATAGCTAATATTAATTGGAAATTCTTTACGAATTTTGCCAAAATTTGGCGTCATACAGAAAGATATAAAGGGAAGTCTTGCAATTTAGTTCATATGAAAATAATGTTATTCTCTAATATATGTTAATAAATGAAGGTTTAACTCTTAGGTTTCTACTTATTTTTGCCAGGAATCCTTACCCAATGTAGTAAGAGTTACTAGTGAACGTTCTTAATCAGTGTGTGTATCTTTTAATCAATTTACAACAGAATAAAAAGTAACTTCAAAAACAACATCTATCTTATGTAACATTGTACGGATTAGGTTATAACTTATTGGATAATTATAATAGGTGAAAAGAAAAAAAAGAAAATATCAAAAGATGTTCATAATTGAATACTTAATAAATTGATTTGTTTCTAGTAAGCAATCTAAAAAGAATATTGAGAAATTTATATTACACAAGTAGGTTTAGGCGGCTACTATCAACGTTAACGAGTTTAAATATGATATATAACGTTAAATTTTTATTTTCAAAGATTTTTTTCACTAGGTATAGTTTCTGTTTACAACTCTAATTGTATATATTACTAGATATCACTATAGTGAACAAGCGTAGAGAATTATATTTACAGAGTGAATGATAGTGTATTAAGCTCCAAGGAGCATGATAGCATAGTATATAGTAAAGTGACACGTCTCAAGTGGGAGCTTATAAGCTTTTACTTGAGATGTACACTCTCTAAATACCTCTTTTCCTTTTTTCAATAATTAATTTTACTATTATACCTTAAATATTATAATTTTATACGTTGACATAAATATTTTAGTAGTATGGATTAGTAGCTAACATAGTCCAATATAAACCACCTTGGAAAGAAGGGAAGAACCTTAGTTAGATACCTATAGCGGAATTTTATAGCGGTCTCAACTTTTCCATACTTTAATATTGCGATTTTGAAGAAATACGTGGGAGCGTGGAAAGAATGTAAAACTCGAATTGATTTAGAAAAAGATAATTTTAATACGATATTATTAATTTGATTATTGTTTTTTTTATCATGAAAACCCTTGTTACATTACTATTTACTCGCTTAGCACTTTAAATGTAACCGGATATTTTTTGGAGAGCGTTTTATTAAGTATTGGTTACGTATATTATGAAGTTTTAGATTCCTTCGTTGGAATTTATACAAAAAAATCATTATGTCTAACGGGTATTAAAACCGTTTACATATATTACGAAAGCGGTTAAAATAGCTTTTGTAACTCTTAAACTATCATTTTAAGTATTAAAACATCTTTTGAAATGTTTACAAAAACACTAGGAGAGTTTAAATAAATACCTAACGCTCTCATGTAAAACATCAACTTTCCCCTACAAACTATCTTAACTCTTACAAACAACCTCCGCATAACTTAATATTCAATTTAGAGATTGTTTATTTAAGTTGATATTTACGGTGTTTAAGTTTACTAGTAACCTAGTTAGTGTAGTACTTGTAAACTATAAACAATTCGTTTAGAAGGTTTATTCATATTTCGTTTGCATTTTATTTTTGTCAGCGAACGCTAAACGCCTTATTTAAAACAATGTGTCATACTTTATTTATATTTCATTTTTATATCGTACGTTTTCATTTGCAATTTTATATTGAGACCCTTTTAAATACATTATTTAAACTTATACTAAACTCTATTATTACATTACATTTGGAATATTATAATAGTAGTATTTGCAGTGCCGTAGGTCAACCTTACTTACAATCAAGCTGACTATATTGACTGTAAGTTGAGTGTATTGTTTGGTAAGTCTACTGTATTAATTTCAAGTCAAGTACAGTATGACTCCACTTCATACTAGAGAATGTGCTAAGTAATTGACTATATAAATTACTATTCAGACCGGCTAGCGGTCTGCCAAACCTAGAACAATACATCCACCACTTAACCAAATACAATACTACTGTTACTTCGACCACGCTTCGAATCGACAACGTTATAAAGATCTAAAGCCCTACAAAAATTAATCAGTGCTTATTAAGTTAAGTACAGATTGGTTAAGTCTAAGAAAAAGCTATTTTCTAGTTACGATGTACGTTAAACGATGGTGAGGGTAAAGGAAAATTTTTTGCGAAGAGCTTTGACTACTGTATCAGTCTTTACGGCAGTACGTAAAGAAAACCTTTAGGCTGCACTAGTTTCTACGGTATATTAGAGGTAGCGACAGTATCGCTATTAAGAACACTAAGAAATTTTCATTAAAGATCTTTTTTAAGACTTTGAGATTGACTATTAGAAGTTTTGAGGTTCGGTAAGTTGGCAAACAGCTAAGTTAGTATCATTACGAGTGTTCTTATTATATATAAAAAATTAAGTCAAATGGCTAAATAAATATAATAAATGACTTTTGACTCTACCTTTTATACCAAACTTTTTCCCCTAATTTCCTTGTTTACCTTTTTCTATAGTAATTTAATCGTTAAAATCGCTACTATAAGTGAAAAAAACCTAGATTCGTTAAGTCGTATTGAGAAAGCTACGTTATGCAACCTTACGCCAAATCACTAAGTTTTTATACGCCTTTATGTCTTCAAATCACCAAGTTTACTTTACGCCACGATATCAAGTTATACGCTACTCAGAACTTCAAAATTACTTCTATTTAAGAATTGAAAAAAGGGATTAAAATCCTCGCATTTTTTTTAAAGTAGCATAATAAAGACCTTTGTAAACCAGATGTTGAAGAAGATTCAATCGAACGGCACCTAGTTAACTTCGTCAGCCACTTTATTGTTGAGTAAGATGGCGGCGAAAAACTTGACCGCAGCGACCGCGCTTTCTGCAAATATCGTAAGTTTTTCAACAACTGGATTATTAATATGTGGAAGAAGATTCAGAAAGATGTTAAATTCAAATCAAAGGCAAAACTTAAACGACGAGAGATTTACATGTTAGAAAAGAGCTTTACCAAGTTGGCAGAGATTATTTTTGACTTGGTTTAACTTAAGGAATGCCTTTAAGACCTACACCCCAAGGGAAAGGGTGTTAAAGAACATTAACGAATCTATACACGTTTTAGGGGACCTTTCCTTTACCACTAGCTAAGTTAAGCCTTTTTACGCGTTAAAAATAAGAAACCTATTAATTTTTTTTGTAGTCTAGTATCTTTACGTGGCAGTATAGAGTACGTTTTCGGCGGCGGTAGAATACGTGAAGTAGTAGCTATTAATTCGGCTTGAGGAATTGATATTGGCGTTTTATACCAGTTAATTAAATAAGATCGTCAAGTTCCTCGAAACTTTTAAGTTTCTATTGACCACTAGCCTTTTAACTATAATCGCCAAGTCCTCTAAGAGCTATCCTAAGGAAAGTTTGCCTATATGCGTAAGTTTACTACAGGTCCTATTACAGGATTTTACTTTTCAGGTTAAGAGACTGGTAATTATCATTAATATCGTGTTTCAGAGGATTTAAAGGCTAAACTACTAGGAAATACTACTAATAAAGATTGTGATAATTATTGTGATTTACTTCTAAGACTTGTTAAAATGGTTAATATTAATTGCAAGATTTTTACGAACTTCGATAAGATTTGAAACGATGTAGAGAAATATTATAGAAAGCCTTATAACCTTTTCGACACGAAAATAATGCCATTTCAAACATTTGTAAGTGGATGGAGGTTTTCCCTTCAGTTTTTTACTTATTATTTCTTGGAATCCTTACAAGGCATGCTGGGGATTATTACTTGACTTTCTTGACCTAAGTAACAACTTTTTGCGAATTTACGATAGTATGAAAATTTATTTCGAGTACGATGTCTACCTTACCTAATACTATAATGATTGGGCTACCATGAGATAGACTACGATAATAACAAAGAAAAAAAGGGAAGAAATACTAATAGATGCGTTAAATTCAATGTTTGATTAGCTGATGTTATATAAACAAGTAATTAGAAAGGTTTACGTTAGCAAAACTATATTTTGCGAGAAGGTACGAGTAGCAGTTACGGGCGTTAACGAGTTTAAATACGCTTTATAACGTTTAAATGTCACCTGAGAAGGCTTCTTTGTCTAGTTGCGCTTCTCTTTCGTAATCATGATAGCGCGTGTACTAAACAAGCTTGATATATTCTCTTAAACCGGCAATTTCCCTAACATAAATGAAAAAGACTTTGCGGTGGTAAATGAAGTCAATCGTAAGTACGGTTACGGGAGCCCTTAAAGTCTAAGGTTTGTTCTATTAACCACAGACTAAAGGTACTGACTAAGTTAACTCTAATAAGTCCAAGATTTAAGTGGACTTATTTATCATAAAACTATTGTCGTAATAGTAGTAAAAGATGTTGAATTTGTAATAAGTTTAAATGTTGGTTAACTTATTACCCTTCTACCAAACAAAATAACAGAAAGTTGATATATTATATCTAATACCCTATAAATTTTTAATTATATTATTTGGATTGAATCGTGGATTTTAAAAAGGATGAGCTAATTAACTATAACCATAGCCCTATATAAATTAAATAGTATAAGAATACTACTACTAAAGAGGTTTAGTAATCAGTGAACTATGCCTTTCTATACTGTTCAAGCGTTAAAGACTATTACCTTTACTTTGACCAAGCTCTGAATCCTTTACAAACCTTTAATTTTTGTGACCGTTATGCCGATTATATATTTTAAGGTATTATACCAAATATAGGATCAGTAGGGTATTTAATAAGAAGTCATTCGAAATACGTAGCAATATAAAGAGAAATCACTATAAATACTAAGATATATTGTTACGATATGGGTAAAGCTAAAGTTGGTTTCGGATTGGGTGCATAGTTGTAATTACCAAGGATAACAGTAATTTAAATTATCATTGGGTCGATTACGTTCCATATCCTCAAATCTCCTACTCCTTTCCTTTCCTGTTTGGAAGATATGAATACTATTGACGTTAATTTAGATGTTAACGCCGATAATCTGGTTAAGAACGGTTAAAGGTTTTCTCTCGCCTTTAAGTGTAGGCATTTATAATTTTATTTTTAAGGTTTAGAGGCAGTAGTAACAAACATAACGAAGCCGGAGATATATTAGTTATACAGTCACTTTAATTACCTAGTTGTTAACAGGCTATATAAAGTTTCAAAGTTTTTAGGGCATAAAGATGTGGAATACTTTGTTTTTAAAGTTATCGAAAATCTTTGCTACTATTGCTAGACGTATATTTAAGCTCCCTAAAGATTTAAGTTTGCATTAAAAGATGATAAGTATTTTAACCGTAAGGTATTTATCGATATGTTTTATTTGGATAATAATCTTATTTTTATGTTGTTGATTCCGTGACCTCTTTTTACGTATCCAAGTTCTTAAAGTCTCTTTTGGTAAAGGATACGTAGAAAATATTCAGGGTATTATAGATTGATACGTACTTATGTCTATTTAACGTCGTTGTTAACAATGCCAGCATTAAATTTACGGCGACGGAATTTGAAGAAAATGGTAAAATAATAGTTATTTAGTGCAAAGAGGTGTTTATAAATGCCTATTATAGTATCGAAAATATTGAAATGGTATACGCCTTATTTCACCGGGCGTAAATTATCCTTATGTTAGAAATTGAAAGCTTTACGGATCCAGGGGTAGGCTTTTAAATGGCGGTAAAAGATTTAAACGATACTATAAGCTTTGATAGCCTAGTGCTAACGCTACTAGTTTTTTTAGAGTACCCACGCCTGAAGAACGAATCTCCATTATTAACAAGTGTTTAAAAGCGAGTTATAGCCTATATTAAAGTACTGAAGAAATTGCGAAAGGAATTGGTACACCGCCAGGTCAACAATGCCCTTAATACCAAACACAGCCTTATAATAATCGACGTACTTGTTTTTCCGTTATAAAGTGAAGTCATCGTATAGCAAGAGCAGGGTAAATAAGGGGGCTTATACAAAGTCTTAAGTATCACCAATTTTAAAATAATTGTTAAAACTTTCCACAGCTATGTAACGTTTTGTACTACTTAAGTTAAGCTTTATATTAAGGCTATTAACGATAAAAATCTTTGGATTAAACGACTGAGTTAATACACGTCCTTTCCACTTATAATCGAAAAGCCTATAAAACGCTGCTAGCGCAAACAACCATCGAAAAAAAGGAATATTGAAGAGGAAGAATATATACCAGTCCGTATTTATAATATTGTTTGGTTAAGTAGAAAATAGAAGGATAATGAAGACTTGATATTAAAGCTTCGAGTATAAGGTATTATTAAAAAATTGGTAAACCTTTTAATGAAGCGATAGAGTTGAAATTAATGGTTTATTGACTTGAAAGGTTATAAAATTCGTACCCAAAAAAATATTTTAACCTTTAAAACCTAAATATGACGATTTTTAAGTCGAATATTATTTACGAAGTTAAAGGTAAGAATACGAGGCGGCCGTATGAAAAATTACGTTTAATCTCTTAAGTATACGATAATGAAAGCAAAAACTGGATCCTTATATAGTCGTTGACGATTTGAAAGGTTAAATAGTGTTTAGTAGTCGTTTCAGTAGTAAGTTTGCTGATAAAGATCAAACATAAGTTTACACTTAATGGGCGAGATATAATGTAGGTATATACGTAGTTAGTAACCAACCTATAATGGATCGTTTTCTTAGAGTTACAATAAGAATTACGTGTTATCTAATCTTTAGGGACGGTAGTAGAATATATCAAGCTATTGTATAGATTAGTAAAAGTAGGCGTCTATTGTATTTTAGACATTGAATCGTACTTTGACTTACGGCTACTTATAATTCTTTAATATATAATTTATTGGTAGGCCTTGGACGTTACAACGTTATCGATTCGATTGGTCTTCGAAGTAATAAATGTATTGCATTGGTTAAGTGGTAGATGTATTGTTCTAAGTTTAGCAGACTGCTAGCTGGTCTACACTGTAATTTATATAGCTAATTTCTTGGCCCGTGCCCTAGAGTGAAGTGTAGCGTACGGCACTCGACTTACACTCAATATGGTAAGTCTACACAAAGCAATACACTCAACTTGTAGTTTAGTATAGTTAACTTTACTGTAAGTAAAGTTGACTTATTGCACTGAATGTAATACTATTTTAATACTTTCGGCTTTTTAGTTTGTGCGCGTACGCTAGTATGGCTAAATAATTCTTTCTGGTTACTACCAAATTGCCCCCTCATTGACTAGCTAGACCCCTATTAATTCCAGTTAACTTCCATATTAAATTAAACCCCATTTAACCTTAATTACTCTGTTGTCCTGAGGTTTAAGTTCATCGACTCCTATAAAAAAAATTTCGCTACAAGCCTTTACAAACCTTTACTTTAACCGTGCTATTTTAATTATACCACTCAAATAAATTAGTATTATCGATCCCCTAGTAGTCTTCTATTTTGCCAACACATCCCTATCCGTTGTTACGTAATACAGGTTTTCTAAGAAACTTATTAACGTAACCCTCGATTCGTATGGTTAGCCTGTTGCTATCTATAAGCCTTTCCAGGACCTTGTTTAATGCTGCCTTCATTATGGCATTTACGGGGTTGTCTTTACCATCGATCCATCATAACTCCTTAATCTCCCTCTCTTTGTAAACTTTACGAAGTACCATCACGTTGATTATTAGGCGTTTTTCGCTGGTGGTTCCAAGCTTTAATAGGAGTTCGAAAAAGCTCCTTAAGTTGATAAAAATTACCACCGGGATAAAAGGATTTTTTTAGCTGTCTGGTAATACTATTAAGGGTCTTCTATAGTGTCATACCTACGTTGAAGCCCGCTATTATATCATAGACCTCTGAGGACAATACGCTCCATGTAATCCGCTTATATTGAAAAGAGGTTTAGTAGATTAGGTTTCCGATAATATTAAATTGATCTTCCTGCTTATCTTTATTAACAAAGGTTATTTGGAGGCCGATTTATGAAGGCAAGTCTGTATTATTTGTAAAGGACCTGTTTATATAGATTATTAGCTTAGCCCTTAACAGGTCGATTAGGATTATATTAATCCTTCGGTTTGAGTTTATCATTTACCATTCAAACCTTTTATTTGTTTGGTTGAAGTCTTTATTCATTATCTTCTATACTTACGACGCGATAAATAGATTGTGAAAGGCTTTTTGTTAATATAAAGTAGTAATATAACTACTTCGATCATGTTATTCCAAGTACCATTAGGCTCTAACCACGTTAGTTTTGTCAATTATAGCCAAAATAACGCCTTATCTCTTTTAGCGAAAGTTAAGACCAGCATTAACACTAAGTATACGGATTAATAATCTATTAAAGTCAGGTTGGCTATCTTTTGTCAACGTTATCACCGGCTTACAAGTTCAAAACTTGGAGTATTTAATCGTTTGTTATTCTTGTGTTACAAAGCCAGTTGATTAGACGAAAAGGGTATTATCAATTTGTATACCTATTACGTCAAAGTCCCTCTTTACGTTACCAGCAAACAAGGGTTGTACGTTAAGGATTTTATCGCTAACAGGAATCTAAAGTACGACTAATAAGTAAGAAAACAATAAAAATTTACTTTAACTAATCCGTAAAGTAACTTAATACAATGAATTACCGTACCTAAAGGGTAAATAACATAAAGTTTCTACCGTAATTTTAGTAATAAAATCCATTATACATTTTTTGTTCATTGTGTATAGGCTTACATTATATTACGGCTATTAAGAGTAAACTTACCTTTAGTTTTAGCTAACAAACTTACTATCGAAACAACCACTAAGTATTAATTCATCTTGAAAATCGTTAAAAATTATATAAAGATTTGGTTTTTGCCTTTATTACTGTATTTTCAAACAATTAAACGTGATTTTTCGTAAGGCCGCCCTGTGGTCTTGCTTTTAACCTTATAGTTAATCCTTAATTTAAAGATTGTAACTTTTGGGTCTTAAAGGTTAAAATCGGTTTTCGGTACGAATTGTATAACCCCTAGAGTTAATAGGCCGTTAATTTCGACCTTGTCACTTTTTTCAAAAAGTTTACTAAGAGTTTTAATAATCCTTTACGCTCGGGACTTTAATACTAAGTCTTAGTTATCCTTCTCTTTTCTACTTACCTAAACAGTATTTTAAATACGGTCCGGTATATATTTCTCTTCTTTAACGTTTTTCTTCTTCAAAAGTCGTCCGAGCTAGCTAAATTTTATCGGTTTATCGATAACAGGTAAAAGAGGTTCATATTAACTTGGTCGCTTAGCTTAAGGATCTTCATTGTTAGTAATCCTTATATGGTAATCCTAATATAAGGCTTAACCTAAGTGGTTCAAAAAGGAATAAGGCCGTTAATAGTCTTGACAACTACTTTGAAATTTGAGATACTTAATATATTATACGGGCCCTCCTATTTGCTTGGCTCCCGCCATACGAAGATTTCACTTTACAATAGCAAAGCAAAAAAGTCTATTATTAAAGGGCTGTTCCTAGTATTAAAGGCGTTATTAATTTAACAGCGTATTGATTCGCTGCGTAGTTCCCTTAGAGTTTTACTATAGACCGTAACGCGCTTCTAGGTACTTACCGAGGGCGGTGATTCACTCTTTAAGCGTGGATATGCTCCAAAGACTAAGAGAGTTAATACCAAGCTGTCAAAACCTATAATATCGTTTAAGCCTTTCACTACTATCTATAAGTGTGCCTCCAAATCCGTAAAACATTCGATTTCTAATGTAAGGATATTATATATTCGTCGAAGTAAAGCGTATACCCTTTTAACCTTTCCAATACTCTAATAGGCTTTTACAGGTACCTATTTACACTAAATACCTATTATCTTTACATTTTATTAAAACTCCACCACAGCAAAGTTGATACTGGCATCGTAAACGACGACGTCAGGTAGACTCAGGCACGTATTAATCCACAACATCCTTAATGTTTACCACGTATCCTTTGCCAAAAAGAACTTTAGAAACTTAGCCTCATAAAAGGAGGTTGCGGAATTAATGACGTAAAGTATATGTTTATTATCCAAATAAAACGCATTGAGGAAAATCCCGTAATTAAAATATTTATCGTTTTTTAGTATAAACTTCAATTTTCGGAAAGCTTAGGTATACGTTTAGAAATAGTGGCAAAATCTTTCAATAGCTTTTAGGACAAAGTATTACACATCGTTATTCTTTGAGGACTTCAGAACTTTTTACAGCTTATTAACGACTAAATGATTAAAACGATAGTATAATTAACGCATTTCTGGCTCCATCAGATTTAACACCATTACCTCCGGGCCTTAAAGATAAAACCATAGGTGCCCCTAATTAAAGGCTAGTAAAAACCTTTAGCCGTTCTTAACCAATTCATTTACATTAATATCGAAGTTAACGTCGAAGGTCTTTATATCCTTTAAGCAAAAAAAGAAAAAAGGTAGGAAACTTAAAGATATAAAACTTAATTACTCCTGTAATAGTTTAAATTACCGTTGTCCCTAGTAACTATAATCGTTCGCCTGGTCCAAAGCCAACTTTGGCCTTACCAACATTGTAACAATTAATCTCAATAGCTATAGTGCTTTCTCCCGCAGCGCCACATACTACGAATATCCTCCTATTAAGTACCTTATTGCCCCTATATCTTGAATAATACCTTAAGACGTGTAATCCATATAACAATCGCGAAGATTAAAGGTATGTAAGGGGTCGGGGGCTTAATTATAGCAAAGGTAAAAAATTTCACTACCCAAATGGTATAGAAAGCCATGGTTGACTAGTTATTAAGCCGCATTAGAAATAGTATCTTCGTGTCACTTAATCTGCTTAGGGGCATTAACGTTGTTAATTAGCTCATCGCCCTCGAAGTCTATAATTTGATTTAAGTAGTCCTGTTTAGAAATAGTAGGTCATTAAGCGTAATATACTACCTTTCTATTATTATGTTCAGTGGGGGGTTCCGAGTTAATTAGCAATTAAACTTACCATAAACCCAACATTATTTTCCACTATCACGACAATAGTACTTGCGGTTAACAAGTCCGCCTAAATCCCAGGCTTATTAAAGCCAATGTAGTTATTACCTTCAGTTTAAAGCCAAAGTCGATAGGCCAAACTTTAGGCGTTATGGACGCCTATACTTGCGGTTGATGTAGTTAACCACCATAAGGTCTTTCTTATCTATATTAGGAAAATTACAGGCTTAGGGGTATATATCAAACAAGTTTGGTATACATGCCATCACGATGGCAAACGAGAAATATAACTAGCTAAAAAAACTTTCATAGGTGGCATCTAGGTGTTATAAGGCGTATTCGAACTCGTTAACGCCCATGATTATTACCGTACATGCTCGCATAATGTGGCTTCGCTAGCGTGGGCTTTTCCATTACTTTTTGGCACAACATCAACTTGTTAATCATCTAGTTGAACACATCCATTGGTGTTTTCTCTTCTTTTTTCTTAGCTATTATTGTAAATCTACCTTGTGATAGTATAATCTGTATAGTATTACGTAAGGTAAACGTCGTATTCGAAGTAGCCTTTCATGCTATCGTAAACTTCGCGAAACTTAATTACTTAAGTTAGGAAGGTTAGGTAATGGTCTTTAGCGTGCCTTGTAAGTATTTTGGGAAATAATAAGTGAAAGCCAGAAAGAGGAACCTTTATTCACTTACGAATATTTAAAAAGGAATTATCTTAGTATTAAGGGGGTTATAAGGCTTTCTATTATACTTTTTTGTATCATCTCATATCTTAGCGAAATCAGTAAGGAGTTTGTAGTTAATATTAACTATCTTAACGGGTTTTGGGGGAAGGTCGCGATAGTTATCCTAACCTTAAATGGTGTTTCTTGGCAATTCCAGCCTTAGGGCTTTTAAGACACGGTGTTAAGGGTAATTTTTAGTTTCCTAGACCAAGGGTCAAAGTCCTATGGTAGGACCTGTGGTGAGCTTTCGCGTATAGGCAAATCTAAATAAAGAAGGGTTTTGAGAGGCTTGTCGATAAAATTGCTAAGGGAGAATAGGTACTTGAGGATTTTAGGAAGCCTAACGATTTTGTTTAATTAACTGGTATAAAGTACCGGCGTTAATACCTTTGAATGCGTGGGCGGCCGTTGCTTTACATGCTTTGCTACTGCTAAAAGCATACTTCGCGCTATCGCATAGAGATGTTAAATTTCCGAGCAGGTTAACAGGTTCCTTATTGCCAACGCGTAAAAAGGCTTAATTTAGTTAAAAATGGAAAAGGGGTCTCCTAAAACGTATATATAGGCGTTAAAATCCCTTAACAACTTTTCCTTTTCCTTAAAGATCTTAAGGATCAGAGTCTTAAGGGAAGTCTTCCTATTAAGCCAATTTATAAAAGGTTTCTACCAGTCCCAACAGGGTTTTTTACGGGATGTAAATGCTACAACGAGTAACTTTCTTTTTTAGTCTGGTTTTGACTATACGTTAGATTATATTTTACATGTCTGGTGTCTAGTGGTTAAAAAATCCACGAAAGTCATAAAAAGTGTAAACGCCGTAGTCGAATTCTTCACTGACATCAGATTCGAAGATATAATCAACAATATAATGAGTTAATTGGGCTTGAATTAAGGTTTTATCAATATCCATAATTTAGAGTTTTTAATTATAGTTGTTAACGAAAACTATTTCGAGATTTTTAATTTTTTCTTCTTTCCTTTAGGAGTCGTTAATAGCTTCAAAGTAATCACTTACGGTAAACATCTTGACGTTCTGGATTGTGTAGGACATATAGGGTAAGAGACATGGTAATCTTAGGCGTAGGGACTTGGTATTCTAATATGAAGTCGTGTAGAAACTTGGCGATTCGGCATAGAGTCACGTAACATGGCTTTTTCGGTATAACTTGGTGTTTTCGCTTAAAGTAGCGAATTTGACGATTAAACTAGCGTGGAGGAAGTGAAAAAAGTAAAGTAGGGGCAAAGGTTTGGTGTAAAGAGTAAGATCGAAGGTCGTTTATTGTTACATGTTGTAGGTAAAGGGCGAAGGTTGTTTGTTGTTATAGGCTATAGGATTTAGTTGTTTTTCCTACAGTAGTAGCACCTGTAGTAGTACTAACTTAGCCGTTTTCCAACTTTCCGAACTTTAAGACTTCTGACAGTCAATTTCAACGTTTTCAACAAGGATTGATAAAGATGTTTTAGTGTTTTTCGATAATGATACCGTCTTTACCTCTAAACTGCCGTGAAAACCGGTGCAACTTAAAAATATTTTCTACTTATTACCGTGAAAACCGGCGTAGTAGTAAAAGCCCTTCGCAAAAATATTTCCTTTATCTTAGTCTTTCATAAAACGTAACTATAAAATAGCTTTTTTTTCTACTTAGCCAATCTATACTTAACCTAATAAGCATTAATTAGTATTAGTAAGCCTTAGACGTTGCAACGTTGTTGATTCGATTAGTTTTCGAAGTAACAGGTGTATTGCATTGGTTAAGTAGTGGATGTATTTTTCTAGGTTTGGTAGACTGCTAGTCGGTTTGCACTGTAATTTGTATGGCCAATTGCTTTGCACGTTCCCTAGAGTAAAGTGCAGCGTACTTCACTCGACTTGCACCCAATGCGGTAAGTCTGCACAAAGAAATACACTCAACTTGCAGTTCAGTATATTCAACTTTACTGTAGGTAGAGTTGATCTACTACACTGCATGAAATTATATTCCAATATAATTCGTGTTTAGTAGTAATCTAAGAAAAATATTTCGGCTTAGTGGGTATATAGATTAATAATAACCTTTTTATTAAAACGGCTGGATTTGTGGCATCGGAATAGTAGGCGATTAAGAACTTTAAGTTTTGGAATTATAAGTCGGTTATGCTGTTGGCGAAGGGTAGCCAACTTGACTTTAATAAATCGTTAATTAGTATATTTAGTATTAATACCGGCTTTAGCTTTCGTTAAAAGGGTTAAGGTATAATTTGGTTATAATCGTTAAAACTAAAGTAATTAAGACCTAAAAGTACTTGAAACAGAGTACCCATAATAGTTATATTACCACGTTGTGCTGAACAGAGGCCTTTTACAACCTATTTATATTGGAATAAATATAAGATTTAAAAGATAACAACTTTGATTGGCTAAATAAAAGGTTTAAGTAGAAATATAAAACTTGGACCGGGGGATTAATATAGTCTCAATCGACCTGTCGAGAGCTAGGTCAATAATATTTACGAATAGGTCTTTTGCAAATAATACTGACCTTTTTTTATAAACCGACTCACTAATAACCCTCTTTAATAAAGATAGGCGGAAGGATTAGTTTAGTATTATTGGTAACCTAATGTACTCAATATTTATTCAATATAAATAAAGTATATGAAATGTATTAGCCTTAGAAGTTTACTGTATAATGGTAGGCTTCAATATAGGTATAATACTATAGGAAACCATTAACGTTATTACCAGGTAGCTAAACATTCCTTTCATTTCGATGGTAATTTGTACCGATTTATGGAGCTTATTCGAACACGTTTTGAAACTTGAAACTACTAGCGAACAACGCCTAATAATCTATGTAGTAGCCCTTCGCAAAGCCTATAAAGGAAGGTAAATTAAGGAGTTATGAAGGATTAATGGGGAAAAAAATATTGCTAATGTTATAAAAAAGATATACTGGTAAACTAGAAGACTGCCAGGGGTTTAACAATAGAGACATGTTTGATTGGTACGACTAAAGTGAAGGCGTATACGGTTCTGTGGCGGAAAATCTTTTTGTGGGAGTTGATAAAGTAAAACCTCGAAGCCGTGGAGTAACTAATAGCAATCATGGTCAAAATATGTGTAATTTAATGTAGAGTTTAGTTGGAATTTACAGGGGTCTAACCAATTAACGAGGTCATAGTTTAGCGCTTACTGGAAAAGATTGGTGAATTATACTAGCGTATACGCACAAAGTAAAAATCTGCTAGTATTGGAATAGTAGTATTTGCAGTGCAATAAGTCAACGTTACTTACAGTAAATTTAACTATACTGACTACAAGTTAAGTGTATTGTTTGGTAGGTCTACTGTATTGACTGCAAGTCAAGTACAGTACGGTCCCACTTCACACTAGGGTACGGGCCAAGCAATTTGTCATACAAATTACTATGCAGATCAGCTAGAGGTTTGTTGAACCTGGAACAATACATCCACCACTTAACTAATATAATACTACTTTTACTTCAACCACGATTCGAATCAACAACGTTGCAACTATCTAAGACCCTACCAACACAGAATAAAATTTTGTATACAACGATTTTACTTTTATGGTATTGCCAACAACAAGCTTAGTTAAAGTTAGCAAGTATATAGATATTTTATTTGCGTCTATAACATTTTCGAAAAAAAAGGTTTAAATTATATTGATTTCAATTTGAAAGATAATAAAATCGAAACACCGGTAAAGAATCTGAATCCTTGTATAGCGAATACGTACGTAAGAAATGCCATTTTTCGTTTTTGGAAGGGAAATAATTAATGTTTCAATTTATTTGATGATTTTCATGATTTTTTTTTTTAGATTGAACGTTGTAAATGTATCATATAGTGTATATTATATTTTCGAAAATATTATAAATAGGATTCCATAGTTGAAGAAGTAATACAGCCGGTTGTAACAACAATATTATCGTAGAAGTGTTAGTTGAGACGATTGAACTCAATTAAACATTGAATTAAAACGATGAAAATGCATTCAAATAAATTTTTTAAAAGGATACTAGTTAAAGAATTATAAAAAACTATTTGTTTAGAATATCTTGAGTAGGTAATAGTACGAAAGTACTTTCTATACATGAAGTGTAAGAAGTTTGATGAGATTGGTTGTGTTTTACGAAGGGTAGATAAAGCTTAAGGAAGAATTTACGGAACAGTCGGAAGAACCATAAAGATTATTCTCAACTAGGGTTCAAAACTTACCCGCCCTTGAAAACACTATAGAAAAGTGATATAAATCGGGTAATTTTCAAGCCGAGAAAATTGCCTCTTTCTACTGCAACAAATACGCCTCAAATAAAAAAACCCGGCGTTTCCAAAAGAAATATAAATGACGATAAAAAGTAATATAAACCTTACGGACTAATGTATACAAATCAAGACTCATACTGCGACCTTTGACCTTACCAGTTCCGTACTGGTAAAGACGACTTTTCCAAGCTTATGAAATTTATTAAATTATGAAATAGAAATGAGAATTATAGTGGAGAATTATACGATATATTTGATGATGAAATTCATGTAATGTTCAAGTCATGTAGAAGAGTAGATATGAATCCCTGGTAGCTTTATATAATTTTATCTGATATTTTCATTGAATAAGCTAAAGAATTGTACATTTATGATTTTCTATAGGTAAATATATTTGTAAAGTTTTATAATCGTTTGAGAACCTATTTCGATACGGAAATCAATTAAGAATTATACAATAGTAACTAGATAGGAACTACATATGAATCCGTGAAAAGATATCGTAATAATACTAATTAATATTTATAAAAGATGTTGATTGTTTAGTTAGAGAAATTCAGGAAGTGCTACGTAACGTTTAAAACGAAGTATAAAGGTAATAAACCATTGATTGAAGTAAATATTAAAATACTACCGTAAAAATTCGGATTTTTATTTTAAATTGTTTAAACAAATAAAGCCTAGAAACGTTTCAAAATAGTTTCAGAATATCATTCAAAATATTGATACGTTGATAAAAGATTTTTGAATTAATATTCGTAACTAGGAAGGTTAAGGATAAAAGCCCATAGATTGTTAAGGCGGACTGTACTAGAATAATTCACCACCTTTCAAATCGATGATTTACGGTATATCTTAAAAAGAAGGGTAACAACTCTATTCTTAAATAAGTATATAAAGGCGATGAAAACTAAAAAAAAGGGCTCTGGGAATCTTAAATAGAGTAAATAACAACTTGGAAGTTCTTATAATTAAAGATAAACCTCCTTACATAAATTAGGTCTATTATACCCATATGAAAGTATACTATAGTTTATAGGTTTTCAAATACAGAGTATTATTTGCTTTGAGGTTGGCGGTTAGTCAATTAATAATTTATTACACAAGTAAATTCGCGTTAACCGATAATTATAAGCTGATTACCTTCTTAATGAACCTACAAAAAGTCATTTTATAATATATATAACCGATGACGAAGCGATTGAAGAACTTCAACGTTTACTTATACGGAAATATCTCTAGATAAAATAACTCGAAGGATAACAAGATTTACATAATAATATAGGATACGAAAACGGATGAACGGGTATTTACAGGTTAATAAGATGTTTTATTCTTATACAAAATAAAGTCGGATAGTGATAACCATATATAAAATGCCTATATACCGTTATAATTTTCGTTGTCTGATAGACATGGTTGCCGATTTCAATGTATTATATCAAAAATTAATGCGGCGGGAATTTCGACCACTAGAAAATGGTAATTTGACCAAACAAAAGAGTACCGCGAAGTTTTATTCCAAAATATAAAAGAGTTGTTACTCAGGATAATTATAGTAAGCATGCGATTCGAACCGATTCAGTTTTATAAGATAGATTTTGAAATCTCATTTCTACTTCTATTAATTAGTATATATGAACCCGATGTATAAATAAAAAATACAATAATTCAACTCGTCCGTATTTCGAATGAAGTATTGATTTCGTTCTCATTAAAATTCAAAAACGTTAATTTTTTTTCATATGTTACAAACGATTAGAATCGTATACTTAATATAGTTAAAAATATGTTTATTATATCGAAGATTCAGATGTTCGATTATAAAACGCCTTTTACGTCTCCTTTATGTAGTAAGCCAAATCAATGTGGAAAGGGAAGCTTTTAAGACTATAAGAAAGTTATTCTACGAATGAAAATTATATTCACAAGCCTTTCAATGATTTGAATTCCGAGTACAAACCGATATTAACTGAAATTAGAGAGTTATTATAGATGTCATATATTTAAATAGATAACCCTTCATTTACGTAATCGATGTTGCAATATTCTTTCGAATCATTTAATTTACTTAAAGTGTTTTAGTCACCGATTATTAGAATATTTTGAGAAACTGTTAGTCGATTATTTTTATTCGGCTTCCGGATTGTATTACAAACAATATAGGTATAGTTTTCGATTCGAACGAATAACGTATTAAGATTAAAATAGCCGGAAGTGAATGTTGATTAATACCTGTAGAAGCATTTTGGGGTATTAATAAATGTAAGTGATATTACAAACCGTTTCAAAGGATATATAAGGTTTTATTAAGGAATTTTTAAAAAATAACTTCAAAAAGATCAATTTTAAAAATATATATAAGCGTTGTAAATGATATATTTGATCCGAATGAATTCATTTTTATATTTTTAGTATTTGATTCTTACTATAGAATTGAGGTTTATTCGGCACCGTTATCAACTTCGGTTTAAGAAGAAAATATCAAGGTAAAATATATGGCATCTTAGCGTTTCTCGATTGTTAAAAACTATAATTTCAAGAATTTGTTAACAAAAACCAACCTTCGGAAAATAAGCGTTTTAGAACTATCATTAAAATCCGAGGTTTTGATTTAGAAAATTATAGAACTATGGACTAGATTTTGCAAAATCAAGGGTATTGAAAGACACGATGTATTTATAAATTAGTGAAATCATACGTTTTTTTTTACATAATGGTATGCGAGTATAGGAAAGAAAATGTGGATAATAAAACCTTTAAATTATTATCTATTGAATGATAACACTTGCATTACTACGAAAATAATATGAATAACCCTTCATTAATATTTTCATATCCTTTGAACATTTTTTTAGGCATTTTAACGCTTTACTTAAACAAGTATTTTCAACCGACGGAATTAGAACAGCATCGACGTGAGCGTTTATTTAGTTTGAGAAATAGGATGTGCTTTGAAGCCTTTATTTTATATTCCCTTATTATTCCAAAAGAGGTTGTAGACCGCGAGGTAAGTATTAATCTTCCATACAAAGGTATTATTATGGCCTCGGGTATATATTTTATGGAATTGACCTAAAAAATAACCTTTATATTAAATTAGTGAAACGTTTTTCCTTTTAAAAAAATTTCATCGGGGAATTTACGATGATGATAAGATTTTCTTTATGAAATTTATTTATGAGGCTAAAAATGAAATTAGTAAATTTCGTAAAAAAAGTTTTTTTTTAGTAAAAGGATACGATTATGTTAGAAAGAAGGATATTATGACTTAATCTCCTACTTTCAAACGAAAAAAATATCGGTTAGTTTTGGCGTTTATTACCTCTTTATATACTCACTATAACATTTGTTTTGAGTTTTGAAATATTATATAGGTATATACGTAATTATAAAAGAATCTGAAGCATCGTATTTATGCTTACATATTTGTGGAGCTCCAAAAACACCACCTATCTGGAACGATACGGTATATTTTTAAGTTATTTTACGGCCTTGCGGAGGCTAGTATATATTAGTTAAAGATATATTATAGGCATTACGAGAAACATTTGGGAATAATGAGTTTCATTTTTCATATGCATTTATTGGTTTTTATAGCGTGTTTGAAGGGTTTTTTCTTTATCGGAATATGTATTAACAACATATTTATTTTATATAATACGCTGTATTTTAACTTTCAAGAAAAAAAACTCTAAGAGGTTAGTTTCAATATAAAGTCGAAAACATGCCTAGAAAAAGACTTTTTAATCAACTTTAACGGTGTAAAGGTTACGTTTTTAAATAATATTTTGAAGTTTATATACAAGGAAGAATTAGATTTAGTTTTTTTAAAACTAATAAGGATGAAACGAGTTGATAAGTATCTATATTAGCGTGCGCGTGGGGTTTATTTGTATTAATTATATAATAGAACGAGTCGTTTGTTCTTCTTGTCGTTGTATAATGTTGAATAAAACCATTGGATGATGAATACCAAGCGTTAAATAAGCGTTTCGAATGAAAAATTCGGAAACAGAAGCGTGATTTAGGTTTTATACTTTTTGATATAAAAACGAAAAAGTTATTTGTTTTTGTTGATGGTTTATTTTAGAATGATAGAACTTATATTTTGCAGATTATGTTTATATTTGTTATTGGAAATGAGATATCGAACTGAAGCAGGTTTACTTTACGCGGTAATATTCTTAATAGGAGTTCAATTAAATAACACCAGTAATACTGAGTGTTTCCGCCTTTGAAATTTATAAAATAGTTAGAGTTTTTGACTTTAGTGCTATTGTAACGATAACGGTTTGTATAATTATTTCGAATTTTAGAATTCTTTTTAGTGACTTTCATTGATTTATTTTCCCTTTCGGAGTGTTTCGTTAAATTTGGTATTATAATTTAGAAACGTTTCACAATTGATATTATATTTTCACGCGAGTTGAATAAGCGGCGCAAAAATAAATAAACGAGATAAATATAGGGGAAATTAAACTTGACCGATGCGATAACTAAGGCGCCTCGAATAATGTATTAGAAACCTTTGTATTCATAAGCATTCTTTCATTTGACGTTGTGTGGAAGGTTGTACAGCTTAGCCTCCAATAGGCATTTTTACCTTATACCTTTTGATACATTGCTATATTTTACGTTTTGAATTCATTATTGATGTTTTACAATATATTTCATTTTTATATAGATCTTCTTCTATTTTAGTGATATGTTATAATCTTTCAAATTCGTTATTTGCCGTTTTACTAGTATATTATCATATTTTACATTTACTGTTTATTGTTTGACTAGTATATTATAATTTTTTACACTTGTAATATTTATTTATGGCACGATAGTTTTTTCAATGCAATATTATTTATGTAATTATTTGTATCTGTATCTATTTCAACTAGCAGAATAAGAAAAAAAAGTAGTTAAATGCTGTCGAACAGGGAAGGTAAGCGGAAGCAGGTGGAATTTTTATCGTTGTCTTCGCCTTCATCGTCGCCATCATCATTGTTACCGCTACTATCATTAACGCCATCGCTGGAGTCGTCGCCCTAAGGAGGGCTAGGCGCCCTCCGCACCTTAGGTTATATGCCTTTAGGCAAAGGGTAGTAAACAGGGTCTCCCTTTTCGCAATAACTCATGAAAATGTCATCGAATTTACCTACGTAAAATAAACGTAAATCCGTCCACCAAAAAGTGATAACGGTCGCTGTTTCTGCCGGCCGCCTATTAATAATTGGTGAAAAAATAGCTCAAACTTTGTGTTACGTATTAAAAAAGTAAACGACTATTAAATAAACCCCGAATTACGTATTAAAAGAGTAAATAAAAAAATAAACTAGCACTAAATTAAATATTAACGGAAAAGAAAACAAATAAAGGAACTTATGATTACGAAATGAAAAAATAAATAACTTGTTGTAGAAATGACGGGTATGTAGAAGGGTTTCGGCGAACGGTTTTAATATTATTAACATGAAGGCGTACTCATTGCCATCTTGTTCGTAATAGTAGCAACGTATCGAGATGCTCCCATTTTGGCGGTATTCTCTAAAGGATTTATCCGTGACAGAAAACGTATGTACGGCATGTAAAGCTTATTTATTATTAAGTTGGGGATGTTTCTTTTAGTATACTATTTTAACACTTGACGCGTTAAAAAACCTTTGCGACGTACTTTGGTCAACCGCACTACAAGCCAATAGGTCTACACAGTTGTTTCTGCGTCGTTTACGCCATAATTAATATGTTATAAGAAGAAAGGGAAAATATTACATAATTCATTATAATTTACCAATGTTACGTTTACAGTGCTGAGATGGTGTTACAGGTGAACGCAGAGTTTTTATCCATAACGAATAAATAAGGTTTATAATTTAGGGTGATCCGTACTTTTGTTTTTGTTGTTTTAGTGATTATAATATAACGGAGGAGGGAAAAGAATGGGGGGAGGAAAAAAAG
>JASMMZ010000011.1:2162396-2334973 GCA_038502455.1 Anisogramma anomala | reverse complement strand
GGCGACGGCGGCGGTTAAGATGGAGTGGAAGGGAGAGGCGGGGTTAAAAATTGAAAGAACATTAGAGGGGGTGGAAGTACAAGCGGAGGTTGCGGTAGCTGCAGTGCGACAACACTATCGCGCCAAACGGTGACTTTTAATGCGATTTGTGCGAGATATGGTGTATGATATGATTAGGACTTACCGCGGATATATAACAGCGCGGTATAGATGATTTATTGAATAATTAGTTAATACGAGAACGCTGTATAACTGATTAGGGATTTACTTGGTAAATATTACCGCGTTATTAAAGGGGGAAAACATTAGTCTTGTCTAAACCAATAGAAATATATTACTTTATACCAATTTCATATTATGTAATATCCATAATCACACCTTTACAAGGTTTCATGTCCTGTTAAAATAATGTTTTAAAATAAATTTACATTACCATTATTACTGAATGATGGTTCACTTTTTAGAAGGAATTATCATATATATAACCATTAATACCAAAGAACAGATTCATGGCTTGGACGAGCTACACTATTATGATTAATTTATAGATACGAAGTTTAACAAAAATATAAAATCGCTAGTGTATATATCACTAGATATTACTATAGCTAGCGAACGTAGGAGACCACGTTTATGGAGTTTAGAATAGCGTATCACGTTCTAGGGAGCACGTTAGTAAAGTATATGATAGAGTGATCCGCTACAGGTAGGAGCTTATAATCCTATACCTCAGGCTTGCACTCTTTGAGTGCCTCTTCTTCTTCAAATAATCTATCTTACTACCATACTTTGAATACTATAATGTCTTTTTCATACGTTAACGTAAATAACAAACCGACAGTAATAGCTCATACACCAATTTTAGTTGGTATGTTCCTCTAAACTAATAATTTTTCTATTGAGACAATGAAGACCTTTTAATTACAAGCTATATTGATAGTAAATACGGTAGATTTAAATATTCAAAACTTGGCCAAAACGTTCTGAATAAGAAGCCAAACTGGTAACGCAAATAATGTTCAAATAGATAGAAAAGCTTTAAGAATGATCGATATAATAGAAAAAAGAGATATTAGATTTGAGGCAAGTAATGAATTTATTTAAATCGTTATATTATACTTTAACATTATGAATGAAAAATGATAGATTCCATTAAATACCATATTGCTTTAAATAAGATTTTTTTCAGGTACGTTGAAGACTAAGAAGGTAACAATATCTTCAACAGTAAAGATAAGGTACTTAAACAAGTCTCGTAATATAAAAACATGTTTTTAAAACAACTCAATGACTAGTAAACCACGCTTTCCTATACCGTTTTACGGCAAAATATCCATATTATCGTTAAGAAGGCCAGATATACAATTTCTTACATTTATTTGACCTTTATAATCATTATGCGGAACACATATAATAGATGATTATGTTGGAAACAATGAGAATAATATATTTTATAGTCGCCAATTTATCATATATTACAATACAATGCAAAAATATGAACATTACTTACATGAAATCTTAAAACATCGGTAAGATGAAAAATAGCTATAGCTTTTATAAGGTATTTTTTTCATTTTGTTTTACGATTGTAGTTATAGTTGTTAAATATTTCATCGTTTATCTTTGAAAATACTTCAGTTCAGTCTTGCCTTATTTCAATCAAATGAATATTCTTCACATCAAGGGTAATTTCAATGTTCAAAACTATATTTAGGGTAGTAAGAAGTTTTCCTTAGCTTCCAAATAGGGACAACGATGTTTTTATCTTTGAAAAACAAAACTAACAATAATAAATTTTACGAGGTAAAAATACGTTACTTATGCTGAAGTTTGAATAAACCGGTTATTAACAGGTTACGTAAATTTCTTAAATACAAAAAACATGGAAATGTTTAATAGTAAGCACGAAGAGTTATTGAAAAGCTCTGCTACTATTTCCAAATTGGTGCTCACATATTCCAAAGATTTCAATATATTTTAAAAGACGATAAGAAATTTGATTACAAAATGTTACCTAACATTTTTATTTAAAATATGGATTTTTTGTGTTTTGAATTGAAAATTTTCTTTTACGGCAGTGAATTACTTAAAGTAGTAACGGCGGAAAATCTTTGTAAGATGTTCAGAATATCATTGATTGATATCTATATAGAACCTCTAAGTTTTATTTTCAAGAATATAAATAATGATTTCATAGTAATAAAGTTGTCAGCTAATATTAATATAATAGAAATACAGTGTAAACAAGTATCTCTCAAGGCCTATTAGAGTATTGGCAAAGTCGAAAGTGGATAATCTTCATTTTATAAAATGCATGAGATTTTCATTTCGAATATCATTAGCTTCAAAAACCAAGAAACAGGGTTTTAAACAACAGGAAATTTTTGTAATGATATTATTGAACATAACAGCTTGATATTGACCCTACTTATTTTTAGTGTATAATATTGATTGAAAAATTAATATTTTTATTATTAATTACTTGGAACAATATTGCAGCTTATGTAAATGTTTTAAGGAAACTGCGGAGGAAATCCGCAAAATATCCAGTTAATAATTCTTTTATCGCCAGGAATAGACTATTAACAATCGATAGATTATATTTTTATTATGAATCGAAATCATGATATAAGGGGAACTAGGTATATAGAATAGTTTATTCAAATTTTGGAATGGTATAACCCTAAATACAATCATTGAAACTATTAACGGTTTTGCAACATTTCATTGAACGTTCATTTGAGCCTAAATTCAGCAGACTATTGTTGAAAATACTGGATTCAAACGAATTTACCAATATGAACTACCACCTCTAGTAATTAATGAGCTTATAAAGAGACTGTGATGTGGTCAATGACCTCAAATAAAGAATTATAAGAAAAACAATAAAAATACAGGTTTGAACGAATATATACAATGATTTGGGTTAAAATTGAAAGGACGATTTAAACTTAACTATTAAGTTACGTAATTAAAGGATAATTAAAACTTTGAATAAACTCCTTAAAGAAAGCAATATAATTGGGATTAATAGAATCCTTATACAAGAATTTATACAATATATATTCTAGAACAAATTCAATTTGAATGAATATAAATTGACAATATCGAGTTTGAAAATAATCCATGAGCTCAAAGAAATAAGTAAACACAAGAAGCGTGAAATATTAATATTAATCATATAAGAATACATAAATAAAGGAAAAGACTGGATTCTTACCCAATTCATAGATTCAAAAGGCTAGGAATTCGATAATAATACGTAAGGTTTTATACCAATAACAAATTTAAATTAATTAATTACGATATTACACCAACATATACATAATCTACTATTTAATTACAAAGCATACTTCTACTAAAATCTCCTACGAAACTTTGTAACGAGTACGATCCCAAAAGCGACTTAAATTTCGACGAACCTTACATCACGATCTTTAAGTCAAAGATTGTTCACAATGTCAAGGGAAAAACTATGGATAACTTATATGAAATGTCACGTGTAATTTCTCAAAGATACGGTAATAAAGGTAAAGACTAAATCCTCATGTAATAGCTAACAATTCAAAAAATCAGCCCACGCCTGATTGTTGTATTAACAGTAAGTTCAGTAGCAAATACTAATGGGAAGTTTAAATTACATAACCGTATCATTACTTCAGTGCAGATGAAATGAGCGCCCAATTTACAAAGAATTATCATTTTAGAATAAACTAAGAAGATCAATGATATTTAAATATTAGTAATGGTTATACTAAACATCCAACTATACTACGAATTAACTCACAAAGATTTGCTTTCCTTCTCAACTAAGCAATCGCATTTTGACTAAAAAAACATATAAAATATTTATCTTAGAAGTTATATATATTAATTATATAGACAGATATAAACTTCGGCATAATATATATTCAAACTATTGATATACTTTTCATTGTAAATGTTAGTTTCACGGCAATGAAATAACGTTCCACGTAAACCTTAAAGTTCTAGAATTATAGGTCGAATGTAACCCTAAATAAAGTTAAACGTTAAGATTTTGATAAATTGTTTCTCCATATATATAATGTTCATAAAGAGAACATGAAATACCTTAGTATCACTCGAAAGATTCAAGCTATTAACATTGCTGAGCTTAATAAATCTAACATTATAAGGGCTTATAAATAATTGAAATTATGCGTTTGTAGCAATTATATCGCGATTTTATTTCAATAGAAGGCATCTTACAACCTGTCAATTACGGCATAAGCTTAGTTCACGGATAATAAGGATTATGATTGATTAAACAAGCTATTAGAAGGGAAGATGAATAACTTGAATCGGAAGATCAATATTTTCCTGGTTACCCTGTTGGAAGATAAGTGAATAATGTTTATAAACGATTCCTTCGACCACAACGATAATTTATTGTTATGAATCGGATTCTTTATAATAATTGATGACTAAAATCAATTACAAGATAACTAGTTCATGATTTCTGGAAACTTCACCCACTAAATCTTTATCAAGTGTAAACAGATTATATAAAACTCACTTATTTTTTGAATTTATAGTATAATAACTGGGTTTGATATGTATATATATATGTGGGAAACCCTTAACATCATCACCGGATAATTAATAATTTCACTCATTCTAATCATTATTTATATCCATTTAAGAAGACTAGTTCAATACCCTGTTAAATTAGAAACGAATAATGAAAAAAAACTGATATTCAACGTGATTATTTTCCGCGAATTCAACAAAAGCCTGGAAATTAAAGACTTTCATCGAATTAATATCAAAATTAACCCAAATAATGACATAATGAAGGTTACACCGAATACGGTTTTATAAGAGTTATAAAAAGTAATAGGCTAATGATACGGACCTAGGGCTGATTTCAGAAACTACCTGATAATATATTACATCACAGCTGATAAGCCGAAAGGCTGAAGTACCCTAACAAACAGAAAAACTGCTAGGTTATTAACTACAAGGATTTGATTGACTAACACGGTTTATTTGAGTGTATATTTATTTCTATATTGATGGATTGAAGTTTAAAAATTATGTCAACACTTATTTATAGTATAATAAATGTCAAAAAGTGAAACTTCCATACAAATGATAATGGGAAAAACGCAGGGAAATATTTTGTTTGCCAAAAACCTTTCATATAAAACGCACTAATATCACAAAACAAAAAGACTTTAGTGTTGAAATAACATTCAAGTGCGATACAATTGAAGTTAAATATACTACTATGAGTCAATTATAGTAAAGTTCCCAATTTAATGTAGGACACGAGTTAAATAATTGCCTATATAAAGTAGTGTATAGACCAGCTAGTGGTCTACTAAACTTGGAAGAACCAATAATACACTATATCACTACTAAAATTCTACTGTTACTTCTAGTACACTTCGAATCGATAATGGTGTAACATCCAAAGACCTATCAGTATTTTTCATTTGTTAGAAAATATAGGATGGTGTTGGAATAGCAGTTAATTGCAGTAAAATAAAGTTAACTATACTCATAGTTAGTTTACTGTACTGACTAAAAATTGACTATAGTTTGTGTGATTTGACTAAATTGACCGCAAGTCAATTGCAGTAGGCGCTCACTTCAGGTTAGGGTACGGGCTAAGCCAATATTTATACTAATTAGTGTGTAGACCGGCTAACGGTTAGCCAAACTTGAAAGTGATACATCACCACTTTCAATGCAATTCATTAGTTACTTCAACTAAAGATTCGAATCGACTACGTTGTAACGATAAAATCCTACTAATACAATCAGTGTTTATTAGGTTAAGCACAGATGAGCTGGGAAGAAAAAGAAGCTATTTGATAGTTATGTTTTATAATTGCGCAAAGTAGAGGGAAGATTTTTGTTAAAGACCCCTTCTGTTACACCTGCTGTTTACAGGGAGAAAAAAGAAAGACTTTTGAGTATGTTTCTATTTACAGGCACTTCAAGTTAGCGACAATATCGCCAATGGACTAAAAACACTAAAAATTATTTGTTGAGTCAATCTTGAAAGAAAATCGTTAAAATTAACCGCTAAAAGTCTTAACAATCGTTAATTTAATAAACAGTTAAGTCAGTACTATGGAGGGTATTAGTACTGCTGTAAATATTAAATCACTAAAACGATTCAGCCCCACGGACTTTAACTAAAAACAGTAACTTTGATGGAAAACAAACTACGACCTAACTTTCAAATCGAACAAATAACTCTATACTACTTCAATTCGTCAATTAATCAATTTTTATTAGGATGAATACTAAAAATATTAAGATTGAACTCGTTACCAACCCTATTAAAAGAAACGCAATTAAAAGCCTTGGACCTATATTCGCTAAGCACTCTAACGATGATTTGTATTTTACAAAGGTTAACAAAGATTTTGTCCCTAAGCATCTAACCAACCACGTTAGACACGTCATCCTTGACGTTAACCACGACGATTAAAACTCCAATATAAATACCTTATACAATTAAGTTAAGTTCTTTAGGGAATGAGGTATGGATATGTGGAAAAAAATAAAGAGGTTAGTCAAAGCCAAGTTAAAGGCCGATCTACGTAAATGAAGGATCTTATCACCGTCTCAACTTGGAAAAGACGACAAACTGGTTGAAAAATTGAATAAATATGCCACGAATAAGGATCTTTAATGTATATACGAGGATAAGTGTAAAGGCATTACTGGTTACGACATCTCTTAACACCCTTAAACACGCTCGCAAGGTTACACCTAAGCCCAGATAAGTTACTTAAACCCTTCTGCTTAAACCACTGGCCGTGAAAAACCAATTGACCTACACGTGACAAGTCCTTAAATCTACCAATTAATTGAGTATGAACCTCGATGAACCCTTTAATACTATCAAGATTATCATTAAGTCCCATACAATAATCCTCAAGTTCTTTATCCTCAAGCCCCTTTATACGTCAAATTTCAGCAAGTTAATTAAGGAAGGAGCGGCTTTATACGCAAGGCAAGCCTATAGTGGGTACGACCATTGGATTTTTCCCTATAAACTCTGCAAAAGGAAACTATCCTACCTACCAACACTAACACTTGCCCTAGTACCACCAGTCGAGAGATTCCGAGGGTTTTTATGACCAGAATATTAATATTTCCCTTTGAGATATTCCTATAGTAGATACGAATTGCATAATAATTTCGACCTTCGTTGAAATTTGTGGAGGAAAGGAGAAGTATAACGTTAAGTTGCGCACGTTCTTCAATATCTACCGTCAAATGAGGATTAAATTGCCAGGCTGTTGGAATAGTACTACGTGCAGTGCAGTAGGTCAACTTTACTTACAGTAAAGCTAACTATACTAACTACAAGTTGAGCGTATTGTTTTTATGAACCTACTACATTGGGTATAAGTCGAGTGCAGTACGCTGCACTTCACACTAGGGCACAGGCCAAGAAATTGGCTATACAAATTACTGTGTAGACCGACTAGCGGTCTGCTAAACATAGAACAATACATCCACCACTTGACTAATGCAATACTATTATTAATTCGACCACGATTCGAATCGACAGCTTTGTAACGATATAAAGCCCTACCAACACTACTTAGTGCTTATTAGGCTAAGTACAGATTGTTTAAGTAGAGTAAGAAGCTACTTTCTGGTTACGTTTTACGTTAACAAAGGCGGTTAGAGTAAAGGAAAGATTTTTGTAAAAGATATTTATTAGTACTGTATTAGTCTATAATGGTAGGAGAACAGAAATAACTTTTAGATTATGTCAGTCTATAACGGCAATCTGGAAGTAAACGACAGTATCTTTATTGAAAATACCTAGAAATCTTTACTATATTTTTTTTTAAAGATGTGAAGATTAACTATTAGAAGTGTTAAAGTTCAGCAAGTGAAAAACGACTAAATTCCCACGTTAGATAACTTACAATAATAAAAGACGTTCGACCTTACCCTTTAAACTAAAACTTTGCCCCTGTTTTACTCTTTTTACTTCCCCTACGGTAATTTAATCGTTAAGTTTGCTGCTTTCATCCAAAATACCAAGAATCTCCAAGTCATGCTAAAAAAGCTACGTCACTTGAACCAACGCCAAGTAGCGAAGTTCCCACACGAATTTATGCTAAAAAACCAATTCTTACATCTAAAATCACCAAACAACTTACCCTACATGCCCTACACAACCTACACAGGCTAAAACCTTAAGATATTTACCGCTAACACTCACTTCGAAGCTATTATGGACCTCGCAATAAAAGAGGTAATTAAAGCTCTCGGAGCTGTTTTTACCAAATATTACAACTATAATCTTTAGAGTAAAAACGTTGACGAAAACTCAACTGAAAAACACCTCGTTAATTTGATCGGAAACTTTATCGTTAAGTAAAACGGCGGCGAAGAACTTGACCACGGTAGCCGTGCGTTTCGCAAGTATTGGGAGTTTTTCGACGACTGAACTATTAATATATGGAAAAAGATTTAGAAAATTATCAAGTTTAATCTGAAAGTAGAACTTGAGAGACGAGGGATTTATGTACCAGAAAAAAGCTTTACTAAGCTGGTAAAAACTTTATTTGACATGAACTAACTTAAAGAATGTTTTTAAAACCTACAACCTAAAGGAAAGAATATTGAAGAATATCAACGCCTATAGATGCGATCCAAAGAACCCCCCTCTCACCTCCAGTTAAGTTAAACCTCTTTTCGCGCTGGCGATAAGGAATCTATTGATCTGTTCGGAAGTTCAACACCTTTACGTAACAGCATTCGGAGGTTCTAAGGCTTGAATTACTAGGAAATACCAATTAAAACTGGGATAATTCGGAGGTTCTAAGGCTTGAATTACTAGGAAATACCAATTAAAACTGGGATAATTATTGCGACTTACCCCTAAAACCTATTAAAATGGTTAATATTAACTACAAACTCCCTATGGACTTCGCTAAGATTTGGAACGATATAAAAAAGTATAACAGAAAGCCTTACAACCCTTTTGAAATTAAAATAATACCCTTTTTAAATATTTATAAGTAGATGGAGGTTCCCCCTTCTGGTGAGGTTCCCCCTTCTGGTTTTTACTTACTAATTACCGAAATAATTAAAGGATATGTTAGGAACTACTACCTAACCTTCCTTATGCAAGCTACTGCGTTTTACGAGATTTATGATAAAATAAAATATCACTTCAAATATAATATTTACCTCGAAAAATACCATACAGATTGGGCTATTACACAGTAAATTACGATAATAGCGAAGAATAAAGAGGATGAAATACCAATATATGTCTTTAACTATATATTTAACAAGCTGATATTATGTCAATAAGTAATGGAGAAAACCCACGTTAATAAAGCTACACTTCGCAAATAGGTACGGGTAGCAATTACGAGCGTTAACAAGTTCGAATATGTTTTATAACACCTAAATACCACTTTTAAGAGCTTTTTTAGCTAGTTGAGTTTTTCGCTTACTACTGTAATAACCTATATACCGAACTCGGTTAATATATACTTTTAAGTCGGCAACTTCCCTAACTTAGATAAAAAAGATATTGCCATGGTTAATTATATCGACTGTAAGTACAGCTACGGGCGCCTTGAACAACTAAGGTCTGGTTTATTGACTACAAACTCAAGGTAGTAATCATGTTGACGCGAACAAATCCAGGATTTAAACGAACTTATTAACCGTAAATATTATCGTCGTAATAGTGGTAAAAAATGTTAAATTTATAATAAGTTTGGCTATTAATTAACGCGGCACCACTCCACTGAGCGAAACAACAGAAAGGTGATATATTACATTTAGTATTCTATCACTTCCGAATATAATTATTTAAATAAAGTCGCCGACTTAGAGGGCAACGAGCTAATTAATAACAACAATACCCTTAAATAAATTAAGTGGTATGGAAGTACTATTTTTAACACGGCTTAGTAATTAGCCGCCCACGCCTTTTTATACCATTTAAGTAGTAAAAATCCTTACCTTTAATTCTTGCGATCGTTACGCGAATCATACGTTTCAAAGTATTATACTAGATATAAGGATGATAAGTTACTTAACAGGAGGTTATTCGTAATACGTAGTATTAGGGAGGGAAACTATTATAGTTAATAAGATCAATCGTTACGATATTAGCAAAGCTAAAGTTCATTTTAAACCAGGTAAACAAATATCGTTATTAGTGGTAACGGTAATTTGAATTGTTTTAAGAGTAATTACGCTTTATACTTTGAAGTCTTTTATCCGTTTCGTTCTTTATTTGGAAGACATAAAGACTTTTAGCGTCAACTTCGACGTTAACGTAAATGAACTGGCGAAAAACGACTGGAGGTTCCCCCTCGCGTTTAAGTAGAGGTACCTATGATTTTATCCTTAAGGCCTGGAAATAGTGGTGTTAAACCTGATGGAGCTGAATATACTTCAACTATATCGTCGTTTTAACCACCTAGCCGTTAACAGGTTATACAAAGTCTTAAATTTCGCAAGGTATAAAAATATGAAATAGTTTTCCTTAAAATCCATTAAAAGACTTTATAATCACTTTTAAACATATATTTAACCCCCCCTCGAAATTTTAATTCACATTAAAACACGGTAAGGATCTTAATCATGAGAATTTTATTAATATTTTTTACTCGGATAATAAGTTCATAATTTATATATTTGATTTTACAATTTCATTTTACGGGGCTGAGTTTTTAAATTCTCTTTCGGTAAAAGATACGTGTGAAACATTGAAGATACTGTAAATCAATACGTACTTATGCTCACCTAATATCGTTGTTCACGATACTAGTACTAACTTGACTGCTGCAAAGTTTTAAAAAGATACGGAGATAATAGGTATCTAACGCAAATAAATACCTACAAAAACCCATTGGAGTATTAAAAAAACTTAAGAGGATATACGTATTACTTTGCCGACTTTACAATATATTTAAGTTAGAAATTAAAAGCTTTACGGATCCGAAAGCACGCTTATAGATGGCAGTAAAAGGCCTGAACGGTATTGTAGGCCCTAATAGCCTAATACCAACGCTGTTGGTCTTTGAAGCGTACCTATGCCTAACGAGTGAATTTTTGCCTTCGGCAAGTATTCAAAAGCATATTACGGCCTTCAATAAATCTTTAAGGTAATTTCAAAGGAAATCTGTGAGGCGGTAAATTAATAATTCCTTTAAACTTAGGAAAGACCACTTAATAATCAACGCACTTACTTTGCCGTTGTAAAGTAAAGTCTTTATATACTGGGAACTGGGTAAATGGAAATGCCTATATAAAACCTAAAGTATCGCGAATTCTGAAATGGTTATTAAAAATATTAATGGTTTTGTATCTTTTTGAATTACTTTGGTTAAGCTTTATGCTAGGGTTACTAGTAATGAAGACCCTTAAGTTAAGAAACCAAGTTAATACAAGCCTTCTTCACCTATTATTAATAAGCTGATAAAACGCTGCCAATACAGACGACCTCTGAAAAAAAGAACTTTAAAAAGAAGGAATACACACCGAGTCGCATTTATAATACTATTTAGATGAATTGGAAAGAAAAAAACAACGAAGACTTGGTACTAAAGCTCCGAGTGTAAGGGATTATTAAAACCTTTGGCAAACCTTTTGAAAAAAAAGTAATAAGGTCGAGATTAATAGCCTATTAATCCAAAGAGTTGTATAATTCGTGCTGAAAACCGATTTTAACCTATGAAACCTCAATATTAAGATATTTAAATCGAGGATTATCTACGAGGTTGAAGGTAAGATTATGGGGCGGCCGTATGAAACATTACGTCTAATCTCTTAAAAATACAGAAATGAAAGTAAAGATTAGATTCTTACGTAATTACTAACGATTTAAATAATTAACCAACGTTTAATAGTCGTTTTAGCAGTACGTTTATGAATTGAAACCAAAGGTAAATTTATGTTCAAAAGCCGTAACATAACGTAAACCTATACGTAATTAGTATCGAATTTATAACGGATCGTAATATTAAAGTTATTATAAAAACTACGTGTTATTCACCTTTCGGGAACAGTAATACGGTATATAAAATTACTATACGTATTAGATAACGTAAATGTCTATTAATTTTTCATATATCAGTCTTACTTTAAATTACGACTAGCGATGAAGTCCTAAATATACGATGTGTATTTGTTAATGACATAAAAGAGGGACTTTGTCATAATAAGTATATAAATTAACGATACATTTTTCGTTGGAACGGTTAGCTTCATAACATAGGAATAACAAGAAATTAAACACTTTAAATTTAGGAATTGTAAGCTAGTAACAACGTTAACGACAGGTAGTTAACTTAGCTTGTTAATCCGTATACTTGGTATTGATAACGGCTTTAGCTTTCGCTACAAGGATTAGGGCACTATTTTAACTATAATCGACAAGAATAATGTAATTAAGGCTTAACAATACTTAAAGTAACGAACTTGTGACAGTTATATTATTACCTTACATTAACCGAAAACCTGTTACGACCTTTTTATCGCTGTACAAATATAGGATTTAGCAGACAAAAACCTTGATATATTAAATAAAAGGCTCGGGTGTCAAATGAAAAACCTGGACCGCGGGATTAATATGGTTTTAATCGACTAGTCGAAAGCTAAGTTAATAATCTTTACGAACGGGTTCTTTACAATAATACTAACCTATCTTTACAAATCGGATTTTTAATAACACTCGTTAACGAAAATGAACGGTAAAACCAATTAAGTATTATTGGTAACCTAATTTACTAAACTTTCGTGAAATATAAAAAGATTACACGAAACTTACTAATTTAGGAGGTTTACGGTATAATAATGGGTTTTAACGTATGTATGGCACTATATGAAACACTTCATCTTATTCATAGGTAGCTAAAGATTTTTCCTATTATAGTGGTAATTTATACCGAATCGAAAATATTATTCGAATGCCTTTTAAAGCTCGGAACTAGTTCTGAAAAACGCTTAATGATCGATGTGATAACACTCTATAAAGCGTACAAAAAAAGAGAAATTATCTAATTCCTTCAAATTAATGGTAAAGATAATATTATTAATGTTATAACTAAAACAGTACCAAATATGGCCCTGAAAAAGTTTGTGGATAGCAATAGGCTGACTATATGTATTGAGGATTACGTTGATAAGTCACTTGACAAGTCTAGGTTACGTGCCGATGCCTAAGGATATGTTGGAAAAATGAAAGATAATACTAGGGAATTAACGATCTGGATCTGTTCAAATAGAACGGCTGAAGTAAAGGTTTGCAAAGGCTTGTGGCAAAAGAATTTCTTGTGGGAGTTGATAAACTCGCACCTTGGAGTAACGGAGCAATTCAGGTTAAATAGGGTCAATTTATATGTAATTAAGTGTGATTTAGTATAAAAGTCAATTGGAATTAACAGGGGGCTAGCAAGTTGACGAAGTCGCTATTTAGCGTTAACTGGATAAGATTAGTTAACTATACTGGCGTACACATATAAACTTAAAAGCCGTTAATGTTGAAATAATACTACATATAGTGCAGTAAGTCAACTTTACTTATAGTAAAGTTAACTATACTAACTGCAAGTTAATCGTATTGTTTGTGTGAACTTACTGCATTGGGTATAAGCTGAGTATAGTACGCTGCACTTTACACTAGGGCATGGGCCAAGAAATTGGCCATACAAATTACTGTGCAGATCGGCTAGCAGTCTGCCAAACCTAGAACAATACATCCACCACTTGACCAATGCAATACTACTCTTACTTCGACCACGATTCGAATAAATAATGTTGCAACAATCTAAGACTCTACCAGTACATTCTTTCACTCGTTGTTTCCCAATGTCCTCACCGGTTAAATCAAGGACTATTACCTCTGGTACTTAATAAATTTCTCATAGTTTCCAAGGATTTAAAATAGTTTCAAAGGTCAATTTAAATACTATATCAAACTCGCCTAGTACATATGAAGTGAATTATTACCAAGTGGTTTCACATATCAAAAAGAAGAAAAAATCAAAAAGTCAGATAAACCACCTTAGTAAAATGTTGAACAAGCTGATGGTTTTCTAATAAACTACGTGAATTATAAAATCCAGCAAGAATACACTACGTTATAAATTCCGCCAGGCTGTTACGGGTTACAAAAAGTTTAAATACGCCTTACAGTGCCTTGACGCCACCTATGAAAGGTTCTTTAGCTAATTGCAATCTTCGCTTTAAACCGTAACAAGACGAATACCGGGCTCAATTATTAAGTACCTCTAAGCTCACGAGTTTAACGAAGACAATGAAAACCCTTCCCATACGTATTATATTGACTGCAAATATGGTAGGCCCAGGTAATATAATAATAAAAAATCTCGGACCTGAAAGTATAACCGTCAAGCTACGTAAGGAAAGGAATATTCTTCGTCGTTAAAGCCTTCAAGTTAAATACAATACCTTCCAAATATTAAAAGATATTGTATTTGCAGCAAATAAGGATATTGATCAATACGCTACACTACTGCCGATCGCGAATAGAAATATATGATATACTATACATGATATCCCTTCATATAGAATTGGAAATATATTAAAAAACGCGTTATAAACTTGAATAACGCGGAGGTCCTAGATAAAGAAAATGAACACAAGGTTATTGGTTAGCATTAAAATACTTGCACCAGTTCATAAGCAACGAAATGACTGGCCAACCACGCCTTTTCATACCATCCAACAGGTAAAAACCCCTATTGTTGTTATAATGATAAAAACCCTTAGACTATTCATTTCTTTACTATTATTAATCGTTAGACGAAGTAAGTCTTTCAAGTAATTATATCAGAATTTAAATAAATACAGTACTTGATAGAAGGTAATTCGTAATATATCGTATTAAAAAAGGATACTAATACCGTTACAAAACTTAACCACACGGATAACGATAAGGTTAAAATCGGGTTTAACCTTAAAATAGAACTTTTTTGTTAAAATGGACGACTATTACTACAATCTTTAAGCTTATAATATTTCATGTCATAGAATTACCTACCCCTTTTCTCCTTTACCTTGAATATATAAAAAACCTTAGCATCAACATCGATATGTAAACTAACAAATAAGTTAAGGTTGAAGTCATCCGACGGTTTCCACTTAATTTGACATGAGAATACCTTTAGTTTTATCTTGAACGGTTAAAAGAGGTGGTATTAAACCTAATGAAATTAGAATTTCGTTAACTATATCAAATATTCAACCACCTGACGGCTTATAAGCTATAAAATGTCCTTAAGGCAACTAATTATAAAGTTATGAATTTAACAACATTAAAGGAAATTGAATGGCTTTAACATTACTGCTAACTACACTCCTATTACACTCTAAAATTCAGGTTTATACTAAAAAAAACCCAAAATTTAAACTTTAAAGTCTTTGTCTGCATATTCTACTTGCATGACAAGGTTATAATTTACGTTATTAACTCCATAAGAGTGTCTAAGGATATTATGTTCCTCAAAACGATAACAGAAAAGTAAATATAAAAGGTACTACGGATTTTGTAGATTAATACGTGCCTATGAACCCCGAAAATACAAATTCACAACACAAATAATAACTTTATTACGATAGATTTTCAAAATAATATTCAATTGGTAGTGATTCAATATAAATGAGTTCTTATTCAACCCTACTAGGATATTCATAAAATTGAAAAGACTTACGTACTTTTGCTAAAAGTAGACGATATTCTTACGTTAGAGATTATCAACTTTATGAGCTGAAAAAAACGGAATCAAATCGAAGTAAAAAGCTTCAATAACACTATTAAACCCAATAGTTTTATACCAACTTTACTGATATTTGAAACCTACCTATATATAACTACTAAGTTGCTACAATCTCCAAACACCTAAAATGGGGCTATAATATACAATAAAGCTTTGAAGGAACTAAAAAAAGATAGGTACGTCTCCAAATTAATAATAACCTTAATACTAAAAACGGACCATCGACAACAAAAGTTCTGTCCCTACTCCTTCAAAGTAAAGTCCTTGCGTCGAAAAAGTCAGGTAAATAAAACAAATATTGAAAGATACTAAGTATCTTTAATCTAAACTTAGAAATTGGAATTGCTAACGGTTCTATCATTTTCTATTTCACATGAATTAAACCGTACAAAAAAACCTTTATATTCAATAAAAATATTCAAACTGAAAACTTTCCAATCTAGGGGATAAACCAATACAACTCTTGTGAACCGATGATTAACAAACTGATGGAAAGTTGATGGCATGTAAAATCACCAAAAAGGAAAATAAATATTTAAAAGAAGGATGGTAACAAGAATAACAAGCCTAGAAATGTATATATAACACCATGAATGTCTCAAAACAAGAATTTTGATAAGGATATAACCGTTAAGTTACAAGCTAAAGGCATTATCAATACACCGGGTAAACCTTTAAAAAACAATCGAATGAAGATCGACGGCCTTATTATAAGAGTAGTTATTTAACTCATATTGTTAATGAAGCTTGAGAAATAAAACTTTACAATCTTTAAGTCGAATATCATTTACAAATTTAACGGAAAGATCACAATCCAGACACACACAAAAAATACAACTAATCGGTTAAGGATTGTAAAAAATGAAAAAACTAATTTTTTTCTTAATTATCTATAATCCAAAAGATTAGATAACGTTTAATCGTCGCAATTGCTGTTAGTTTAACTGGTGTTATAAGAAATGAATCCACCTTGAATAGACGTGAAATTACGCAAACGTATAGGTGGTCCACTACGAATCTTTAACGGAATATACTATTAAAATTGTTGAAAAGATGAAAAGATAAGTTTCCGGTTGGTACGATAATACGATACGTCAAACATTTATACAAATTAGCTGAAATAAGAGTTCATTGGTTTTTAACATATTGAACACACTTTAAAAACAGATTGAGTATGGATACATTGGATTTTGACCCATATTTATTAATTAAGCAAAGTAAAAAATTGGACATCGTTAATATTTAAATTGATAATTTATCTTTCCTCGGATACGCTGGATTCATAACAGCAAAACAACGCATTATCGAGAAGTTAGACCTTGAAAAAAATAAGCCGATTGAAACTTTATCTAAAGATATAAAACTTAACTTCAACGGATCGTCAATCCGTATCTATAAGGGTAATTATATCAGTATTATGTACCTTAACTTAGGTTGAGAAACGTAAGTAATACACTTGGCGAAAATTAGCAAAAATAATGAGGCAAGATTATAGTAATAGTTAGAGCAAAAAGCCCATGCAGCCTATATCTCCACGTTATGCTAACTGAAAGCATACTACAATTTTTCGATTGCGACATAAGTTTAAAACCTATAAAATAGAGATTTGAACAGGTTTAAATAGGATTAAGTGATAGGCAAATAATAAAAATAAAGGTATTAATATAGTGCCGATAGATTTAACAATGACGAAGTTAATGATTTTTACAAACGACCTTCTTACAAATAATATCAACTTAACATCGAGAATAGATTTTCTTGTAATACATGTTAATAATGATGAATCCAAGAGGAAACTTACAACTAGAGACGACCTTATATGCTAAATACTCGTTCAATATAAGTATATAATACGAAGAGTATTCGTATTAAATGTTTATGATATAATAAAAAACTTTAACATAGGTATAATAACTAATAACACGTTAAATATTGACGAAAAACAACTAAAATTACTTTTGGTACCTGTAGTTATATGTACAAACTTCCGAAGCCTTAACGAGTTCTTGTTAAAACTTGACACAACTAATGAAAAACGTCTAGTAATAGACGTAATAACTTGGAAAAAGGTATACGAAGCCCGGGAATTCGATAAGTTCCGATAAATCAACGGTAAAAACAACCACACTAATGATATAACCAAGGCTACATCTAATAACACCTTGAAAAAGTTTGTAGATAGCAAAACGCTGACTATATAAATCGAGGGTTACAACAATTAATGTAGAGAAATAGAGATACCTTAGCAAACTGGAAGATTGCTAGAGTAGGGATGGTAATTGTAACGTACAAGAAAAGTATGCTCGGATTTACAGGTAAAGAGTACGTAATTGGTGGCGTATAAGTTTGTAATATGAATAAGTCTATAGTGGAAGACTTGTATACGTGAGTTAAGGAACGAAAAACTCGGGAATGTGGGGCAGAAAGCCGTAATTAGAGTCGATTCCAATGTAAATTAACTAGAAATAACAAAGGTCTAGCATGCAAATTAAGAAGAGAGTCTTGAGCTTACTGCAAATATGTGATTAGCCACATATGCGACCTTACATCAACTTCCTTGGTATTAGTACACGGACCACTTTGTTAAGAAAGGTAGGGGGCCTACACTATAAACCCTAACAATGCCTACTTACAAGAAAAAAATTCATGTCCAGCTGCTCTCAACACCATTACTTTACATGCATCCTATTTCACTACAACATCACTAATCGGCTCTATTACCACTTAAATCTTTTCCGGCGACCCCTTTTTCGCTATAGAGATTATCGTTGACCCGGCGCACCGTTCGCATAATGGTGTATCCAGAGAATAGCCTTGACAACTAACGATTCCATCCCTTGTTACTTATGCCAACGTGGTCTTTAAGATTTAAACTTATACCACAATGAAAGTTTAATCCATTTTAAGCTTCTATATTCAAAAAGCTTTTATTCAAACTCTCATAATCAACAGTATTATTAGTCTATTTATTTATATTTAAGTTGTTCCTAATTACATCGGCATCCTGCCAGCTTAGCTGGGCTTTCGAAATTAATTCAGATACCTTTATCTGGTTATTTACAAAAGACTCTTTACGGTATATCACCCGCTAAGTGATGTACCCTATTTTAAGATTTTCATTTACACTTTTTAGGTTTGTAACCCATAGTTAAAGAGTGGTTCGAGTTGTGGAGTTTCCACCGAGTTGTAAAGTATATGGTTCCTACCGCCGCTGGTTTTCGACTAAAATATATGTATTTTATAAGCTCTCTACTCTCTTAGGGCTGTCAGATTTTCTATGCGCGTAGGTGTTAAGCAAGAACTGAGATAGCCATATAGTATGACTTATCTAAGGCTGTAGTTTTCACGCCCATATAATGTTACAGATTTCTAAACTATAAGGTACCTTAAGGCCCTAATTGCAAGGTTAATTTAGGGTCCGGTTTCCCGTTGAAGTTTTTGTTTGATAATTGATTTTTCAGACAAAGGCTGTCTTTCTTATATTATGGGTGTAAGGATAGAACCTAAGATTTTATATATCTAGTGGTGTGTACCCTTTTTCTTTGTAATCACATGGATAAAACCTTTACAAATGCGATTGATATTTATTAATCAAAAAGATTTTTTTATAGAGAAGGAACTTATATGCTATAAAACCCCTTAAGTAGGCATTTAATAGTATATATAATGCGAAGTTCGGAAATTAGCTATAAATATAGAGGATACGTCTTTCAGTTTATGTATTTATTCTATGAGAAGTAGGGTACTTTTCTCAACAGAGTACAAGGTATAAACCAGAAATAGTTAATTGAATGATGTGGTGGTTATGTAAGGTAAGGATATCAGGTTGCGAGCTTTCCTGCCGGCATATATAACTTTACATTAGTGAGAGTTATACTATACTAGCTATGTAGTGGGTTCTTCCCAGTGATAGTAAATGATAAAAAAAAATTACAAAAAAGTGATTAGCCACACTAACATAAGCGCATAAAAAAAGCCGCTAATGTTGAAACAGCAGTCTATTGCAATACAAACAAGTCGACTGTATTACATTTGATTAACTATATTCATTGAATATTAACTGAAATTTATGGGATTCAACTGCATTAAACGCCAGTCAAGTGCAGTAGGTGCCCACTTCAAGTTGGGACACGTTCCAAATAAATGGCCAAACAAATTAGTATGTAGACCGGTTAGCGGTCTACAAAACTTAGAAGTATAACATCACTACTTTTAATACTATATATCAGTTACTTCAACCAGAAATTCGAATTGACTACTTTGCAACGATAAAAGCCTACCAATACATGGCGTAATTATCTAGTTAATGCGATGCCCTAGGGATAATATCTTTATACTAATGAATGATTTTGGGTATTTTCTCGTATCTATTGGTTTTGTATCTATAAATTTGTAACTTTTTAATGTATTCTAGGTAAATTATGAAGGTGTGTTTTATATAATTTATGAACTGTTTTGATGGACGTTCAATAGTAGTAAAATATGTTAATGAGTATGTTTATTTGTTTCAAATAAAGTATTTCTGATGTTATTTAAATAAGGAAATTTTTGAGACTAACATGAACTTGGTTTATATTATTGTTCTTGAATAAGACTACATTTAAGTTTTTTGATCTCAAACTTCTTGTTGTTCGAATTCTTCGTGTTTAATATATTTTTGATTAATGTAGAAGATAAACATGAGATTCTCATCGTCGTTCCAATTAATAATATTGTAATCTTTTTGTATGTACTATCACTGGGAAGAACAGAGTGCTTTCTGATAAAACAATGCTATAAATACCTGTAGAGGAGATAGTAATCTAAGTGTCATTATATAATACAGCCATTTTTTGTAAGATGACTACAGACCTTGAACCATCCCTTTGATTGATACCTTAAAGTATCCCGAAAGCTTTAAAAGCCCGAAAAACAATTCATGAAACCTTATACTTTTAATGCAACCGAAAGTACATTTGATGAAATTAGAACCTTACGCTTATTTTCATTAAGAAAATATAAATAAACTTTATACCTGGATCGTATAAATCAAATATATTCTTTAATTCACGATTTATAACCGGTAAAAAAACTAGGCCCTTTGCGCTTAATATGTCACATTTTGATTACAGGTCACGAATTGAATGGTTCTTTTAAACAAAGCTTGTAAAAAGGCCAAAAAAAATTGTAACATTGTCGAAATTACGTGTACAGATTTTGTGTATACATTAGGCCTCGCGCACGTAAAAACGCGTGTTACTAGTTAATAGTAAGGGAAGGTACATAATTGCGTTGTGAAAAATTAAAGAAATGACATTATGGTTTTTATTCTCTTGCCAAAACTAAAACTAAATAAAAGTAGTTATATCCTGTATGCGAGATAATTCTAATAAATGAATTTAATAGTGAGTAAAAAAACCTTATATACGTATTTTTCAAAGTTGACTTCATGAAGTAGCTTCTTCTTATATAAAGTCTGTAAATAAAGTGCGTGCGGCCGCGATCCTAATCGTGAAGCGCGAAAAATACGCTAGAGCCCAAGTTGTCATACCGGCAACTCATATTCTTGCCTGATTTATTAAATATGAAATGAAATTTATGATATTAAACGGCGATCCCTTTTATGGAGTCGTTGATTCTGTCCATTCGGTCGCGTTAGCTTAGTGCTCCGCTGGCTAGAAAGATGTAAAGCCTCCCAAAAGGAGAGTAAAAACTTCTCCTATGTGAAGGGAGCCTCTGTAATGGTTTCTCCAGATTTATTTGAAGCCGAGGCGCCTTTTTACACTCTAGCTGCCGCTCGAGGCCAAAGTCTGTTAATTACCATCGTTATTAAAGCTTATTCAAAGTCTATCGTCAAACTTGTATTAAACATTTGAATGAAATTTCAAGGGAATGTAAAAAGTAAACAAAAAAGTAAAGGTAATAAAAAGCTGAAAATCCGTTTTAAAGTTATTACTGGTAAGAGTTAAACGTGAGTTTTTGGGCTTCGAAGTATGAATCGATTTTTATATCTCCTCTCCTAATATAATCCATTATTTAAAGATTGAATGAAAATATCCAGTAGCGTTGATAAATTCACTAAAGTTGTTTCAGTTCAAGATAATTATCGTAAGGTAAGTTTTCCTTACACTTTCATTTAGAAACATCATAAACGGGTACGGCTATCATTTTAAATACCGGAAGGAATGTAGGTAATAAACGAAATTAAATGTGGGTTTCCCCCTTTAATAATGCTAATAACATTTTTTAATGTGGAGAAGTTAAAAGCGACGATAATATGTTGTGAAATCCCTGTATTTGAGTTTTATAACATAAAAATTATGGGCAAGGGAATGTAAAAGAGGTGGTAAAAGAGCTGTTTTTATTTTTTGTGGAGGTTTATCATATTCAAGGCCTTATTTAATACGATATTGAAATTTTATTGCGTATACTTTTGGAACACCCGCTTTTACTTTTTGGCATATTAATCGAATTTAACCGCACTTACATTCATTTTAGAACTGGAATTAAGCCTTTCAAGCGACTAAAGTATTTTTTACATTGAAAAGTACTTTATTAAGGTCGCCTTATCTTACAATTTCCTTGATACGTTTATTACTCACGATTTTCATATATTTAAAGCTTCAACATACTGATTAAATACCCTTTCAAATGTTAGAAAGGGTGTAAAAACGATTGTACGCCTGTTTAGAGGAGTTTACGTCGTTTTCCTTAAAGACTTATATTATTGAGGTGCTATTTACTAATACCGTAATCCCCTTGTAAAAGTTAGCATTAACGGCTTTGTGGTTTAAGAAAGCCTTAATCGTTCTCGCGTAAAAAACTTGCGTTTCAGGGTAAAAGCTATTGGAATCCAACACTACCTTTTTATTATTCCGGAAAGACGTATATCTATATCTAATATGTTTTTAAACGTTGGATAAAGTTCCAACCCATTTTTAGAAATAATGATAAAGTTATTGTTCAAGTTGGAAAATAATGATCCCAAAGCCTTAGTAATCTCATCTTCTAAAATAAAAAGTATTAAATTCGTCGTAGGTTTTAGCGTCAGTTTCTAAGTTATAAAGATAGGTTTCGGAAATTTTGGGAGTTTGTTGTCGTCGATTCATAGTCAAAATCCTTGTGTTTTATGGTGTTTATAGCGCCGGGATCGAGGTAAGTGTAAGTTGATGAAATTAAAGATTTGGCTAACCTCAATCGTTAGTAGAGCTTTAATTACGGTACAAGGCTTTGAAGATATTTGTAGGTACCTATTCCCTGCGACAGGAACAGCCTCAGCGACAACTTATTAGGCGGGGGGGCGGTAAAGCCGTCTTTATTTTTGGAAAGCATCGTATGAAAACTTATTCAACGTCGGTAATTTTAAATTTATGAACCTAAAAAAGCCTTTACTACTTTAATACAAATTTTTTAAATGGTACTCGGACATTTCGGAGAATGACAGAGTCATATTTAATATGATATCATAAAATTATGATTTTGAAAGTAACGATTAACACAGCATAAACTTCGTTTTAAAGGTACCCTTAACCTACTTCAGAATACAAGCTTTTCTTGTAGTACGTAATTATATATTCTATTTGAAAACGAGAGCTATACGAAACAGATAAAGCGGGGGACGATATTACGTATGCGAATGCCTTTTTTGAGTAACGAATGACCTTAAAAGTGTCGGCCACTTGTTTTTCTACGTAGGCCCATTCGAAGATTATCCGATTAAACCAAAACCTTGATAAATAAAGGCCAGGAACTTTCAAATGCTTAGTAAGTTTGGTGACAGGGTTTACCACCTTCACGTTAATGAATACAGATGGGTTTCTATATCTATTAAAATTATACTCCTTAAGCCTTTAATATAATGTAATTTTGAATTCGTTTTATCTGAATTTCAACTTATTTCCCTCTATTTCATATTTGACTTTCCGGAAGTTTTCTTTTCAATTAATAACTTTTTAATTCAGGGACTCCGAAGCTTTTATAAAGAGCATGTTGTTCGAAAAAAATGAAAATACAGCTAGAATAAAACCGGCCGAACTTTGTCATATGAATTATATAAAAATATAAAATGAGGCAAACACATGTAACTTACCATAAACGAGATTGGAAAGTCTTATAGTAGTATTTTAATGGCGTATGCGAAGGTTTATTTCAATCAAACCACAAATAAAGATAAATAAATTGCAATATAACCCTCTATCATATATTTCAATAAAAATATGTCATTAAATAATTATTTCAACGTTTTTTACACCTCTCTGTTGAAAATATAGACGACTTTTCCGTTTGCTAAGGCTATTTCCATATCGTAAATAAGATAAACAACAAATTTGGCAACAAAACGTTGAAGTGTTCCCCTCTTGTACTGGTCGCTAATTTTACTAATAGTAAAAAATACTAAAAATTCCTACACGTTACTATTCGTTTGAACCCCTTCGAATCCACGAGGGTTAAAACAATAAACTGGTAGGACATTGGGTTAAAAATCGCGATTTCAGAGTTTAGGAATTATAAATACCTTCGATTGTATTTATGTTTGTAGAAAAACCATGAAAGTGATATACTTTTAATAGAAGATATGGAGGTGTTCTGGAATGTTTTTCTGATAAAATTTGAAAAGAGGTATTATAACGTTATCGAACCCTTCAAAAGTATTTCGTAACCCAACAATATTATAAAAAAAACTCTTTTATAAAAATTTCAACGCCCTACAATATAAAGTACTCCTTGCCAACCTAATAGATTAAAGGATTTAAGTTAACGTCGATTGTTATAAACAACCGATTTAGTGTTTTCTTTTGTAATGCATGGGATTTTTGGAAGGTATCGAGGACCGATTATCTATCAATTTTAAGTAGGTTTTTTTTTTTCAAAGTAAGGAAACGTAATACTAGTTAGCAATTTCATAAAAGTTGGGAAAGCCGGAGGTAAAGTTTATCTTAGTAATTTAAATCCCAGATCGCGCGCGTTTAACCTTTGTAAGACAGTTCTTTCGCTTGCGACAGTTTACATCGCGCGGTTAGACCGCGTCGGCTTTCCTCATGTAGCAGTAAAGGCAATCGAGTTTTGATGTTGTAAGCTTGGAGGAACATATTGATTATTGATAGGACTTTACCTGTAAGATAGATAAGTCCTTGTTTTTTCTTACTAGTAAGTGGAAAGAAAGTGAAAATGCAAAGTTAAATGTCGATAGTTTCAAAGAGAACCAAATTGAGCCATTGCTAATTCGTAGCCTGGATAATTTTATTTCTAAGTAGTTGTAAAGATCACCCCTTGTATAATTAGACAGTCAATTTTTAAATAGTATGAGTTATAGATAGTTGTCCTTTACTTGGCCGTATTTGTCAAACGACTAATCAAGTGGTTTACTTTGGCTCAAGTAGGCAAAAATATGACTTTTTGTAAGTTTCAATTGAACCAGCCGTCTGTAATACAGTTGAATTGTCAATATTACAGTGGGTTCAATTGGTTAATAAGTATTGATTCGGTTGATATTCTAAAATTAGTAACTTTTGTCATTATCATAAAATTGCTTTTGTTTTTCTAGAAATAGAGTTAAACCTGTCACGTTTGTATTAAGTTAAATTGATGATCTTTTTGCTGCTGGATTTTAACTTTGGACGTTAATTGTCATTATTCTACCTAAAATTTAAGTATAGCAAACCTATAACTAGTTACGGAGAAATTGGAGGGGTACAGAGATGAAATTCTGTGTTGCCATAAAATCTTGGTGTGCAGGGTGAACAAACCTCTTCAAGTTTCCAAATTTAGGTATATCATGTATAAATTCGTGTATAGCTTTCAAATTTACGAAAATTGTAAAATAGTATTGCTTAGTTTCACTAATCGGCCGGTACGATGTCGATTTACAACTCTATATTCGGAATAGTAACCCTTACCCAAGCCTTTAAATGTTACACCAAAGGTATCAAGTACTAAAACTTGCTATGTTAGATTAAAGCACTTCATAATTACGATTGAAGCTGACGAGACTTTTTATGAAAGATTTTATAAGGTCTTTTAGAGTCGATTTCCACAAATGTATAAATATATTAGCGTGTATATACAACATGCGATTATCAACCTCCTTTTGTTTTTGACAATTATTGTACATGATGTGTAATATTTTATGTTGGTTTTAGACTATAAAATGAAACTATATTATTTTTCTTCTTATTAGTCGATTTCATATGTAGTGATTATTTCCTATAACTGTAAAATATCTTTGTATTTTAAAAGCAATAGTTGAATATTATATGAAAGAAACATAGTTGGTAGTTAATATCATATGCGTTACGTAAATAGTATTTATTTTTTAATTGTGGCTTAAGGCAATATATATAAAGATTTTTTTTTTCAAATATGCATTCATCCCGATTCTTACAATTCTTTCTTTGTATTCGTCACAATTCTCCTGATTCCTTATCCAAATCTACCATAATCCATCCGATTCTTCATTATTGCCTGCTTTTTTCCTATATTATTTAATTATGTTGGCCACTCATTGTTACATAGCATATAAATGAGCCTTAAATATACGGTATTTCATGATGAAGAGGTGAAAGACTTCTTTAAAAGTATTGTATTATTATTCGAATATTTATAAGGCGTTTGTGATAACATAAAAACTACTTTGAATATTATCAACACGTTTTTCAAGTGTTGTAAAGTTGATACACATAGATTATCGGGGAAAGAAAAGTTTTTGTTTGTTAGCTATTAAATATATATTTGTTTTAGAGTTTTGTAATTGGTAAAGATTATACCGAGGTACTTTGCTGTTAGGTTTCAACACTTATTTACTCTATTTGTTCCATATTCCTGGTTTATATGTCAGCTTTCTATTGATTTATCAGTATGTATATGTATCTTTTAATAATTATATTCAGGTCATTTGTATTATTGAAAATTTCAAAGGTTTCATTTAGGTTACCTTTTGTTTTTACGTTAGCAAGATTCTCTTTACATGTAATCTATCGCTAGTTTTAAATTTCCCTCCTTGCTTGAAAGCTATTGGATCAATTATCAGTTTATTTTGTCTTGTTATGCTAATTTTTCCAAGGTAATCAAACAAAACTTCAAAATTCGTACAAATAACAATGGAAATAAGTGGTAGTCCAAATTATTTAGTAACCATATTCATGGTATTCATAATCACTACAATGAGATCGAAGCCTATCATTATACCCTAGATTCCCAAAGAAAAATTACCATATGTCATCGTTTTGTATTTCATAAATAACGAATAAAAGACGTTTCAAATGATAGTATATTATTCTTTTCCATTGGTTACTATTTTGTAAACGATGATTATTACAAAACTAATCTATAAAATTATTTCAGCGTTGTTTGAAAAGGTACCTTCCGTGAAGATCATCATTTTCGCTGTTCTCAAGTTCATATAGATCATGTGAAGATTTTTATTCATACGTTACATTTGATATTAATGACTATGATTAAATTTATGCTTATTTCTAGATAGATTCTATGGTGGAGGTATTATTGAAAGGTTGTCAAAGGATTTGGTATGATATTTGATTGCAATATCAACGCCACAAATACGTGGTTGAACATTCTCTTGTATTTTATGACATTTTGTCTTATCAATAATAACATAAATATTTCTCTTTCTTTTTTATTGATGGCTCATTTAAAAATTATCCGTTTTTATATCTTCCTTGTAAACAGATTTTCAAATTGTTTCACCCCATTCAGTTATTAATATCTATTATGAAAATTTGTTCAACTTTGTCAATTATAATAATTCTATAGGTTTTTGATTTTTGTTAACGAATTCCTGTATATATAAAAATAATATAAAATTAATTGACCTACCGAAGATACCAAAATATATGATTTGGGACCGAAAGAAATAGGTCGAAGTTCAAACGTATCATGTAAAGACTCGTTGGGAAATGATTTTAATATATAACAAAGCAGTAAACACTAGTTTCGGTGATGCAGTATGATAGTTTTACGTATTTTATCATTATCTACAATAAGTATTTGTCGTAAAGTTACTGTGGTAGTTCCTCAAGTATAGTGCGTTCAATATTTATATAAATTTATGCATAAATTTGAGTAATAACGCTTTATTTAAGGGTCATATGTTTATATGTAATTAAATTAGAGGCAAAAATAACGGTTAATTGTTACTTACTTTCCAAATCATCACTAACTATACAAGGATTAATCCTTTTCCTTTGTTACGGTATTCTCGAGTAATAAGACGTTATTTTTCGAACGGCTTTCTTGACGTAATACCCTTAATTTAATGAACTATTCCGTAATTATACCAGAATATATCGTTCTTTCGTTTGAATTTCGGATTCAAATATGATTGGTAAATCTTTTTGTTCAAAAATGTTATTAATTTAATTTTTTTTTCCTTCTTTCATGGAATTTTCAGGTTTTGAAATAAATTCTTCAACTTTAAATGTAACGGCAAAAACTTCGTCATGTTTTTAATATACAACTAAGGTTGTACATTAAGTTCTAAAAAGTGTATTATCGTTATGTTCCATGTTTCTAAGTTAGTATTAGTTATTGTCAAATGATATTTATAGCGCTTGTAGTCGTCCTTAACATCGTTGTGCTAAAAGTTCATTAACAATAAGTTTAGATAAGTTATATGAATCTAATTACCCGGGTACAACTATATTTATTGGTTTATCTTATATGTTCATTTTTCTGTAATATAGTTTACCGATGTAGTGCGAATTTTGAGAGGTTTATTTAACATATGTATCATAATTCTCAAGTTTGTAATACTAATAATTTTAAAGGGTGCGTCAACATTATTTGAGTTTCACTCTGAAATAAAAACTTCTGCCTTTAGTAACAATATAAAAGTTTGGTAGACCGTTAGCCAGTTTACATAAAACTTTATATGGGTAATTGATTTGCTTGTACTATAAATTGAAAGGAGTACTGTAATGTAATTGACTCGCAGTAGTACATTTTACTTTGACTATATTACACTTGGACTTCATTTTAATACTGAAGGCTTTTTGTTTTTTTAGTGTTAATGCGTTTTATAGGAATAGTTTTCAGTAACGCAAGTAATTCCCTGTTACTTCTCTATTACCATTTATATAGTAATTTCACGGTATACCGCTTAAAATCTACAAACAAATGCCAAATCATATTTATATTATTATGTATCAATACACATATAATTCTATTTTGTATCCAACTGTACCAGTAAATTAAGTTTATGTCGTTAACAATCTGGCACTTTTGAAATTCTCCACAGAAATTTTACTTTTTTCTCTACCCGTTGTTATGTAATATTTTGATAGGTGACTCTTTGATGTTTCTATCTATTTGTATAGTAAGTCTTTAAATATTCACAAACCTTTTTTAAAAAAAAAATCAGTGTTAACTTCATTGTGATATCAACCAGATTATCTTTGACATCAAATTAATGGAACTCTTTACTTTCACTTATTTTGTAGGCTTTGCAAAAAGCCATTACGTTGATTCTTAGTCATTTTTCATTAGTAATTCTTAACTTGGAAAAGCATTCAAATGAAACTTGTAAATCAGTAAAAATGAAAAATTAAATGGATGAAATTCTTAATCATTTTGTAAAAATATTCAAGGTTTCCTATATGAACATAATTATACCGAGGCCGGCTATTATATCGTAAAATTCGGAAGTAAATACATTGCGTATAACCCTTTTTCACTTAATATAAGTCTAGTAAATTATTTTTCAGGTAATAGTCAACTAAGGATTCTTTCATTTATTCTAGTTAACGATTATTATGGGAAATGCAATCAATCTTGATAGGTTGATATTATTTACAAACGAGTCGTTCGTAATGATCGTTAACTTAACATTCTCCAAATTCATAGAAATTATATTATTATTTAGGTAAAAGTTGTTTCTAGCTACCTTTATCGCTTGTTAAATCGTTTGTCGTACTTATCAACCGGCTTTTACACTCATACCGTATTCAATAGGTTATACGATGCCTTGGATTAATATAATGTCGCTATTTAATCGTCATGGACACCTTATTCCAAATGTAGTTTAGCTTTTACAATATTATTTTTGTTAATTTTAATTCGGTTAATATTTTAAACCTTATAATTGAAGCTAAGGTATTTGATATAGTCAATATTATATATACAAGTTGACGATTTATCCAAATGAAACGTTTAACTTGAGTTAAAGTTATGAAAAGCGTATACTTCAAGAATTTCGAGGTATTAATCGCACGTTGCTTTAATGTTCAAAATTCATCATTTCGATAAAAAATATCATTTGTTTCAATGATTATTATGCTGAAACATTTATTGGATTATCTCATGAATACGTATGAGTTCTATTTTGAAAGTTTCATGCACATTTTAGACCTTAAGTATAACTGGTAAATAAAAATGAATCGATACCTATTTAGATTAGTTTATATAGTAGTTTAACGTATGGTATAACTATTTTTTTAAGTATTTTCTCTGTAGGTTTTAAGTTAATATTGGTAAAACTATATTCTACAAATTCATCGTTAATTATATCTACCATTCAATCATATAACAGCTATTAAGGCTGAGATTTCTATTTATACTAACCATCAAACCTACTGTTAATATGATTATCAAAAATCAACTAATCATTTAACTCATTAGCAATTATGTAAAGATTCAATTTTTGCTTTTATTAACATATTTTCAACCGAGTGAATGTAACTATTGGTATCACTTATGCGTTGTTTTCCCTTTGATTTAGTAAACAATTTTCGACTTTAAAATCGTAAAGTTAGGAATCACAAGGTTAAAGTTGTATTTAGATACCAATTGTATAACATTTCATATGATTAGTTGGTCAATCTTGATCCTATCTTTTTCTTTAAATGGTTTACCCGGGTGTTTAATAAATTCTTTCATACGAAGATTGATTATTTACTTTTGGTAATAATGTTTTTTTTCTCAATAGGTTTGTACGTGTACTCTGGTTTATATTTCTCATCTGTATCGTTGGAATTTCTACGTTTTGGTCGTTTACCTCGCCGCCGTAGTTCCATCCATTCCTCAATTATTCATGTAATTAGGTTGTATTGGTTAATTAGTTCAGTTTAAGGATTTTCATTGGTCATTTCCTTAATATCAAGTTTGATATTGGTTGTATGAAATATCGTAAGACTCTTAACAGTTTTAATAACTACTTTAAGATTAGTGATATTGAAAATGTTGAATGGACTTTACCATTTATCTGGGTTTCAATATACGAAGACGTCGCTTTGTAATAATAAAATTAGCATGTTCATTATCGATGAGCCGTTCTCCGCCTTGAAAGTATTGTTCATTTTGTAATTCTTTTCAATATTTATCGTATATTGTAACCTTCTTTGAAGTATTTTTACCGATAAAAATTATTAATTAAATAAATGTATTTTCAAAAAAACTAATAAGATTGGAATTAGGCTTTCAGGGCCCATTTTATTATTTAAAGCCTTTAATTCCATTTCAAGTTGTATCTTTTAATGTATCCAACTTTCAAACTCTAACTTAAGGATATTATACTCTTTTAAAGTAAGTTTTATATCATTTCGATATTTCCGATACTCCAATAAGTCTTAATAGGTACCTATTTACTTTAAATTCCCATTATCTTAGTGTCAATTTCAAACTTCGCCGCCGTTAAGTAAATATCAATACTAGGGACAATGATGTTTGGTAAATTCAGGTACATATTGATTTTCAACATCTTTAACTTTCACGTATATCTCGCTATAAACGACTTAAGCACCTTAAAAAATGAAAACAAGTTACCGAATCTACAATATAAAAAAAAATATTATCTATGTAGAAAATATTATTTAAAATTTCATAATTAAAGTCCTTATAGTTTATTAGGTAGACCTAAACCTTTTGAATACTTGGGTGTAAGTTTGGTAATAATGGACAAAAATTCCAATAGTATTTAATGCGAAGTATTTCACATCTTCATATTCTACGGATTTCAAAACTGTATATAACCTGTTGACGACTATATACTTTAAGCGCCAATAAAATAAACTTATTTTCGATTTGGTCAAACTAATGACTATTATTTTTAGCCCTTAAGAATAAAACCACAAATATTAATATTTAATGACGAAGTGTAATTTCAGGTCTTTCTTAGCAAACTTGTCAATGTTAACGTTGATATTAACCTTGAGACTTATTTTGTTTTCTAATTAAACACCGAATGAGATGGGGGACTTCAAGATACCAAAGGTAATTGGTTCAAAAAAATTCATACAATTATTATTCTCAATGATTATAGTTCCTTACTTGAGATAAGTTCGTTTTTATATTTACCGGAATTTCGATAATTAATATCTGTCCCGATAGTGTTTTCCCGTCGTAATATAATGTATTACTAATACCCCTTTGCTATATACCTTATTACCTCCATTTTTGATGTAATTTATTTCAAAGGTTCCATTAGCGTAAAGATTTCCCAGATTAAAGGTATATAAGAGATTAATAGTTTGGTCGTTATGATAAAAGTAAAGGTCTTCACTTATCAATCAGTATAGGAAAACTTAGTTGGTTAGTTACCAAATTGCTTTGAAGTAAGTATGTCTATAATACGTAATTTACTTTAATACGTCGTCTTTATTGTATAATTCGTACTCGTCTTCTTATTTTTAGATGAGATTCAAATAGTTATTTTCGGAAATAGTAAGTTATTGTGTGTAATGAATCATCTAATATTCATAAATTTCAATAATAAGATAACAAATTAACTAACAACTGGACTTACTACAAATCCAACACTATTTATAACTATTTAAATGATAATTCTTACGATTATTATATTCTATTGAACTTTCGCTACGTTATGATCAATAGTATAGCTTTCAATTTAGTAGATTTTAACCATATTTTAAATGTATTAACCTATCATATTTACAGTCTATGTAATAACTCATTAAAAGACCTTTATTGTGTAAGGTACGGAAATTATTATCCTAATAGAATATATAAACTAGGTTAAGCGTGAGCTCTATTACATTAGTAAACGATAACCAAATTAGTTGAAAAAGCTTTCAAAAATGATATTTAAGTCTTATAAGATATATTCAAATTCTTTGATATTTGTAATGATTTCCTGAATGTGTTTCCTAAATATCGCTTTTCCAAAACATATCTTCTCTATTGTTCATTCATATAATGTTAACTTGTCTAATATCTAATTAAATATATTTACGGGGGTGTATTTCTTCTTCTTCTTAGTTATTATCATCCTCTAAAGTATTGATACCAAATTAGTGTAATATTACGTAAGGTATAAGTTGTATTCGAAGTAACTCTTCATTCCGTTACAAATCTCACGAAATTTACATGCCTTAATTAGGAAAATTGAGTAATAATACATAGAGTGGTCTTTGAGTATTATTGTAAATAGTGAATAAAAACCTAAAAATTAAACATATTTCCATATACAGATGTTAAAGAACGACATTATATTTCTATTGAGTAAATCATAAATGTTTTGTTATATTTCTTCATTTTATTCTAGATACTAAAGCAATACGTACGGAATTTTCATTCAATTTTAACCATCTTAACCTTTTAGATAGGTTCATTATGATAATAATCTCAATAGTAGATAATATTACTTATAATTAACCTATATTTTAGGCCTTTGAAGTCTTGGTGGTAAAGTTAATTACTAGTAACCTAACCTAAGAAATAAAGTTCTATGGTAAAACCTGTAGTAGATATACATGCATAAGCGTACCTTTTGAAGTGTTATAGAATCGTGTCATGCGTAACTTACCATAAAAACAATCTTAATAGTTTCAATGATCCTCTTTATTTGAAAGTAAGATAACGCCGATATCAATTCCTTGTATCTAGTTAACATCTATTACTTCACGTGATTTTTTTCCGCCGAAAGTATATCTCGCGTTACTATAGGTAGCGTTTAAAATACCTAATAAATCAACAAGTTCTTTCAACTATGAAATTGGGTTAAAGACTTAACTTATATGGAGATTAGTAGCTAATACTTTGGAACGTATATAATAATAATCTTTCATTGTAGTTTCTACTTTTACCTTGAAGTTTTGGGTTCAATGATTTTCAAATAATTGATTTATTTGAGCTAAATTACAAGGGGTATTTGTTGGTAGGCTTTGCCTAAAAATCTTTTAGACGTTGCAACGTTATCGATACGATTGGTCGAAGTAACAGTTGTATTGTGTGGTCAAATAGTGGATGTATTTTTCTAGGTTTGGAAGACCGCTAGCTGGTCTGCACAGTAATTTACATGGTCAATTGCTTAGCCCATGCCCCAGTGTGAGGTGGGCGTATACTGTACTTGACTTATAGCCAATAAAGTAGGCACATATAAAACAATACACTCAACTTGCAGTCAGTATAATCAATTTTACTATAAGTAAAGTTGACCTATTGAACTGAAATTACTATAATTCCAACACCGGCGGCTTTTTAATTTATGCGCGTACGTCAGTGCAGTCGACTAATTGTTTCCGGTCAACGCTAAACTACGACCTCGTTAACTAGACAGACTTTTGTCAATTCCGATTAACTTCTTCATCGAATTACATTTATTTTCACTCAAATTAGCTCTAATTATCATCGATTGCTTTACGACTTCAAAGCTCAACTTTAATGATTTTTACAAAAGGCTTCTCCTCCACAAGCCTATATAAACTTAATTATGCCAATTAAACAAGTTACCATCATCAGTTCCCTAACGGTCTTCAAATTCACCAGCATATCTCTAACCGCCGCTACGTGATTTGGCTTTACTAAGTAGCCTCTTAACTTAACTTTTGATATGTAAGGTTAGCTTATTATTATACATATACCTTTTATGGTTTTCATTTAGCGATACTTTTTTCATAATATTAGAAGAATTGTCTTTCCAGTTAATTTACTAGAACTCCTTAATCCTTCTATCTTTGTAGGATTCGCGAATTGCCATTACGTCAATTATCAGGCGTTTTTCGCTGGGAATTCCGAGCTTCAAAAAGTATTAGAATAGGTTCCTCGAATCAGTATATATTACCACCGGTATAAAAGTAATCTTTAACTGACTAGTAATAACGTTCAGGGTCCCTTACAATTCTATGTCTATATTAAAGCTTGTCATTATACCGTAAACCTTTAAGCTACTAAACTTTACGTAACCCTCTCATATTTGACGGAGGTTTAAGGAATTAGGCTACCGATATTGCTAAACTGATCCTCTCGCCTAACTTTATTAATAATGATTATTAAAAAGTCGATTTGGAAGAATAAATCGGTATTATTTATAAAGAACCTGTTTGTAAAAATTACGAACCTAGCCTTCGATAAGTTTATTGGAATTATATTAATCCCTCGATCCAAGTTTTGTATTTTCGACTTAAACATCTTATTAAGCCAGTTAAAGTCTTCATTCGCTAGGCTTTATATTTTTACCGCAATGAATAGGTCGTAAGAGGACTTTAGGTAAAACAAGGTGGCAATATCACTACCACAAGCGCGTTATTTTAGGTACTGTTAGACCTTAGCTATACTAATTTTATTGATTATAGCCATGTTGTCGACTTAGTCCTCTTAGAGAAAGTTAGAGCCAGCATTAATACTAAGTACACGAATGCAAAATTCGTTAAATTTAAGTTGATTGCCTTTTGTCAACATTGTGATTGGTTTATAATTCTAGAACTTAAAGTCCTTAATCGTCCACCATTCCGATATTACAAAGTTGGACGTTCTAACGAAAATGGTATTATTAATCCATATACCTATTAAGCTGAAGTCTTTCTCTTAAGTTACTAGTAAATGTAGGTTGTATATAAAAGACCTTATACTTAGCTTTGACTTAAAGTACGATTGGTTGGTTAAAAACTAATAAATACTTATTTTAACTAGTTCTTACATTGGATTAATACATCGTATTACCGTCTCCGAAAGGTAGATAACACGTAGTTCCTATGGTAATTCTAGTGAGACTATTCTTTACAGGTCGATTACTCATTACGTATATACTCCCATTATATTTCGGTTATTAAATGTAAATTTACCTTTAGTTTTAGTTAACAAATTTTTTATTAAGGCAACTACCAAATGCTAGCTAATCTTATGAATTATTAGATATTATATAAGGGTTCAATGTTTACATTCATTACCGTATTTTGAGGCTATTTGACGTGATTTTTGTACGACCACTCCATAGTCTTACCTTTAAATTTATAAATAAATTTCGATATTAAAATTGTAATATTTGGGTTTCAAAGGTTAAAGTCAGCCTTCAATACGAATTATACGACTCCTTAAGTTAATATGCCGTTAAATTTGACCTTGTTTCTTTCCCTAAATTGTTTACCAGAGGTTTTAATAATGTATTATACTTGAAGCTTTAGTGCTAAGTTTTCATCCTTCTTTTGGTTTACCCAAATAGTATTATAGATACAGCCCAATGTATATTCCTCCTTTTTAATATCCCTCTTCTTAGGGGTCGTTCGCGCTGGCGGCGTTGCATCAGCTTATATATTACAGGTTAAGAAGGTTTGTATTAGCTCGGTCGTTTGGCTTAAGAGTTTCTATCATCAGTTGCCTTAATATATTGCTTAACTTGGTTAATACGAAACGTTATAAAGCCGTTAACAGTTTTAATATCGATTTTAAAGTTAGCAATACTTAAGATTTTATATAGGCCCTCCTATTTTCCTAGCTCCTTCCACACGAGAACTTCACTTTGCAACGGCAAAACAAGTACGTCCATAATCGTAAGGCCGTTCCTAGTGTTAAAGGCGTTATTAACTTGGCGGCGTGCTGATTCCTTTCACAATTACTTTAGTGCTTTTCCGTAAGCTATAGCTCGTTTTTAGGTATTTGCTAATAGCGGAGATTCACTCGTCAGGCTTAAATACGTTTCAAAGACCAATAGCGTTGGTATTGGGCAGTTAAGTCTCACAATATCGTTTAACACTTATACCTCCATTAAAAGGCGTGCATTCGGATCTGTAAAGCTTTTAATCTTTCACTTAAAGATATTATAAGTTCTTCAAAGCAGTACGTATACCCTTTTCAACTTTTTAATACTTTAGTAGACCTTTACAGACAACTATTTATACTAAATTCCTATTATTTTAATATATTTTTAAAACTCAGCCGTCGTAAAATTGGTGTGAATATCGTTGATAACGACGTCAGGTAGACCAAAGTACGTATTAATACCTAGTATCCTTAGTGTTTTCTACGTACCCTTTACTAGAAAGAACTTTAGAAACTTAAATTTTTAAAAAGAGGTTACAGAGTTTACTCCATGAAAAATAGCCTTATTATCCAAGTAAAATATATTAATAAAAACCTCGTAATTAAAGTCTTTATACTCGTTTAATATAAACTTCAATTTTAGAGTGGCTTGGATATACGTTTCACAGTAGTGGTAAAGCTTTTCGATAACTTTTAGGGTATAGTATTTCATATCTTCATACCCTGTAGACTTTAGGACTTTATATAGCCTATTAACAGTTGGATAATCAAAACGCCAGTGTAATTAGTATATCCCCAGATCCGTTAGGTTTAACACCACCACCTTTAACCCCTAAAGATAAAACTATGAATACCTCTACTTAAAACCTAGCGGAAACCTTAAGCCGTCATTAATCAACTTGTTGGCGTTAATGTTAACGTTAATGAAAAGGGTTTTTGTATCCTTCAACCAAAGAAGAAAAGGTGTAGAATTTTCAGAATGTGAAACGTAATTAGCTTTAAAAAAGTTTAAATTACCGTTATCTCCAATAACTATAGTTATTCGTCTGATCTAATGTTGATTTTGGCCTTACCAACATCGTAACGATTAATCTTGGTAACCGTAATGCTTTCCATACGCAGCGCCACGTACTTCGAATAGCCTCTTATTAAGTACTATACTGCCTCTATATTTAATATAATACCTTAAAACGTGTAATTCGTATAACGATCGCGGAGATTGAAGATATATAAGGGGTTAAGGGCTTAATAGGGACAAATAGAGAGGTCTTTACTGTCTAAGAGATACAGTAAGATGTAGTTGGCTAGTTACTAGGCCGTATTAGGGGCTATGTTTTTATATTACGTAATTTGCTTAGCGGAATATTTGTCGTTAATTGGCTCATCACTCTGAAAGTTTACAATTTAATTTAAGTAATCCCATTTAAAAGTTGTAGTGTATTAGATATAGTATATTACCTTTTTATCATTGCGTTCGGTTGGGGGGTGTCGAGTTTACTAACAGCCAGACTTGCCACAAACTCAATATATTTTGCAATTATTATGACGATAGTTCTTGCGGTCAATGGGGTTGACTCAATCTTAATAGTATTAGCATGGTTGTAACCTCTAGTCCAAGGTCATTAAGCCAGATTTTAAGCTTTAAATAAGCTTATAGCCGTACTTGTAGTCGACGTAGTTAATTACTATAAGGTCTTCTTTATCCACATTAGGAAAGTTGCTGGCTTAGGGGTATATACAAAGCGAATTTAGCATATGCGTTATTAAAGTTATAAACAAAGAGCGTAACTGGCTAAAAAGGCTTTCGTAGGTGGTATTTAGGCATTATAAGGCGTATTTAAACTCGCTAACACCCTTGACAGCTGCCTGTACCTACTCGCGAAGTTTAGCTTCGCTAATATAGGATTTTACCATTTCCTTTTAATATAATATTAACTTGTTAAGTATCTAATTTAGCCCATTTATTAGTGTTTCCTCCTCTTTCTTTTTCGCTATTATTGTGATTTACCTCATGGTAACCCAGTCCATATGGTATTTAATAAGGTAGACATCGTATTCGAAATAGATCTTTATACCATCGTAAACTTCGCAATAAGTATTTATTCGGGTTAGAAATGTTAGGTAGTAATCGTTGGCGTACGTTGTAAGGATTCCGGAAAATATTAAGTGAAAATAAAAAAATGGAACCTCTATTTACTTACAAATGTTTAAAAAGGGTATTATCCTCGTGTCAAAGAGGTTGAAAGGCTTTCCGTTATACTTTTTTATATCGTTTCAAATCCTAGAGAAGTTCGTAAGGAGTTTGTAATTGATATGAACCATTTTAACGGTTATTGGAGATAGACTACAATAGTTATTCTAGTTTTTATTAATGTTTCCTGGAAATTTAAGTTTTGAAGCATCCGAAGTGCAATGATAAGGGTAATTGCTAATCGCTTGACTCAAGGGATAAAGTCCTATAGTAGAATCTGTAGTGGGATCACGCGTATAGGTAAACCTGCCGTAGAAAGGTGCTTAAGGGGTTTGGTGATTTCAATTAAAGGGTTAGGAGGTAAAAAGGACTTTAAGGTTTTAAGGGAGTTAACGGTCTTACTTAATTAACTAATAGAGAGCTCCAACGTCAATTCCGCTTTACCCTGTTGAAAACCGTTAATTTACCTGCCTTGCCGCCGCTAAGGTTGTACTATGCGCTGTCACGAAAAGGTGTTAAGCTATCGAATAGGTTAACAGGTTCCTTATTTTTAACGCATAAAAAGGCTTAACTTAGCTAAGAGAAAAGGGTACTTCCCTTAAAACGCGTATAAGAATATTGAGATTCCTTAACTGCCTTTCCTTTTAGGTGTAGGTCTTGAGGGCATTTTTCAAGTTGAGCTAATTCGAAAAAGATTTACGTTAACCCTTTCAAAATCTTATTTGGTATGTAAATTCTACGCTTATTAACCTTTGCCTTTAATTTTGTTTTAACAGTACATTAGATTATATTTTACATGTTAATATTTTATCGGTTAAAAAACTTACGTAAATCTTAGAAAACGCGTTAGCCACTACCAAAGTCTTTAACGACATCAGTATCTATAATGTATTCGCTAGCGTAATTAATTAGGTATTTTTCAGTTAAAGTCTTATCGGAGTCCCTAAACTAAAAGTATTCATTGTAAATTGTAGAAAGGATAGGTTTGAGAGCCTTAATTGCTTCCTTTCTGGCAGGGTCGGCGATGGTGTCAATTCTGGTGCCTACGGTAGCCATTTTAACAGTCTGGCTGATGTGGGACGTATTGGGCAAGAGACTTAGTGTTTTGGTGTAAAGTCGTGTGAGAATTTAGCAACTTAACGTAAAGTCACACAACATAGCATTTCGGTACAACTTAGCGATTTTTAGTTTTTTTCGTTTAAGTCAGCTAACTTGGCGATTGAAAATAGCGTAAGGGAAGTGAAAAGTATAAAGTAAAGGGAAAACTTGATGTTTAGGCAAAAGTTTGATGTGGAAGGTAAGGTCGAAGATTTTTTTAATATTATTATTTAACCATGTGACTTAGTTGTTTTTATAGTAATAGGACTCGCAGTAATACCAACTTATCCTTCTTCTTACTTACCGAACTTTGAAACTTCTAACAGTCAATTTTAACGTCTTTAAAAAGAATATTTGATAAAGATTTTTTGGTGTTTTCAATAGCGATACCGTCGCTTACTTTCAAATTGTCGTTATAGACTGACGTAACCTAAAAATCTTCCTTGTTTTTGAAGCCCTTATAGACCGGCGTAGTACTTATGGAGGCTTTTCGTAAAAAAATTTCCTTTACCCTGGCCGCCATTATTAAAGTAAAGCGTAACCGGAAAATAGCCTTTTTTTTTACTTGGTCAATCTGTGTTTGACACAATAAATACTGATTATTGTTGGTAGACCTTGCCTAACAAGCCTTTAGACGTTGCAAAGTTGTCTATTCGATTGATAGAAGTAACAGTATTATTGCGTGGTCAAGTGGTGGATGTATTGTTTTAGGTTTAGCAGATCGCTAGCCGGTCTGCACAGTAATTTGTATGGTCAATTGCTTGGATCGTACCCTAGTGTGAAGTGGGCGCATACTGTACTTGACTTACAGCCAATACACTAGGCTCATACAAAAAAATACACTCAACTTGCAGCCAGTATAGTCAACTTTACTGTAAGTAAAGTTGATCTATTGCATTGAAATTACTACTATTCCAACTGTATTTGATAAATTGGCTCGTTTATTGAGAATTGAAATACCTCAGTTACGCGTATACATTTGCTCTGAACTATTCTCACGGTCTTGATCTACATTTCAATAGTCTAAGTACCGAAACATTCGAAAAATTCTTCAAAATCCTGTTTTTTTTCTCTCCAAAACTATACATTCAATAAAAATTGACCAAAAATAATCAAGTAATTTTTAGTTGAATCGAAATAAATTCTTTAATTTCAAGTTCTTCATTGCAATACTTAGAAAAAATGGATATAAGTTCCTTTATAGTCCTTTTTTTTAAGTTTTTCAATATTATTTTAACGTTTCAGCCTATAAACTAATATCTATTCAGTTTACGCGGGGTAAAGACTTGAAACTTACCGATTTAGGAATATATTTGCGTAAAGTAACTATTTATTACGACCGGATGATTTTAGTGTTTCAATTAAGTATATTAAGTTCGTAATATAAGGTAGAATCATTGAAATTCAAGGTAAATTAAAACTTATAGGGTTTTTTTAAATGAAGTTTTTTGAGATAAAGTGTTTAAATTTAAAGATTTATACTTGAGATTCTCAATAATAATAATTATATAGCTGCTTGCTAACTATAAGGGTTTTGACGACTAAGTAATCGTTTTTCAACGATTCAAAAACTTTAACATTTGATTTTAACGCTTTTTAAAACTTAATTCTGCAAGATCTTTTAATTCTTTTGATAATGATACTGTCGATACCTTTTAACTACGTTAAGAACCGCCTCAATCTCAATATATTTTCTACCAATTGCCGTAAAACTCGTCGCAATTTGTAAATTCCTTTCTCAAAAACCTTCACTTAAATTCAATCACATAAATTGCTGTGAAAAGTCGTCTCCTCTTTTATATAACTTATCCGTATTTCACTTAATAAAAAATAATTAGTATTGATAGAACTTTAGACGCTATAACATTATATATCAAAAATATTGTTGAAGTAACAGTAAAATTGTAATGGTCAGGTGATTGGTATTTATTTCTTTTAAGTTTGATTAACCGCTAGCCTGTTTACACACCACTTTGTATGAGAAATTACTTAGCTTGTGCCTTAAATTGAATGGGTGATCCTACTGGAATTAACTTAAAGAAGTGCAGTAAACCTTGACTGCACTGCACATAAGTTCTAATGCAATGGGGTATATGTTTTGGCCAACAATTAAATTTGTGCTGGTGGTAATTTAAAAGGAAAAACTTGGTATCTAAATGAAATAAGAAGTTTTTTTGCTGAGCGAATGCGTAAATATAGAATTTTTCGGCTTAATTTAAATATATTGAGGTTGGAAAATAGCGTATTAAAGTATAAAACTTGTTAAAAAATAATATAAAACGTTATTATCGGAATTGAATTTGTAACTCATTTTTTTTCATTCCTCGAATCGGATTCGGGTTTCATTATCACTTAACACAACTCCAAATGAACCCCTTAACACATGATATACGATATTTGTAAATCTAAGCAAAACAAATATATATATATATCATGTTTTCATATTATAGTAGCATTTTAATAATGGTATTTATTGTGTTGTAGGTATTTATTTCTTTTAATTGGCATGTTGGGGTTAATGTAGTACTTCTCAAATCGTATACTCATGATCTATCTTTAGTCTTGTATCATTCTGCACATAATTCTTGTATATCCATCTTATTTTTTAGTCTTCGCCTGATTTTGTACCATATATCTACCGTTTTTCTTGTTTTTAGATACTTTGGTACACATACTAACACATGAACTATTTATTTATTTGTTATCCTAAATTATTCATGTATTGGTAGTTATTAATCGCTTCAAAACTCTGTTTGAAGTGGGTTTAGTTATTGCGTTTACCCGGTATGTTTACCGTAAATATAATGGAACTCATTGGTTTCCTTAGCTGTATATACCTCAAAAAATGTCATGACGTTCATTTTGAAATGTTTTTCATTTATTATAGCAAACTTGAAAAGGTAGTTATATAGTTTACGAAAGTTAGAATATATAATAACAGGAATGAGTGTCAATTTAAAACGTTTGGCAACAATACCAAATGTATTATTAGAAGCTATTTCTATATTAAAACCTAATATCATGCCATAAAACCTTATCGACAGCATGATTTAGGTAATTATTTCATATTTAACATGTGTTAAATGGATAAAATTACTGTTAAAGCTAAAACATCTCTTTTATTACCTGTTTTTGTTTACAAACATTATAATGAATTCAATTTATAGGCTTGATTCCGTATTATTATTACACGAAGAATTCGTAAAGATCATTAACTTTACTTGTATGAAATTTACCAATACTTCATTCATACATTTATCAAGATAATTCATTGATTATTAAAAGCGTTTCTTAAATCTATTATAATCGCTTTCAGATGCATCTTCGGCCTCAGATATAATAGATAGATTGTAGGTTGCATTCAGTTGATGAATAATGATGGTATAAGTATTACAAACACAGAAGTTGAGGAAGTATTAGGCTCTAACCGTATATTTTTTCATTGTCGTTGAATTAACGTTTTGTTTCTTTTAACTTATGTTGAAATACGTATTATCCGTATTTTTATCGGTACATGTATAGATTTTCAAGCCATTCAGATCCATCTAAATGGTCATATCCAAAATGTTGATAAGCTTATGTTTTGAATTGAATATATTAATAATACGATATTTCTTTGATGCGAAAGTAAGTGTGTTTAAACAGATTACATTGTTGGTATATATACCGATTATATCGAACTTCTTACCGTTTACTGTTACGAAAAGATATGAAACAAAGATTAAGTAAATTATATTAGATCCTGTTTCGAAATGCGTTTATTTCATTGGAACTTAATGAATATTTACTTCATCTACTTGTAATAGCGGCTTCACTCATTGTATAACTGTCCTAAGTAGGAAATTATCATGTAATTATTCATATAATTTTAAAATATGGTTTTTGGAAGTCGGTAACCAACTGTCTATACGTTTGTATTATAACGCTACTATAAAAATTGAATTTCCTCCATGTTATAAGGCTGTAAATAATAATAACCATTAGTCATCAACAGAATTTCATGGTTATAGAGAACTATATAAGGGTATATTCCTTATCATCATCGTTATAACCCTAAGAAATTTATTTGGACTTCTAATATAGCTTATCTATTATTTTACTCACAATTTATCACGTATTTGTATCTTTAAACCGTTCAAGATTTTGTTCAAGTAAATATTAATACAATGTTAGTAGCCTTATATCATTACAAAGTATTTGATGTGAATATCTAATCGATATAGCTGGTATTGTGTTGTAAGTAGTGTTTTTTTCTAAATTGAGTATACCGCTAGCTGATTTTAATACTAGTTTTTATAGTAAATTGTTTATACCCTACAATATATGAAATGAAGCATTGTATTATAATGGATTGGTGGTTCATATATATACTTGACCGTATTACAATTGATTTCTGTTCTAACACTAGCGACTTTTTATTCAGTTTTGTACGTGTGTACTACTATACTCACGTATTTATATATAGTAATAGCGTAAAATCTTCCAGTTTTTAGTGGTTATTTCTTTATAAACCCCCGTCTTTTTCATACCTAAATTATGTTATAATTACATACATTTATATTATAACTTAAGTTATTCACCTCTTTTACTCCTGCACATAAATCATCTTTTACAAACCTATGTGTGGCTAATTTGCCAACTTTTACTGGTAGTTTTGAATAGGCTTCTTGTCCGTATTTGCCTGGTATTTTTTCGTGTTATCAAGTTACTACTGCTAGTCTTTATTCCGTTTTCAAAAGTTCATATATCTTTTAGAATAATGGTTAATTTATTGGTATCCTTTCAATTTTCAGGATTTCGTTAGAAGTAACCTAGGTCATTCAATAGTTGAATTTGTTTTTAATGTTTAAGCATTTGAAATCATCGATTTTTCGTGTTCTGTATACATTTATAAATGTAATTAAATTTGATATTAAATCATTTTGATTACCCATTGCGTGGTTGGATTTTGATTTGTAAAGGTTACGCGAATCGATACAAATTACTATTCATATGTGAAAGAATACCATTTACTGAGTGATAATATTTAGTAAACTATCGGTTATCATACTTATATCAAAATTTGTCCTTATACTGTAATCTTTAAGTATTAGTTAATTTTGTATGACGTGTTCACGATTGACGAATATTTAGTGAACGAGGTTTGCAGGAATGGAAAATCGTCAATTAAATTTGTCTTCGTTGATAAATATTATAAAGTATTTGATTTTAGAGATTAAGTTGACGTTTTTGGTGAAAGACCCGTTCCTCAAGATTATTCACTTCACCGTCATTAAATATACTAATGTTATGTTATTTTTGGTGCATATTACTTTTTCTAAATTTAATACTTATGTTCATTCCATTAAAGTATTTATCTTAGGGTCCGGGATTTATACTATAATTTATGGATTGTAGGATTCTTTAAAATATTCATCGAGCATTACAATGTAAGCTCTCCGAACCCTCTAATAATGTTATATTGGACTCTTACGCTATCGGCTTTATCAATGTTTGTTAAATTAGTGTGTTGGTTCTTGTAGCATAGGTTTACGTAAGTATAACAATTTTAATTCATATTGTAAATACGCATTAACGATTTATTAAGCTCCAATTACATACTTTTAGTTAACATTTGAATCTGTTAACATTTTTGAAGATATAAGTGCTGAAGAATGAGCTACTTCGCTACTATATTTCCTATTATAACCAAGAAAAGCGTATTCTTAATTATTATACCAATCATTTAATATTTCCAATTGTAATAAATATATACTGATAAAACGATAATATGTTGATATTTATCTTAACTTTTAAATACATTTTACATACTATAAATTTAGAAAAGTTGATTTTAGTTCATATATACAAAGTTCTTATGTAATATATATTTATTGTGGTGGGAAATTTGTCCCATATCATTTTTGTTAGTTCTAGTAATATGATATATTAAGCGGTAGTGGAGAATTAGGTGTAATATTGCGTAATGTAGCGGTTATCAAAGGTAGACGTAAGGTTTACGTTAGAAGTAAATTGTCAGTCATTGTAATGATTAAATGTTTTTTAATGTTTTTTTGCAATAAAAGCGATTAAGTGATGGTTCGAGTTTTGATTTTATTACCGTATTTTAAAGGAATCAACCTGTTGGTAGGCCTTAGACGTTGCAACGTTATCGATTCGATTGGTCTTCGAAGTAACCGGCATATTGCGTGATCAGATGGTGGATGTATTGTTCTAGGTTTGACAGACTGCTAGCTGGTCTGCACTGTAATTTGTATGGCCAATTGCTTGGCCCGTGCCCTAGAGTGAAATGCAGCGTACTGCACTCGACTTACACTCAATGCGGTAAGTCCGCACAAAGCAATACACTTAACTTTTGTTACAGTTAACTTTACTTTAAAGTAAAGTTAGCCTACTACACTGCATATAGTATTATTCCAACACTGGCGGCTTTTTAGTTTGTACGCGCACGCTAGTGTGGCTGACTAATCTTTTCCGGTTACCACTGAATTACGCCCTCATCAACTAGCCAAACCCCTGTTAATTCCAGTTGACTCCTATACTGAATTGTACCCAATTACACGAAAATTAACCCTATTTGACCTCAATTGCTCCATTGCCTTAAGGTTCGAGTTCATTAACTCTCATAAAAAGTTCTTACGCCACAAATCTTTGTAAGCCTCCACTTACAAGCCTTTACTTTAACCGTGCCACCTAAATAAGCCATTATTAATCCCCTGGTAATCTTCCAGTTTGCCGGTACATCCCTTCCCGCAGTCACATAATCCGGGTTATTTGGGCAGTCTATTAACATATCCCTCGATTCGTATGGTTAGCTTATTGCTATTTATAAACCTTTTCAAAGTTTTGTTCGATGATGCTTTCATTATTGCGTTAGCGGGGTTGTTTTTGTTATAGATCCATCAGAATTCCTTAATCTCCCTTACTTCATAAGCTTCGCAAAGTGCCATTACGTCGATTATTAAGCGTTTTTCACTGGTGGTCCCGAGTTTTAAAAGGCATTCAAATAAGCTTTTAGAGTCAATACAGATTATCACTAGGATGAGAAGAATCCGCAGCTACTTGATAATAAGGTTAAGGGTCTCCTATAGTGTTATGCCTACATCAAAGCCTATTATCATACCATAAACCTCCGATGCTAACACGCTTCATATAATCTTTTTATATTTGACGAAGGACTAGTTAATTAAATTTCCGATAATGCTAAATTAATCTTTTTGCCTGTCTTTGTTAACGAGGATTATTAGGAAGTCGATCTATAAAGATAAACCGGTGTTATATGTAAAAAAACCCGTTCGTAAAAATTATTAACTTAGCTTTTAAGAGGTTGATGACACTATATTAATCATGCGATCTAAATTCCGCATTTATTGCTTAAGTTTTTGGTTTAGCCGGTTAAAATCTTTATCCTTTAGTGTTTGTATTTGTATCGTAATAGATAAATCGTAAAAGGCACTCGGTTGTCATAAGATAGTAATATAGCTACGTCGAATACGTTACTTTAGGTACCGTTAAGCCCTGGTTTCATACGTCTTGTCAATTATGGCCAAAATAGCGCCCTGGCCCTTTTAGCAGAAACTAAAGCCGGTTTTAATACCAAGAATACGGATTAATGATCTATTAAAGTCTAATTAGGTATTTATTCGTTAGTATTATTACCAGTTTGTTATTCCAAAACTTAAAGTCCTTAATCGTTTGCTATTTTATTGCTATAAAGCCAGCCGTTTAGACGAAAAAGGTATTGTTAATTTGTATACCTACCATACCGAAGTTTTTTTCTTACGTTACCAATAGGTATAAATCGTACGTTAAGGATTTTATCGTTAGCCGGGATTAAAAGTGCGATTGGTAGGTTAAAAACCAGTAAACACTTGCTTTATCTGATTCATATAGTGGTTAATATACCGTATTACTTTTCCTAAAAGGTAAATGGTACGTAACTCCTATAGTAGTTCCAGTAATACAATCTTTAGTAAATACATTACTAATTACGTATAGGCTTACGTAATATTATGACTATTAAATATAAACTTACCTTTAAGCCAAATTAATAAATTTATTACTAGAGTAATTAATAGGTGTTAACTGATATTTTAACTTGTTGGCGATTATGTAAGGATCCAGTTCTTACTATTTTTTCCGTATCCTTAAACGATTAGTCGTGATTTTTCGTACGGCCGCCCCGTGGTCTTACCATTAACCTCGTAGATAATCTTCGATTTAAAAATCGTGACGTTCGGGTTTTAAAGGTTAAAGTCGGGTTTCGACACGAATTATACAATTCCTCGAATTAGCAAGCCTTCGATTTCGACTTTATCGCTTTCTTTAAAAGGTTTACTGGAGGTCTTAATAATTCTTTATACCCTAAGCTCTATTACCAAGTCTTCGTCATACTTTTCTTTTCTACTAATCCAAGTAATATTGTAAATATGGCCCGGTATATATTCTTTTTGTTTAACGTTTTTTTTCTTTTTCAGGGGTCTCCCGTGCCAGCGGCGTTTCATCGGTTTATTAATAACGGATAAAGGAGGTTCTTATTCATTCGGTCGTTTTACCTAATGGGTTTAAGGGTCTTTATTTTTAATACCCCTAATATAAGATTTAACTCAAGTGATTCAAAAAGATACAAAACCGTTAGTAATTTTAATAATTACTTTAAAATTTACGATACTTAATATTTCATATACGCTCTTCCATTCACTCGATTCCCGCTATACGAAGACTTTACTTTACAACGATAAAATAAGCACGTCGATAATTAAAGGGCCGTTTCTGGTATTAAAGGAGTTATTAACCTAGCAGCGTGCCGATTCTTTTCGTAGTTCCCTTAAAACGTTGTTATAGGCCGTAACACGTTATTAAGTACTTGCTAAGGGTAAAAATCTACTCGTCAGGCGTAGGTAAGTTTTAAAGACCAAAAGCGTCGGCACTTAGCTGTTAGGGTTCACAGTGTCGTTAAAGCCCTTTAATACCGTTTGTAGGCGTTCCTCCGGATCCAAAAGGCTTTCAATATTTAACGTAAAGATATTATACACTCGTTAAAATAGGGTGTGTGCCTTTTTAACCTTCCCAATACTATAATGAGCTTTCATAGGTACCTTTTTACATTAAATATCTATTATCTTGGCATTTTCTTAAAACTTTGCCGTCGTAAAGTTAATACTAATATCGTGGATAACGACGTTAAATAACCCCAAATACGTGTTAATTTACAGCATTCTGAACGTTTTCCACGTATCCCTTGCCAAAAAGAACCATAAAAATTCAGCTTTGTAAAAAAAAGTTACAAAGTTTACAACATAAAAAATATGCTTATTTTTCAAGTAAAATACATTAATAAAAATTTACAAATTAAACTCCTTATTGTTTCTTTAATATAAACTTAAATCTCCAGGGGATTTAAACATACGTTTAATAGTAGTGATGAATCCTTTTAAAAGCTTTCAAAGTAAAATGTTTCATATCGTTATACATTACGAACTTTAAGACTTTTTATAGCCTATTAATAGCTGGATAGTTAAAAAGAAAGTATAATTAACGTATTTCCGGCTCCTTTAAGTTTAATACCATTATTTTCTAGCTTTACAGATAAAACTATAGGTGCTCCCACTTAATGGAGAGTAAAAACCTCCAACCACTTTTAATCATCTCGTCTACGTTGACGTTAATGTTAACGCCAATGGTTTTTATGTCCTCTAAGTAAGGTAGAAAAGGGGAAGAAGACTTGAGAATGTAAACTGTAATTGCTTCCATAACAGTTTAAATTACTTTTATTCCCAATAAAGATAGTTATTTGCCTTTGCTAAAGCTAATTTTGGTTCTACCCGCATCGTAACGATCAATCTTAATTGCTATAGTGTTTTCCCTTCGCAGTACTACATATTGCGAGTAGCCTCCTATTAAGTATCTTATCGCCCTTATATCTAGTACAATACCTTAAAACATGTAATCCGCGTAACGATAGCGAAGGTTAGAGGTGTGTAATGGATTAAAAGCTTGATTAGGGTAAAGGTAAAAGTTTTTTCCACCTAAACGGTATACAAAAGCGTGGTCGACTAATTACTGAGTTGCACCGGAAGAAATATCTTTATATTACTTAATTTATTTGAGAGTGTTGACGGTGAAGCCAATTAGCTTATCGCGTTTAATGTTTACGATTTAATCTAAGTAATTTTATTTCGAAGCAATATGGTATTAGGCATAATATACTGCCTTTCAGTTATTACGTTCAGTGAGGGGGTGACGAGTTAACTAACAGTTAAACTTACTACAAATTCAATATCTTTTGCTACCATTACGACGATAATTCTAGCGGTCAACAGTTCCGCCTAAGGCTTGGTTTTGTTGAAGACAATGTAACCACTATCTCTAATATAAGGTTAAGGTTAATAAGCTAAATTTTAGGCGTTATAGATGCCCATACTTACGGTTAACGTAATTGACTACCGTAAGGTCTTTTTTATTTACCTTAAAAAAATTTCTGGCTTAAAAGTATATACTAGGCGAGTTTAGTATACAGATTATTACAGTGGTAAACGAAAAACATAATTAGCTAAAAAAGCCTTCATAGATGGTATTTAGGTGTTATAAGGTGTATTTGAACTCGCCAATATTTGTGACTATTGCCCGTACCTACTTACGAAGTGTGGCTTTACTAACATAGGCTTTTTCCATTACCTTTGAGCATAATACCAGCTTGTTAAGCATCTGGTGAAACATATCCATTGGTGTTTTCTCCTCTTTTTCTTTGATATTATTGTAATCCACCTCATAGTAGCCCAATCTATATAGTATTGCGCCAAGTAAACGTCGTATTTGAAGTGACCCTTCATATTTTCGTAAATTTCGCGTAACGTGGTTGCTTACGTCAGAAAGGTCAGATAGTAATCCTTTACGTGCCTTATAAGGATTTCGGAAAACAACAAGTAAAAACTAAAAAGAGAAACCTTCATTTACTTGAAAATTTTTAAAAGGGGCATTATCTTAGTATCGAAGAGGTTATAAGGCTTCCTGTCATACTTTTTTTGTATTATCCCAGATCTTAACAAAGTCAGTTATAAGCTTATAATTAATGTTAACTATTTTAATAGGTCTTGGGAAAAGGTCGAAATAATCGTCTTAGCCATAATTAGTGCTTCTTGGTGATTTAGGCCTTAGAGCTTCCGAGGTACAGTATGAAGGGTAATTAACAATCGTTTAGCCCGAAAGGTAAAGCCCTATAGTAGAACTTATAGTAGGCTTTTGTGCGTAGGTAAATCTAAAGGGGGAAGGTTTTTAAAAGGTTTAACAAGTAAATTATTAAGCGGTAATAGTTACTTTAAGGTTTTAAGAAGGTTAACGATTTCATTTAATTAACTGGTGAAAAGTATTAATATTAATACTTTTGGCCGCGTTAAAGGCCGTTACTTTACGTACCCTACCGTTGTTGAAGGCATATTTCACGCTATTAAGTAAGGGTACTAAACTTCCGAACAAGTTAAAAAGTTTCTTATCGTCAACATGTAAAAAAGCTTAACTTAACTAAGCGTAGATTAAGGGTACCCTAAAACGTATGTATAGACGTTAGGATCTTTTAATGCTTTTCCATTTTCCATAAAGTTTTTGAAAATCAGGATTTTAAGGGCAGTTTTCCTATTAGGCCAGTTTTAAAAAGGGTTTTACCAGTCCTACTAGTGTTTTGTTGGGAATATAAATACCATGTGTATAACCTTCTTTTTTAAATTGGTTTTAACCGTAAGTTAAATATTCTTTCACATATTAAAAGTCCAATAGTTGAAAAACTCGCGAAAGTCGTGTAAAGTATGGGCGCCGCAGTCGTATTCGTAACTGAGGTTTGCGTCGATAATATACTGGCTAACGTAATTAGTCAAGTAGGCTTTAGTTAAGGTTTTGATAACATAAGTAATCCAAAACTGTTGGTTGTAATAGTCGATAAAAACTGATTCAAGAGCTTTAACCTTTTTTATATATTTATGACTTTAAGCTATTTCGACAGTTTAACTTATGAAAGACGTATAGGGCGAAGGATTTGGTGTTTTGGCGTGAAGTCGCGTGGAAACTTGATGATTTAACGACTTGATAACTTAGCGTAAGGTCGCGCGACGTGGTGTTTTTAGCGTGACTTGGTATTTTCTCTTAAATCAGCAATCTTAACGATTAAAGTAACGAAGAAAGTTAAAAGAATAAAGTAGGAGCAAAAGTCTAGTATAGAGGGTAAGATCGAAGGTCGTTATAGGTAGTAGAACGTGAAGGTTTTTTGTTATAGTTATTTAGCGTAAAGAATTAGTCTTTTTTCTTATAGTAGCAACACTCGCAGTAGTATTAACTTAGCCGTTTGCTAACTTGCAAAACTTTAAGACTTTTCACAGTTAATCCTAACGTTTTTCTTTAAAAAGAATTAATAAAGATTTCTTGGTGTTTTCAATAGTGATACCGTCGCTACATCTAAGCTGCCGTGAAAACCGACACAGCCTAGAAGTCTTCTCTACTTATTGCTGTGAAAACCGACGCAGTAGTAGAGGCTTTTCGTAAAAATATTTCCTCTACGCCAACGGGCGTATAACTTAAAACGTAACTAAAAAGTAACCTCTTCTTCTACTTAGCTTATCTATGCTTAACCTAATAGGAAGGCAAGCACTAATCACTATTGGTAGGCCTTAAATGTTGCAATGTTGTCGATTCGATTGGTCTTTGAAGTAACAGGTATATTATGTAGTCAGATGGTGGATGTATTATTCTAGGTTTGGCAGACCGCTAACTGGTCTGCACTGTAATTTGTATGGCCAATTTCTTGGCCTGTGCCCTAGAGTGAAGTGCAGCGTACTGCACTCAACTTACACCTAATGCGGTAAGTCCGCACAAAGCAATACACTCAACTTGCAGTACAACCAACTTTACTTTAAAATAAAGTTGGCCTATTGCACTGTATAAAGTAATATTCTAACACAATCTTTATTTTAAAAATATTTTATCCATAGTCTTACTTTTAACTTAATAGAATATTTTCGATTCAAAAATCCTCACATTTCGTTTTTTCAATTGAATGATTAGCAAACGTTAAATTCAGCTACAGGTTAAAAGATTATCTATTTTAATTTGTTATTTTTTCTTAAATATCTTGACCGGATCATGGTTTATTTATTTAGTATGTAGTTCAACGATTAATTTGTTCTTTAAATTTCGTTATTAAAATGATACAATCGTTGTATTTTTTTTTATACTCGCAAGTTCTATCGTTGGTTTATTTGTCTTTCATATAATCACTTAAAATTATTGTCCGTAATATTATTGTTGTATTAATTGATGAACGATTAATATAAAGAGGTTAGGTTTATTGCTTGGTTTGAATTAATGGTTTTACATTTATAAATTCTTATATTCAAGGTGTTTTTTATACATATGCATTAATATATTACGGAAAGTAATAGTTTTTAAGAGCCTTAACGATTATCTTTATACTTACTACATTTGAAATCTTATAAAAGCTATTTCATTTAGCGGATATTTTGGAATATTGACTTTAATTTATATGAGTTATAATAAATCCTCTATTATTGTTGGTTCATTCTACGTGTCAAAGTGTAACGAATGATATATTTTTCGAATTTGTTCATCAATTCCTTCGAAATATGTTATATGTCATGGACTGTTTTGAGTGTTGATTAATAGGAGTAATTTGTTCTTTATGCCTAGAATAATACCATAATTTAATTATATGAAAATAAAGTCATTGAAATTGATAATATCATTAAGTTTACTTCTACTTATTCATTGGTTTGCCTTCGATCTTGAACAATTTCTGATATTTAACGTTATGATATTTCAAGGTATTTGTAAACATGTTTACACGCTTTCAAATCTACGGATACATTAGTAAATTCCAATAAATATATTTTCATGTTCAATATCTACCAAGTTATCATTGATTTGGAATTTTACTCCAGTCAAATTAATGTTTATATAGGAAATTATGTTATCAAAAGGTCCTGGATTCGTGTCAATTTATAATACACATAACGTTTAAAATATTAGTTTTGTTGTAATGGTTTTAAGGAACTGAATGTTGTAAAAAGACGTTATTAAGTCGATTATATAAAACATAGGCTTCTTATCTACGTGAAATACGTTAAAAAAAACCTTATAGTTCAAGTTTTCATTTTTCAAAGTGAATTAGAATTTAAAGAGCCTTTGTAAATTGGTTGAATGATTTAAAAAAAAACCTGAATTTCTTAATATATATAATTCTTTACCTTTATAATTTCTTTCTTTAAACTCTTCTGTATTCCCATGATCTCAGGGTGATTAAACCTTTAGCATAAATATTAAAGTTCCCATTTCGTCAGGTTAATTACTCTGATATTGAGTATTTAAAAATGAAACTGAAAAGTCTTCAAATTAAAACTTAGTGGAATCCTTTAGATATTGACTTTAACTCGGTTGTCAGTCTAAACATTAAAGCAAACGCAAAATATCTTCATATTATTGAAACAAAGAAAAAAAATAGTAGAGAAATTTGAGATATAGAAAATAATTGATTTAAAGACTATAATTATAATTGACGAAATAAGAAAGATGAATTTCTTTCGAAGGTTAAATTTGACTTCGGTTTTATAGCCATTAGTATTCATAAATTCTATAACAATAATCTTTTTTTTTATAATTGGATAAATTTGAAATAGCGTTTTGTTAAATATTGTGCTACCTCAGTATCTGTAATAATTTTTTTGAAGGATTTGCTATATATAACAATCATAGATTGCGAATACGTGCATGGTTTCGAGTTTAATATAGTTATAATAATAATCGGAATTGTTGGTAGGGCCTTAGATCGTTGAAACGTTGTCGATTGGAATTGTGGTCGAAGTAACAGTAGTATTGCATTGGTCAAGTGGTAGATGTATTGTTTTAGGTTTGGCAGACCGCTAGCCAGTCTGTACAGTAATTTGTAGGGCCAATTACTTGGCCCATATCCTAGTGTAAAGTGCAGCGTACTGCACTCAACTTATACCCAATGTGGTAAGTCAACACAAAGCAATACTCTCAACTTGCAATTCAGTAAAGTTAATTTTACTGTAAGTAAACTTAACCTACTGTATTTCACGTAATATTATTTAAGCACTGGCGGTTTTATAGTTTGTACGCATACGCCAATATAGTTAACCAATATTTTTCGGTTACTATGAAATTGCCCCTTCATTAACTAGCCAAACCCCTGTCAATTCCAGTTGACTTCCATACTGAATTGCACCCAATTGTATACAAATAAACCTTGTTAGTCCTTAATTGGTCCTTCGTTTCGAGGTTCGAGTTTATTAACTCCCATGAAAATTTCTTCCGCTATAAGCCTTTACAGGCCTCCACTTTAACCCCACTAATTGAACAGGTTTGTATCGTTATCTTCCTAGTAGTTTCCCAGTCTGTTACTACATCCCTAACCACCGTTACGTAATTTGGGTTTTTCGGGCGGCCTATTAACGTAGCTCTCAATATGTATAGTTAGCATATTATTGTCTACAAACCTTTCTAAGGCCTTATTTGGTACTAACTTCATTATGGAATTTGCGGAATTATCTTTACCGTTAATCCATCGGAATTTATTAATCTTCTTCCTTTTGTAGGTTTTATGAAGTACTATTATATCGATTATCCGGCGTTTTTTGCTAATGATTTCGAGCTTCAAAAGGTATTCGAAAAAGCCTTTTAAATCGGTACAAATTACTACTAGGATAAGAGAAATTTGTAGTTATCTGGTAATAAGGTTAAGGTTTTCCCCTAATGCTATACCTACGTTAAAGTCCGCTATTATACCGTAAACCTCCAAAGCTAATACGTTTAATATAATCCTTTAAAACTTACGAAGGTTTAGCATATGAAGTTACCGATAATATTAAATTGTTTTTTTATTTACCTTCGTTCATGAGGGTTATTAAAAAGCCGATTTACAAATATAAGTTGGTGTTATTTGTAAGAGATCCGTTTGAAAAGATCATCAACTTAGCCTTCGAAATATCGATTAAAACCATAAAAATCCTTCGGTTTAGGTTTCGCATCTACTACTCGAGCCTTTCATTTAGCTGGTTAAAGTCCTCATTCATTAAGTTTTATATTTGTACCGTAATGAATAGGTTGTAAAAGGCTTTCGGTTGGCATAAGGTAAAAATATAGCTACTCCGGATACGTTATTTTAAATACCATTAAACCTTAGTTATATTAATCTTCTTACTTATAGCCAAAATATTAACCTAACCCTTTTAACTAAAGCTAATACAGGTGTTAATACCAAGTATACGGATTAATAATTTATTGTTATCTAATTAACTACCTGTCATAAACATTATTACCAGCTTGTAAATTTGAAATTTAAAGTCTTTAATTGCCTGCTATTTCAATACTATAAAGTTAACAGTTTTAATTAAAAGAGTATCGTTATTTTGTATACCTATTATATCAAAGTATTTTTTTACGTTACGAGTAAGTATAAGTCGTACGTTAAAAACTTCATTACCAGTTGTAATTGAAAATACGACTAATAGGTTAGGAACTAATGAATGTCTGGTTCAGCTAATTTATATAATAGCTCAAAATATCGTATTAACGTCTTTCAAAGATGAATGATACGTAGTTTTTATGGAAGTTTTAATAGTACGATTTGCTGTAAATCCATTATTAACTACGTATAGACACATATTATATTACAGCTGTTAACCATAAACTTATCTTTAGTTTTAGCTAAAAAACCTGTTGCAAAAGTAATTACCCAACGCTAATTAATCTTTTAGATCGTTAGCAAGTACTTTAAGATCTAGTTTTTGCCTTTCTTACTATATTCTTAAATAATTAGACGTGACTTTTCATACAGCTGCCCTTTAGTCTTAACTTTAACCTCGTAATTAATCTTCGACTTAAAGATCATAAATTTTGAGTTTTCAAACTTAAAATTAGTTTTCGATACTAATTATACAAATCTTCGAGTTAATAAGCCGTTTATCTCAACCTTGTTACTTTTCTCGCAAGGTTTACTAAAGGTTTTAATAATCCTTTACTATTGGAGCTTTAATACCAAGTTTTCGTTATTCTTTTCTTTTTTACTTACTTAAATAGTATTGTAGATACGGCTCGGTATATATTTCTTTTTTTAACGTTCTTTTTTTTCGGGGGTCGTCTATATCGGCGACATTTTATCAGATTATCGATAATAGATCGAGGAGACTTTTATTAGCTTGGTCGCTTTACTTAAGGGTCTTCATTGTTAATAACCCTAATACATTGTATAATCTAAGTTATCCAATAAGATATACGACCGTTAGTCATTTTAGCAACTACTTTGGAGTTTGCGATACTTAATATCTTGTACGGGCCTTCCCATTTCCCGGCTCCCGTTACACAAAGACTTCATTTTTTAATAGCAAAGCAAGTACATCGATTATTGTAGGGCCATTTTTGGTATTAAGGGAATTATTAACATGGAAGCGTGTCGATTCCCTTCGAAATTCCCTTAAAGCTTTACCGTAGGCCGTAATACGTTTCAAAGTACTTATCGACGGCTGAGATTTACTAGTTAGGTGTAGATATACTCTGAAAACCAATAACGTTAACACTAAGCCGTCAAAGCCTACATTTTCGTTAAGGTCTTTTACTACTATCTGTAAACGTGTATCAGAATCCGTAAAACTTTTAATTTTCAACGTAAAGATATTATACTCATGGCAAAGTAGAACATATACCTTCTCAACCTTTTGAATACTTAAGTAGGCTCTTAAGGATACCTATTTACATTGAATACCTACTATTTTAACATATTTTTAAAACTTCGCCGCTGTAGAGTTGGTACCGGTATCATAAACGACGACGTTAAGTGGGTTTAAGCACGTATTAATCCATAATATTTTTAACGTCTCCTATGTATCTTTTATAGAAAAGGATTTTGAAAACTTAGCTTTATAAAAAAGGTTACAGAGTCAACGACATAAAGAATATACTTATTATTTAAGTAAAATATATTAATTAAGATCGCTAAGTTAATGTATTTGTCGTTTTTTAATATAAATTTTAATTTCCTGGGGTATTAGCCATACGTTTAACAATGGTAATAAAGTTTTTTTATAGCTTTTAGGGGTAAGTATTTTATTTACTTATGCTCTATTAAATTTAGGATTTTATATAGCCTATTAACGGTTGGGTAGTTAAAACTCTGGTATAATTAACGTATTTACAGTGTCGTTAGGTTTAATATTACTATTTCCGGGCCTTAAAGATAAAACCATAAATGCCTTTACTTAAAGGCAAGTGAAAACCTTTGACTGTTTTTAACTATTTAGTTCACGTTAACGTTGACGTTAACGCTAAGAGTCTTTATATTCTCTAAGTAAGGAAGAAAAGGGGTGGGGGATTCAAGGATGTAAAATGTAATCTTTTTATAGTATTTTAAACTACAGTTATCTCTAATAATGAAAGTTGTTTGCTTAGGTCAAAGTTAACTTAAGTTTTGTTAATATTGTAACGGTTAATCTTTATAACTATATTATTTTCCCTTCGTAATGTTATGTACTACGAATCGCCTCTTGTTAAATAACTTTCTGTCCCTGTGTCTAGCATAATAACTTAAAACGTATAGTCCGCGTAACGATCTCGAAGGTTAAAGATGTTTAAAGGGTTAGGGGCTTGGTTAAACCAAAGCTAAGGGTCTTTACTTCCTAAATAGTATAAAAAGGCGTGGTCGGCTAGTTATTAGGCTACGTTAGGAGTAATGTCTTTATATCACTTGATCTATTTAGGGTTATTATCGCCGTTAATTGGTTTATTACCTTTGAAGTTTGCGATTCAATCTTAATAGTTATGTATAAAGGTAGTAGGGTACTAGATATAGTATATCACTTTTTTGTTATTTCGTTCGGTATGGGGTGACCGAGTTAACCAATAGTCATATTTATTATAAATCCAATATCTCTTGCCATTATTACGACGATATTGTTTACGGTTAATAGGTTCGCTCGAATCTTAGACTTATTGACGTTAACATGGTTTTTATCTTTAGTTTAAGGCCGTTAGGCTAGACCTTAAACATTAGAAAAACCTGTAGCTGTATTTGCGGTCGATGTAATTCACTACCGCAAAGTTTTTTTCATTTACATTAGGAAAGTTGCCAGTTTGAGGGTATATACTAAGCGAATTTGCTGTACGTGTTATTATAGTAGTAAGCGAAAAATGTAACTGGCTAAAGAAGCCTTCGCAAGTGGTATTTGAGCGTTATAAGGCGTATTCGAACTTGTTAACACCTGTAATTATTACTCATACCTATTCGCGAAATATAATTTCGTTAGCATAGGCTTTCTTTATTATTATTATTTGGTAAAGTATTAATTTGTTAATCATTTGGTTAAACATCTTTATCGGTGTTTACTTCTCTTTTTTCTTAATTATTATCGTTGCATACCTTGTAGTAGTCTAATCTGTGTGATATTACGCAAGGTTGATGTCGTATTTGAAGTAATCTTTTATACCGTTATAAATCTCGCAAAACGTATCAGTTTGGGTAAAAAAGGTTAGGTAGTAGTTTTTGATATATTCTGTAAATATTTTGGGGAATAATAAGTGACAACATAAAAGGGGAACCTCTATTTACTTGTAGATATTTAGAAAGGGTATTATCTTGATGTCGAGGAGGTTATAAGGCTTTTCGTTATACTTTTCTACGTTGTTTCAGATCTTGGCGAAGTCTATAAGAGGTTTGTAGTTAATGTTAACTATCTTAATAGGTTTTGGGAGCAGATCGCGATAGTTATCCCTATCATAGTTAGTGTTTTTAGAAGTGTAAGCTTCAATGCTTTCGAGGTGCAGTATTGAAGGTAATTGCCAGTCGCCTAACTTAAGGGTAAAAGTTTTATAATAAGATTTATAGTAGCTTTTCATATATAATTAAATTTAAAGGAGAAAGGTTTTTAAAAAGCTTATCGATTATATTGTTAGTAATGAATAGGTATATAAAGGTTTTGGAAAACTTAATAATCTTGTTTAATTAACTGATGTAAAGCGCTAACGTTAATACCTTTGACCGCGTTGGCGGCCTTTTCTTTACGTGTTTTGCTATCATTAAAAGTGTGTTCTATGCTGTTACGTAGAGGTGCTAAACTGTAGAGTTAATTAATAGGTTTTTTATCGTTAGCATATAAAAAGTTTTAATTTAGCTAAAATTAATGGGGGGTCCCTTTGATAGCGTATAAGGGCTTTAGGGTTTTTCAATATCCTTTTCCTTAGTCCGTGTGTCTTAAGGGCATTTTTCAAACTGTGCTAATTCGAACCGTTTTTATATTAGTTTTGTATTACCTTAAGTTAACAAATAAACATTTTGTCGGTTAGGTTTCGCTTTCATCTTTATGTTTACCCCTTTTTGGACTAAAGGCCACATATTAATGGTCCAGTCGTTAAAACGGTTAGGAAATTCAATAAAAGAGTTATTAGGGTCGTCAATATTATAGTACTCAATGATATAATAGCCGGCGAAGTTAGTAATGTATTTTTCCGTTAAATATTTATCGATATTTAGTGCCTAAAGATCTTCGTCGTAAAACTTGGTAAAAGCAGTTTCGAAGGTTTTGATTACTTTTTTCTTTTGGGGGTCGAAAATAGCTTTAAAATGAACGTTTACGGTAGATATTTCAAGGTTTTGACCTGTATAAGACTTGGTGAACATATAGAGCGAGTTACTTGGTGATTTCTGGGCGTAGGGACTTGGTGTTTCAACGTGAAGTCGCGTGGAAACCTAGCGACTTGGCGACTTAACGACTTATTAACTTATCATAAAGTCGCGTGACGTGGCTTTCTTAGCGCGACTTGGCAATTTTGAGTGTTTCCGCTTAAAGTAGCGAACTTAACGAATAAATTAGCGAGGGGAAAGTAAAAATAGTAAAGTAGGGGCAAAAGTTTAGTGTAAAAAGTAAGGTCGAAAGTCGTTTGTTAGCAGTAAAGGTTATTTAACATAAATACTTGGTCATTCTTCTTTAATAGTAACACTTTTAGTAGTATTAACTTAGCTGTTTGCCAACTTACCAAATCTTAAAACTCATAACAGTTAATTTTAACGTCTTTCAAAAAAGTTAATAAAGATTTTTAATGTTTTCAATAACAATACCGTCGCTTACTTCTAGGTTGTTATTGTGGATTAACGTAACCCAAAAAGTCTTTTCTGTTTTTCTACCGTTATGGACTGAAGTATTACTAAAAGAGGTCTTTCGTAAAATCTTTCCTCTATCCTAACGTTAACATAAAGCGTAACAACCGGAAAATAGCTTCTTTTTTTACTTAGCTAATGTGTACTTAACCTAATAAGCATTGATTAGTGTTGGTAGGGATTTAGATCGTTACAACGTTGTCGATTCGAATCGTGGTCAAAGTAATAGTAGTATTGCATTATTCAGGTGGTGAATGTATTGTTTTAGGTTTGGCAGACCGCTAGCCGGTCTGCACAGTAATTTGTATAGCCAATTTCTTAGCCTCTGACCTAGTGTGAAGTGCAGCGTACTGCACTCGACTTACACCCAATGCGGTAAGTCTACACAAAGCAATACACTCAACTTGCAGTTCATTATAGTCAACTATACTGTAAGTAAAGTTAACCTACTGCACTGCACATAGTACTATTCTAACAGGAATCTTTATTCGTTAGTAGATATAGTAAAACGTAATCGATTAGTTATCATAATACTTTAAGGCTACTAAAGTATTTTTTTGTTGGATAATAGCTTTGAGCGATAAGTTATTCATAATCATTTACTTCTCTTCATTCAGAAATTATAACATATTCAATGTATAACATAATTAAAATATGATGGGTATTGGACGTAATATATTATCTATTTCGATCGACGATTAACAATGATATAACATATTCAATAACATCATTTTCTATCAATCTAACACTTTTTAACGTTGTTTTTACAAGGCGATTTATGAGGTTTGTTCCGATTCTGTTGAAATAATTCTCCTGAAACTTGTTACCATTTACTCCATTAATTGAAGTTTCTTTGTTACCCGACTTGTTTGGATTAACTGTACTTTCAGTCAATACAATGGATAAATACAGGAGGTTTATGGCTGGAATAATTAATAATACTGTGAGATTAAAGTAATATACCCGTTAATTTTGACATCCGCATCATTATAATTGTCAATAATAAGATTTACAATATTGGAGAGTACTATAGGCTATTTTTCGAGTAATTTATACCCACGTTGGTAAACCTAATATTAAGTTTATATTTAACAAATTTTTTCAATTCCTCGATCAACCCTATCAATAAAACTAAATAAACTCATGTATTCGTCAGTTTCTTACTTTCTTTAATAAAGAACGTTAATACCATCAGATCTGTAAAATATTTTGTATTGTCCACAAAATAAATTACGTAATCGAAAATATTCATAATATGTTTCCATATCTAATATAGTTCCTTACCCATTGATTTACCAATAACTTTGAAAAATGAAAATGGCGATGAATAATCGACTATGATATGTAAATTAATATTGCCGCAGACTCTTCGTAATTTCAATTTACCTGTAAAATACGCTTTAACATTGTTTTATAGTTTTAATAACATTACAGGTACATGTTTTACCTTAACCAGCTTAATAATATTGGTCGACGCATAAATCTTACATATCGTAATGTATTACTTGTTATTAATCTAATATACCAGTTATCATGATGATATTTTGAATTTATGAAAACCCAAAACTACTATAAAATATTTATGATGATCATGAGCTCATTTCAATGCGTGAGGTACCGTTTTTCTCTTTATATAAATGATCTATTCGTCAACATCAAGTTCACCTTTTAGTAAAACATTATCTTAATTATACAAAGATACTACATCAGTCTTCACTTTTCTCCTTATTTACGTAGAAAGGTACTCAATTATCTTATAACCGCCTATAAGATATTTTATTATATTATAGTACCAATGTGTCTCTTCAATATATATGGTCGCTAATATCATTCCCGGTCATATCATAAGCCTTAGAATCAAAAATATATATAGGAAAGCGAGTGCCTATACACGGGTCTCTTAAAATCATTAGTCTTGAGAACAAACATTTTTTCATTATTTATAACGATTTTCCTATGTTTAATTTTAATAGTTCGACGATTGAGCCTTAATACTTCAACGTACTATTTTCGATAATGATTATTTCATTTGTACCAAATACATTTATAACATTGATATTAAATATCCCGAAAGTGTCTTTTCATTTTGTAACTCTGTTTATGGGTATGATTGGGTTAGTTAATATTGAAATTTGGCTTAAGAGGTTAGTATATATCATCAATAGTAAAAGCGATTAAATTATACGTAGTCGTACTTTTTTGAAACATTTTACTACAACTAATATTTTCCTTCCTCCGATAGTATATCACGTCTCGAAATCGATCAATATCCAAGAAAATAATACTAAAATTATCACCGAAAGCATCAACTTATCCACGATTTCAATACCAATCGGTAACCCATTGAAATGAAAAACCACACCACTAATTTATCTATTAGAAACTTTTGTCGTAAAGTAATATTAAAGTAAGCAAGCTGGGACCTTTAAAAGATTTTGTTGAATGACTAAGTATATGGTAACTATTGGTAAGGTCTCTGCCTATTTCACGTGAAGTAAAAAGAGTAGAAAATTAATCATAAGATTGGTATTTTAGTAAAAGATAGATAGAGTCAAGAAGAAGTATTCCAGAGAGTGCATGCCACGGATTGGAGGTTATACACCTCTCATCCGGGCAGTGGCCCTTTTGTTGTGCGCTCTGGAATACCCATTCTAGACCGCTCCACGCATGATGTACTTTGCGTATTTCAAGAGTGCAGCCTATAGCGTGACACTTTATGGTGCTATTTACAGGAGTACACCTTGCAATACAGTGTACTTCCACTTAGCCTATATATACTAACTATGAAGGTATATAGTAATATCCATAGTAACAAACGCTTTGACGTATTTTTTTTCTTCACTTAAACTTTTTGAAAACTTATTATATTTATATTAAAATCGTCTTTATCGATGTTATTCTAGAAATTTTTAGATGCATCACGTTATTGAAATCACCGTCTTTAATTTTTTGCTAGAAATATATTTCACTCTTGATAATATACTGTAAAAGGATTGATGTTTCATTTTTAACAACATAGGGTGATTTTGAGGTTTCATTTACGTTTCGAATCTTTTTCGATATTTTTTAGACGATCCCACTTGTTTTTGTCAAAACTCAAACCCAAACTAATAAATATAACTTTCGGGTATTATAGTTTTGTAAAGAATAAAACTGATCTTTTCCACATACGAAAAAAAGAAAATAATCAAAGTATAAGAAGTTAAATATCGCTCTAAACCCAAATGATGAGCTATTGTGATCATTAATATATACATATAAGGCTTTTTTTTAAACGTAATTATACACCATTAGGAATAAAAATTCTGGCCCATGAATTTTAGCATCATTTTGGTTATTTGATCATAGTTATTCACTAAATATCATATTGCTGAATACTTAAGAGGTATATTTACTCCCTGATATTCCTCAATTTATACTTAATAGTATAAATTTTATATTCCAGGTAATAAATACTATTTCGTATGTATAACCCGGAGTAATAGATATGCCTTATTATTCTTTCACTACGTTTCTTTAAGAATAGTGTAATTTTTTTTTTGAAAAACGATATTGAATACCTTATTTTATAAGTACACTAAATATTATAGTTCATTGCATAGTCATTAATAGGAATATCATTGTAAAAAAACCGTCAATCGCCATTTTTCTTCGTTGGATAACGTAAATCTATTCCCTATTTTCACTATTATGACATAGAAAATCCAACAGTTTTCATTGTAAAGTGAAATCTCTCTGCAAATGCAACTTTATTTTACGAGTATCTAGGTTATTTCAATCAGAGTAGGTCTCCTTTGAACTCGAATTTAATAAAGTAGGTAACAAAATTAGTTACTAAAATGTTTTTCAAACTAAACATCAAAATATCTTTCTATGTATCTGTCAGTCTCTTAGCTAATACGAGTTTTCCTTTTTTTTCCCATTAACGTATTGAAGATATTCCTCGTTAACGAATGCTTTAATCTCATTCGTTTTACACATATTTTAAAGATTAACGTTCGAAGAATCTAATAACTCGTTAATAATATCCTATCACGCTTCACTCAAATTATTATTTATAGGGCGTCACTTTATATTCAGATTAAGCTACTGTTTTACGCCATCGTTGTTGATTCTCTTACGTACGTTATATAAGTTTCAGTAACTTTACCTTCCTTTTCTTCTATGCCTTTCCACCAACGTTAACATTTTATACCAATAAACATAAAATACATCTCTATCCTCTTTAACATCCAATGCTTGCAACGCCATAATATTGTTATTCTAACCGTTCAAACCCAAATTTCGTCTTCTCTTACAATTAACAATGAATAAATCAACATGCAATTATATTTACGTAAATCAATGAAACAATTCAGTCAACTTCCTCTTTTACAAACTTTGAACTAATGCACGCGAAACATATAAATATAAAAAAGAATTAATAATATTAAGATATTCTCTAATGAGTGATCTTTTCACTTTATCAAACGAAATAATCTCCCTTAATTTTACTCTAATCACCGGCTCAACATGCCCTATCTCCACAACCATCGTCATTTTATTTATATTATCTGTTAAAATATAATTTTGACGTTTTCAAATCTCACCTTTAACATATATTAATATTCCCCAAGGATTTCTTCTGTGGAGTAGCCTACTCTAGGTATAAGGCTTGCGTTAAGTTAGAGGTAGACGTTTTTTTCATTGAATATATTTCATGTAATTAAGGAGCTTGTTCGTATTTTCTTACTACTTCATATTCTTGTTATTTATACTTTAAATCCTTCTCCTTATTGTTATTTTCTTCGTCTCACTCCAACCCTAAACTATCTTTGTCTAAGCTCGACTTACCCTATAAGCGGCGATTCTCGTACGAATTTCCGTCTATATATGGGTTACATATTGAAAGGTACAGGCTTTACATGGAGTTTTACGAGGAAAATAATTAAATACCTACTTTCTTTAACTAAGGTTAATAAATTTCCAATATGGATATAAACGGCCGAGTATTGTATAATCTAATTACAACATAAGACAAATGATATGATAAACAGTGAATAATAACGAAAAATATATACTAAAAATACGATATGTCCAATAATAAAGGAATTTACATGTAATTTAACAGCGTAATGCGGCTACTATTAGCTGTTATCAATATTATAAGCGAATTGGTTGTTTGAATAGTCATTTTTGGGGTTTTTGTTATATATTGTGTTATTGATTCCATGAGAAATCCATCATCAACTAAAGAACGGCAAATATAAATATTGTAAGAATTGTACTAAATATATAAAATCTTTTTTTTATTGTGTGTAATATCGCTCGATCCCTTACCGCCGCTATTATTACCGTGTATATGGAATGCGTACGTTTTATTTTTTTCATGGTTTCGATAGCTTTTTTTTACCTGTTTATATTCTTAGTACGGCATGAGATTCATATATTTTCGTCATTTACTTATATATCACTGGGTTGCAATTGAATAATCATTTGAGGGTAATTTTCAGGTATATTTCTTGTAATTTATACTTCATATTTCAACGCTTTCTAAAACAGCCTTAAAATACTTGGATAAGAAAGACGTCTTTCCTCCTTCTGATAGCGTTTTCTCTTTATTCCTTTTGTATATCTTTATGAAATTAGTCAAAAACTCTAATAAATATCTCTTTTTTTAGTTTAGCTTTTTCAAACTATGGTTTGTGACTGTTATACTCGAATGTAAAGATAATTGGACCTTATAGGAGTATAACTTACAGCGGAACAAGCAAAAGATTGGCCTTGTTTATTTTCAACCTAACTATATTAGTTGTGTTGTTGTCCCGCTTTAGTATGACGTTTTATATGCTATTACCGGAGCGAAATATAGAATGACCGTGATCAATCCGTTATATTTGTCAATATATTAATAGTTTTTATCAATTTATCATATTTATTCCAGCTCCATCTATATATCCCATAGATTATCTCCCGGTATTCCTCAGTAAACTATGAATCAAGAGTCTATACAATTAATATTAAATACACGATAAAAATTCCAATATTCAGATTAGTTAACTGATACTATGTATAACAGCTCTTCTATTACCATATTTTCCTCTTTTGTCATTTTCATCTTCTTTGGGATAATATTCCCAACGAAAATCAAATTTTGAATTTGCTACATGTTCTCCTATGGTTACCTGAGATGAGTATATTCATGAAATTTGTAATAAGCCTTTAAGATATTACTATAAATCAAATATATCTATATATTAAATCACATCTATATCACCCTATAACTTATATTATTCCTCTTATAATATATAGTTTTATTTCATGTAACTTATTCAAGCGAGTCAAATATAGTTACTTGAAAATTATATAGAACGTGAGCCTAGTATCAATTATAATATACGCGAGAATTTCATAAATTGTAGGAACTACTCACCTTATTCCCTTAAGGCGTTCGTTTACCCATTTATACTTATGTTAGTTTTATAATGCTTATGGTTTCTATGAGTACTTTCTTTATGAGGTATTTTTAGGTGTCATTTTTTTAGTTATTTATTTTCAAGAAAGAGTTATTTCTACGACTTAGTGCAACTATCGCAAAGATTAGTGTCTCCCTGACTACATTATATATAATCTCGTCCTTATACATCCTATTTTTGTCTATAAAATTCTTGAAGATCTGGAGATCGGTGACTCTCGTCTATAACGTTATATTTTTCTTGTACCTATTATTCGTCAGAAACTCGAAAAATGTATTTTTCAGTCCTTTTTAAAAGATCTAAAGGCTTTAGACGGCGAGATCATCCGATTTTTTCCTTATGTAGCCAAATATTTTTATATTCTCTATGTGAATAAGTTTACTCTACTTGCCCTTCCTACATTAGTTATTATATAACGAACCTTAAAACGGGAAGTTAACCATACTTTGAAATTGTTACGTTATTATTTCTTTCGTTCAGGCGTATTGCGATATGACTTAGTCGCAATTTCTTTTAGATTTATCCTAAAGCAGTTTTTGCAAAGATTTTCGATGAAGTCTACATCTTTCGACTAAGCCTTAGGTGCAAGGTTCATATCCTCAATATAGTTAATGGCATTCTCCCTCAGTTATTCTATAAAAGTTCTGGTAAATTTTATTTTAAATATTTGATCAATAGTTGTCCTTTACAGGGTTTTTATGGCTGATTAATATGGAAATTTTGGAAGATTACGAAATCTTTTTGGATTATGTAGGTATTTAACGACTGGGATTATCGGATGAAATTCATGGATTTCGACAAACTTTTTCCTCAGTCTATAATTTTAACCTAATTAAATCCAATGTATTAAGAAGCTATTATGAGCTAACTATTGGATAATAGGGTATCGTGTCGTTATGGTATGCGTTCTTAGTTTATTCCAGTTCTCGTACTTATTATTATTCTTATCTTACTCATTATTATTATTCTTGTACTTGTTATTATTGTTCTCGTTCTCTGTTGTAATTCTTGTTCTCTATGTTATAGATCTCGTTTTCTCTTCTTCAATTTGGTTTGTTCTGACTGCGAATCAGGAGATTGTAGGTTCGATACGTGCATAGGTCCTCAAGATGATGACGCAAAGAATGGAAGGATTTGGGAGGAGGATCGGATTGTTGTTTAGTATACTTCTGAGCTAATGACTGTATATTTCCTTGATTCAATAGTTATATTCGTCATGACCTCGGGTAGGTATTTCCCTAGAACGAATCATCACCTGTATGCATCCCTATCATCAGGTCACCACACAGTTACATAGATATTTATGTGGAAGCTAGATAGCGACTCCCGCAATAGAGAGTGATGGAAAGTGCTACTATCTTGCGTATAGGAAGTGGCGATCAAGAATGATGTGACCCTATTTGGCGGCCCGAACATCTGTTGGATAAACAATAAATCTTATATAAATCCAACACTAACTATACACATCAACCTTTGTACATATTGTAAATCGTTGTAATTGCAACTAATAAGTCATCAACCGATCGAACTTCACATATATTTTAATTCATAGTAAGAAATTATATCGAAAGTAAATCGAAAATAAGAAAAACAAGAATAAAAACAAAAACAAGCACGATGATACCCACACTAATTCACAATAAGCTGAAATTAACTACTTGATACATAAGATAAGATCCAACAAAAATGATAAGCTAAGAACAATCGTTTTGAAAAATTATTAACCTAATTCAACAAATACAATCACCTAACGCATATAATATTTTACCAAATTTCATTTTTTTTTCGAAACCAAAAAATGTTACAGGCTGGTGCCTGGGCTAGTGTTTACCTGAGATCTAGCCCTGACGGTTTCCATGCTTCTACGATGCTCTGAAGTCGTTCTGTCACGTAACCGGGCCACCCCTTTTCTGTAAACTATAATAGCTCTTTGGCAAAAGCTTTTTTCTCTTTTTTTCCATCGAAGATAATAAACAAAATCCAACCGTCATAAACGACAATTTTGGCACAATCTTTTTACATATTATTCTCAGTCCTTCTTTCCCGACGGTATTTTAGTTATTTATAAATACCTATAACCTAAAGCCATATCTCTTGAGCCTTGAGACCTATATCCTGAATCTCTGGAATAGTACCTCAACGTACGCGATAGGAAACCACTCCAATATGCCTTAGTAACATAATAAAATTAATTGATTACCTAATACGAACGACTTATCTGAACTTTATATACGAAGCTTGTCGATCAGGACTACAATGCTTACAAACACGCTTTATGTATAAAATAATGAAATACTAACATACTAGTAATAATGAAATAACGTAACACTAATATATTAGCTAAGTTAACAAATATAATGCGATAAGCTAAAGTTGCTTCCGGTACGATTACGTTTTTAAATCAAACTCTCTTTGAAAGGGGTTCCATTTTCACATTAACAACTAACGATGTAATTACCGCGTCGTCTTATGTTGGGGTCCGTGCCAATAATTACAATAACTCGGACTCCTTCGACTTCGACTAAGAAATTGATAGATTATTCGATAACGTTGACCGTTAACAAGTTAATAGTAATCACCTCGACTAATCAACTAAATTTCCCGATATTAAATTGCGTTTTTGAACATAGAAAACCATAATATTACGAAAATTATGTCAAAACCATAAATTCATCGGTATAAAGAACAATTAGGTTTATATTTTTTTTAAATGATTCAAGAATACCACGTAAACCTTTGTAAAAAGTTATTATACTAACAGTAACGATAGTAGTAATAATAACACCAACATTTCAATAACGATATTCCACGCGAATTACTACGATCTGAATACGGTTAAAACCGTTATTATCCAACTTAAAAACTTAAAATAAAGGGATCTAAAATGGTTTTACGTTTTTTTAATGTTTACAAAACCTAGCTTACGAAAACCGACAATAAAACTTGCAAATCAGCCGTTAAATTTGCTATTTTTAAAAAGTTATTAGCGACATATTCGCCAACACTTTATTTCCCTTTACAATACTCGCGAATTATTGCGAATAAAGCAGCTATACCAAACTTATCAATAAACGACTTCACAATCTTAGTACTCAATAAGGTAACGCTAATTACGTTAACAATATTAATACCGGAAATATAACTCGTTATGAAAATAGTAACAGCGACGCGCCCGCCCTCAATAACCAGGGAAATATTATTATAATCGACGTTAACGGTTTTTGAACCAGTATTAAATAACGCGTTACTTAGGTTAATTTTTCAAAACTCGCCTATTACAAAAACGTGGACTTATATTTACGATACGACACAAGTTACTGTTTCGTTCCTACCTATTAAATCCCGCGTAACGCCTAAACAACTTTGATAACAATGCTTATATCGGCATCTACTTGACTTTCACTGATAACCTTATAGATCATTAAAAAGAAAAGGAATAACTCCTATATATAATTGCATACATAGGTTAGAGGGACTTTAATTTGACCTGGTAACTTACTACCAACTCTTAACTAACTCCACATTTATCATAAATCTATTTTGTAATTTTTTTCTTGTGTTAACATTGAAATGAAAATAGGTGATACGTATTATAATATTATTAACAAATGACTTAACCACCAATTAAAATCACCGTTTATCCCTATCCTACCCCAATAACTTGGCAAATCTATTTATTGTATACTTAAAACTAACCTACAACTTATTTCTTTTATAACATATTTAAATATCAACTTCGATCAATACTACCATCGAATTTAAGCTTACATAATTTTTTTACTTACAATACTAAATTGTTTTGGGTAAACCTTAAATAATGTACAAATAGGTAATTTTCGACGTTTCCAAACATTTATTACCTTTAGGATAAACAAATAACCTTCACGTATAAGAACAGGGTTTTACGTCGACGAAAAAAAACATAAGGATATCGGTACTGCCACCTTTCATACTATATTTCACAAGGCTCAAAGGGATGAAGCTACTATTACGAGGCGCGCTACCTTCTCTCTTGAAAATATTTATAAAACGTTAGCTTCGAAAAAAACGGTTTCTAGTCACAATAAAATCTGCAGTACCTTCAAAAAGTTCGCGCCCCCATTTAACAAAGCCCTGAAATATAAACTACATCCTCACCGCTCCGAAGTAGATTACAAAATCCACATTTAAAATAATAATTATGGCCAATTTTGGAAAATTACTTGGGGATAGTTATAAAATATATTATGAAGGAAACGTTTAATATTACAGAAACCATTAAATGAATTATTCAACTAAGGTCATATTCATATGAATAACTTCTTAACAGATGCTCCCGTACTTTTCGTTAAAACCCCTAAGAAAAACGACCTGAGTATTCATATTAATTATCCCAAACATAACTCCATTACGAAAACCGACCACTATCGCCTCCTATTAATTGTAAAAACGTTCGCAAATATTTCACTAACTAATCGATTTACTAAACTCGATATTAAAATCGCCTTTTACAAGTTATATATCAAACAATATAACCAGTGGAAAACTATGTTTTGTACATAATTCAAACTTTTTAAATAGCTAATCACCCCTTCTAACTATTCCAATACACCAACTACCTTTCAATAATACATTGAAAATTCATTACACCCGTTTTTCGATATTATTTACTTTCCTCACCTTAAGGATATCATAATCTATTTAAATAACACTCTAGACGATAACAATACAAACGTTGAATAAGTATAAAACGCCCTAACTATAACTAATTTTAACCTCGAAATATCGAAATATCAATTCGATGTTTAAAAAATTGAACGTTTGAAATTCATGATTGAACTAAAATTGAAATACGTATGAACCCGGAAAGAATACGTATTATTTGGAAATAAACGGTTTCCACATTTATATTAAAAGTGCGGGTTTTTTAAACTTTAACAATTTATACCTATAATTTATTCAAGATTTTTTCATAATCGCTGACCTCCTCATTATCAAAGCAAAAAAGCGTAGCTTTCTATTTAAATCATAAAGAAAAGGCTATTTTCAAATAACTTAAAATTTCATTCCCTTCTAAAACAATTTTGACCTAATAGGACCTTAACTGATTTTTTTTAAAAAGCTGAATGTTTCAGTTGAGCCCTAAGTGATTACTTAATCTAATAGGACAACTAAGAGACCCGACTCCTAATCACATATTACTCTCGTCGTTTATTACCTACCTAATACAATTACAAAATTTACGACAAATAACACTAAATCTCATGAGTTTTTTAAAGGTATTAATTGTAAAATTCCGGTACACAGCCCGTCTATTTACTATTTTCAAGGATTGTGAAAACTTAAAATATTTAATAACTACTTGACGACTTTCAAAACAAAAAATACGCTTATTGAGACGACTTCCCCAATTCTGTTTTAAACTAATTTATAATGAAAATACTAACTATATATGACCTAATACACAATCTCGACGGAACTAAGATATTCCTAAAACCCCCTCTAACTCTCGCCTTTTAGGGCGGAAACTATAACATATAGGCTCTGAATAGGTTTCTTTTAAACCGCTCCCGCGTATACACGTCTCCCGACTTATTTTCACCAACAAATTTTTCTACAAAAATGATAAATCTTCTACTAATATTGATACTTGAATTAATTAAAATACCGATATAACCCGAAATATAATTTACCCACATTAAATTTTTATAATACATATAGAGAACTGGAATTTTCTTATCGATATTCATATTAATAACAACCAAATACTAGAAATATTTATCTTAAAATATTTAGTAAATAACAATAATGATTCATGATTTCGTAATCGTATTAAAAATTATATTTATGATTTATTTACTACCGTAGTAATTAAAACTAAACGAGATTCGCTTTTCATAGGTTATTCAAGTCGAAATGCTACCGCTTTCATTTTATCGAAAACATATTTTCAACCTAGGAAACACCATACCGTACTACGGTTTTACTTAAATTACAATATTTATAAACAAAAAACTTATTACCAACACCATTAAAAATAATTTCTCATGTCTTTACCAGTTTTAGAACGGCTCTCAGATAAGTCTTTAGTTAATTTTATAATCGATTTACCTTACAAAGAAGAAGATAACCCATATTACCATATAATTATTACGGATTATTTAAGCAAAACCATTCTTTGAAAAGTAATAAATGCCATGAACACCTCAATCATCAGGATATGATTTATAAATTATTTTTGGCGATTTTATGGGTTCATTCATTATATTATGAACAATTGAGGTTTGAATTATACCAATTGGCTTTAAATCTATCTTGACGATTGAACACAGAGGAAATAAAATATTAATACAGTATTCTACCCCAAAAAGAAAAATGCAACCGAATACGCTAATTGAAAGGTTTAAAAGTATTTTTATTCCTTTATAATATGGACCTAACGTAACTTAAACCGTTTATTACACGGTTACCAACCAACAATCAATGATGAAAATACTATTACCATCAATATTTACAGGTTCTTCACAGTATACAATCATTATGTCAACCTGATATAACTTATCCAACATTTACTTATTTCAGATACAAAATCACGCTTAAAAGCCAAAACCTTTGTTTAAAGTATTCGTGATATTACGAAATTATTATAAACTGTAATAAAGATTACACAATAACGCATAAAAAGTAACTAATAGATAGCATTCCATTTCGAAAAGATTTTTAATTAACAACGACGTTTAGCTTCTTTTCAGAAATCATAAGCCGAATTGAGTTTCGGGGAAATTAAGTTAACTTCATCAAGAATAAAGTATTATACGTATCATTGATTTCTACGTCGTCGAACTTAATATTACAAGTAAAAAACACCCCTATTTTTACGTCGATTAACATATCCAAGCTGTTTTTGACCCGCTTCCGAGCTAGTCAATTCAAGACTATTTATAACCCTTTATCGATGTTATAAGTAATAATAACGTTACAGAACCCGAATTACAAGTCGAGAGTATTTTATGAACCCGAAATAAGCCCTGGGTAAGCTGCTTCCATATTAGCAACCCCCTAAAATAGAAATTTCTTATTGAATAAATAGGTTATGTATACTAGACCTAAAAATCACTAACTTTTCAAATATCGCAGCCTTTAAATTTTTCGAACCCAATTATAATTCGAATAAACACCACGACATTCCTTCCCGCTCAATCCGTAAGCAATCTTAACTTAATATTTTCCTTCACTATTCGCCAAGTTTTTAAAAGTTCCTATATTACAACTTTTAAAAATATAGTTAATCCACGTAAGTTAAATGAAAAGTAGTGGGTAAATTAACATATGTTAGTTAAAATGACTAATGGTAGCATTAGAAATAATAGCCCAGTTTACTTAAATGGGTTAAATAAAGTAATAGGCGGAATATCCTACGTCAATTAAATTGATTAATGGCAATAATGGTCCAGTTAATTCATGTATATTGAACGGTAATAGTAGGCGGCTTAAATTACGTTAGTTGAAAGGACCAACGGCTTTATTTATATAAATATTATCATATAAAAAGAAAAAGAAGAGTGGAAAAAAGGGGGGGGTTATGTGGATATAGATACGCTGGGAGTAATGTCCCTAGCTGGTGTCTGAACTGGTAGTAACCGGAAATCTAGCCCTGGCGGTAGCCATGCTCCTACGATACTCTGGAGTCGTTCTATTACGTAACCAGGCTACCTCTTTCCTGTAACTTATAGCAGCTCCTTAGAAGAGGATTCTTCTTCTCCTCATGAATCGAGAATAATAGACAGTACCCGACTGTCATAAGCGACAGCTTTGGCTTAGTCCCTTTACAAAAAACACATATTGATATTAAATGCTGATATATAAAACCCTATACTAAAAAGATTACCCAACCATCCCAAATTGACAAACAAAATAAGTTTTATACGAATATTCGCCTGATAACCCGGCTAAAACATAAATAATTATATTGAAAACATGAAAATCATAATAGAATTATAAAATTGGGGTAATACATTCTTGAAGAAATGGTACAAAAGTTACTTTAAAAACGTGTTAAAGGAAAAACCTGCAAAATAATATAAAAATAGACTAAATTACATACGCTGAGAATAAAACAGATTGAAAATATTTTTCACCGCCCAATTGAAATATCGCCCGATAACGAGGAGGATTATCGTAATGAGAAAGGCAAACTTATTCGAAAAACGTATTAATAAGTCACTAGTCTAATACGTGAAAAAAACAGATAAATTCGTTATGTACCATCTTCATATACTACTTCAAGAACTATAGGCCCTGTTTTTTAATCAATTGATTGATAAAAATAACTTGATAGATATGAATTCATAAATACGGGTAAGAAATGAATGTGGTTTTACAAGTTTTATAAATGAAAATGAGATATACAATTTTTTTTTTTTATAATATAGTAAGTGAAATATCAATTTATATAACATTCGTATTTATTCGTAATGATAACCCTGTTTTTACATTAAAAATAATGAAACGATACCCAAATATACTCTGTAAAGAGAGTATTATAGAAGTAATATAAATCCATGCGATTAATATAGAAGGAAATGAGACGTTGAACACCTCTAGTAACCAATTAAATTACGATTTATACTCTACGTACCTATCAAAACCAACATTATATTTCAATAACAATTATACGAACATATTTGGAACATGAAAAAGTTAGTAGGGATAACTACAAATAGATACTTCATACCAAAACCAGAGGTGTAATAATATAAACAGAGAATCATACTAAGAGTGAAACTGATCAAAACAACATAATACGTGAATATATTTTAATTATAACATCATCTGCAAGTCATGCCATCAATTTCCAAATGACACTCATCTAAAATACTCATGAACCAAAATCTATTTAATAAAAGAACTAACTATAAGCAGAAATCACATTTCGAGGAAACTAAAATTACAATTAACGACAAACAACGCGATGATATATAAATCATCGTACATAATTTCAATCAATTGAATAAAATACAACGATTTTAATCCCAACCCTTATTTAAATAAGAAATAAATTGAATCATTATATATAATCAACTTGACAAAAGGGATCCTCGGCAACGTTTAAGATAAATAAACAGATATAGATGAATATTAGAAATATACGGGTGGATGAAGGGAATTTTCATTTCAATAACCGCCAAACGTCTCATATAAAATCGACGTGTTAAATCTTATAGCCGTGTCAACGAACAAATGAGAAAATAAATACTACATATTACCTGTCCGATATACTCAGATTCGCCTTATTATAGAATATTTTAATTTGAACACGTACTTTCGGTAATATAAATCAAAAATGATCGATTCGGCAAAGAATTAATTCAATTTAGAACTGCGATACAGAACAAATATAAAACGAAGCTGGGTAACAAGGAGGACACGGAGCCAATTAGAACTTTCTCCAGTCGTCTCCAAAACTGTTTCAACTTAACGGATACCTTACGAAAAGTATACCCGAAAATTACACTAAATCAACGACTAAATCGAAACCCGGTTCATCTCAAATGGATAGCTCGTATATCAAAGTTGAACACTATCCGGAATATTCAAATAAATAAGGAAAAACCCTTAAAAACGAAAACTCATCCATTCTTTACGCACGTCGGTAATGGAAATAATACGAAACCGTACGTTCCCTCGAGGAACAAAGTCTCAATTAAAATATATCTGAAAAAGCATCTATAACATCCCCATTAGTCGTTTCCTAGTGGATAATAGATTATTGGTAACATTAATCACTTATCAAATCACGAAACGTTTAAAAATAAATATCCAAAAGCCGATCCACCTATGATATTTATTATAACCGATGATAGTCGAACAAAGTTGAAGAACAATATTATGTTTCCGTTAATTGTTAACGGCATTATCTTTTGAATCCACGCCTATATCGCCCCTAATTATCCGTTATATAATCTGTCATTAAGTCGTAATAAATTCTTCCGTTATTCGAATACTAATAACTATATAGACAACGTATTAATATTCATTGAAAAGGGTGGATACTCAGCCATTATCCCTATGAAACGCCGATAGAAACCGTAACCTTGAAACGTACAACCAGCGTGTACAATTAAAACTATAACTGATCATCTACTACTATCGGAGGAATCGAGCTCGAATACGGGAGATATTCGGAATCCGAATTGAATAACGACTAAAATAATAATAAAAACGTAAACCAAAGTTTAGATAAAAGACATTAGAAATATCAAAAAAAAAAAAAAAAAAAAAAAAAAAAAAAAAAAAAAAAAAAAAAAAAAAAAAAAAAAAAAAGCTAAACAAATTATTAAGCTTTACAAAGTATATTCAATAGTAAAAACACCTAAACTAGGACAGTCCCTATACCGAAAGAAAGCCTTTCGATAATCTAAAACCCCAGAAAAAATGAAACTTATTAAACGTATATGCTTTAAAGGTGTCTATATTATACCTTTTTACCTTTGTTGGATAATACTACAAGGATGAATCAAACGTCGTTCATGGCGATATGTTGTAATTATGTTGAAATAGTATTAGAGACTGAAAAGAATACTTTATTTAATGATGTAAAGGGACCTCTCATAATGATATATATGGGAATTATTGACTTTTTGCTACGATTACCGAATTTACATTTTTCAAATAGAATTTGGAAAAGGGAATCATTCGACTTACTCGGTTATTTTATGCTACCCCTATTACCAGTTGGACTTCCAATCGTCTATTTCCATAAAAAACTAAACTTAGAACTAAATAACCAAAATAATGATATTATGGTGTTATGGGCATTAGGAACGAGAAAAAACAGGGAAGTATTTCTAACTATACCGGTATACAAATATGATCGATGATTAAAAGGTTTAAAGAATCTAAAGGAAGTATTTGAAGTCGAATATAAGAAACAAACCCTGATATTTAAAAATATCCAACTCGATTGAAATGTTGGATAACGACCAGAATAAAAGGAACAAAGTAAGGCACTAAAATTGATTATCGATAATTAATTAGAATTATCTGGTATCGATACCGGAAGTATATAGAAAACTACTAAAGTAAGTGTTTTTATCAAAATGAAGGGTTACTCTATAGGCAAACAGGTATCAGCTAAACTATTAGTTTACATATGAAGAGATATATTTGTAATCTGATTTTGAGACGCTAGCATAGCTGATTCTGTTTCCTATTTGATTGAATTGGAAATGGAAAGTTGACTTTTTTTTGGTGAAAATAACTTAGATATTCGCAAAATGAAATGACTTTCGCGTAAAGATTTTTCTCTGTAATAGAAACAAAGAAATTCGATATACGTAGACAGTCAAAAAGGGAGCCTATTTACAATACCCTTCCAAAGGAAATCTAAAACATATTTTTGTATAGAATTATATCCCTGTGCATACTTATACGATTGAAAGACAATAGCCAATATATATAAAATATAAGGTCTTCGAAAGCTGCATTAAGAGCGATCACGGTGTCTTTTTCTAAAGAGATACGACAAATGGGTATTACGATATACTAATTACCCCAAACAAATAATGCTTTATACTTCTAATGATATATGGAATAACTGGTAGTAGATATACCTGTTACGTTATTGGCGATATAACTTTCGGTAAATAACCATTACTATATTTTGAGGGATCACCAGATATAAAATAATGACAGATTAACCATAACATGATTAATATAATACAATTATTTATGAAACCCACAATTTAATTTATACATCGACGATTACAATCGATCATCTCATAAACTGAACGCAATTTTTAACTTGTTTCATTTCTAATATTTCATACAAACCGTTTTCAGACGAATAATCTTAACACATTGAAAAAAAGTATCATTCGGAAATTGAATTCATTCTTTAGGTTTTAAATCTTGGTAAGAAGAGGTCTGACTATTAGAAAATCATGGAAAGAAATTGGAAATATAGGGAAAACCGGATAATTACCCTATATTAGCCAAGAGAATCGACAAATTCTTGTATTACACCCCTTAAACTACGGAATTTATACCTGGCCGAATATTATAACCCATCGCATTAAACACGTAGTGCATAAAACACATTCCGAAACCCAATTTTATAGGGAAAATTTCCAACTATACGTAAAACGTACCAAAACAATTCGATTAGAAAAAAAAGCATATCAAAACGTTTATGAAATATATTTAACAATTTAAGAAAACGTTTCAATAACACTTAACCACTTTTTAAAACATCATGTGGCTCCGGATACCTGTATTGAAGGACTATGTGACATAGCTTTCTAAATATATGGATTCTTTGCAAGTACTAACGTAGCTAACAAACTAATATCACATGTGAGGATTCTGACCTTTTTTTGATGAAATATAAACTATAGCGAGACACGAGATACAATTAGGGCAAAAAAAGCGTTGGTCATCTTCCAATATCTAAAGTTAATAATAACATAGATAATTAAATTACCTTTACCAACAATAATATACAATGATCAAGTTAATATAATCTCGTCGTTATTAAGCTACACTATATCTTCTGTCAGAGTTATATAATAGAAAGAAATTTTAGGAATATTCGACATTCGAGTTATATATCTTTCGAATATCGATTAGATAATCGAAATCGCGAACAATATTTCAAGATTATTGGAATAAACGATGCAACTATTGAAGTTGGATATAAAAATTTAACCACCGTGGACCATCGGAGGATATTTTTTTTACCCATCAACTTATACTTGGAAACTCAAAAAGGGAAACCCTTTTATTAATAAGAGTGTTGTATCCAGGTCGAACCTTATGTCTGAGGGTAATATTAGTTACTTTATTTATTAATAACACAATTTGGTATAAAAATATAACAGAATACCTGATTAGTGGTTTCGAAATAACTAAGAATTTACTGATATTAATGAGAAGAAAAGTAAATCGTAAATTCGTTTATTGCTACATTTGTAAAAGAATATTGTTAAAACTTAAATATGATGGTGAATACACTATATGTATAAGATGAATTAAGGTGCTTAGAGTATTGAAATAGGTATATAACTACTATAGATACTACGACTTAACATCGAGTTTATGTAAATTTTGAAAAGTATTATAGTATTGATCCAGGTATACTAATACAAAGGAATATACCTAAACGTGTAATCAATATTTATTAACCAACGTAACCCGACCGATCAATACCGACCCTATACTAATAGTAGCTTTCCAACTATAGACCATCTTCGTAATATATTTTGCAGGAAAAATCAATCTAAAAGTACTTGGTGGTATGATTTATTTGTATTTTATTATGGATTATTTCTTGATGGTTTCATTTTACTGATCATTTGGTAATCCGGAGGGGGGAATTTTCTATTAAATATGGAAACCGATTACTGATATTTTGGGATACACGGACGAATGTTATTCGAATAATACGAAATATTTCAAAAATCCTACTATATTGAAAGTTTTTGCTGAAAAAATACACGGGTAATAAAAGCCCTTATATACTTTATTACCTCGGTCCGACTAGTTACAAAATTGGTAAAATTGGTAAAAAAAGGGCTAAAATGTGTATTCGAATACGATTGCAAAATTTTAAAGAAGAATTAAAGGAAATTCTTACAATTTCGAAAACTAATATCAACCGCTTAATGAAACAATTATCTTATATAAAGTCTGAATTAATATTAAATGAACTTATTGGATTATGAAAAACTTTCGGAAAATCAATACTAGGTTTGGATCAAGAATAATTAGCGACCATATTCTACTAGTTTCCGGTAATTAAGGAGGCGATATAAATTTAATTTGTAAGTCCTCGTAAAGATACATACAAACAAGTCACGAATCGGTGAATTTTTTGATTAATGAATGTTTAACCTGGTAAATTCAATAAGTTTCCAATCGGCAATTAGGTTTGTAAAATAGTCCTAAAATACGTCATATTAAGTTTGAGAGATATACTATCAACAATCGAAATAAATACCTAGAAAACACTCGAATACTAGTTTTTAAGTTATGATGAATGGAACTATAAGAGGTAAATCAGGTAATGCTACCCTTATTGCTTTGGATCCTTAATTCAATTATCAAAAAAAATAGTGATAATTGTATGTGAATCTCTTCAAATTATATACATGACCAACAAGAAGGTTTTAAATAGAACAACGTATAGATAAAAAGATTGTTTCCAATGTGATATACGTGAAGAAACCTGATAAGGATAGTAATAATTAATTTATATAGAAATGATAAAGCGATCTTCATCTTTGTTAAATTTATAATAACTATAGTGAAAAGATGGGATAGCCTTTGGGAAATAACGTTAATAAAAATTGAAAATGTCGTATCTACCACTTTTATATCACTTTATATTTACTTTACTTTCTCAAGTTTTCTTTACGTTTTTCGAATTACCAAACTTCATCTTTTAACACTCCTTCCCTTTACTTTATTATCATTCATGATCCCATCATTTTTTAACTATTTGGGAAAATTCGAATATTATTGCTAATTACAAGATATAAACGCCGATGAATTCAATATATATATATATATATAAAAACTTATATTAAAGTTATCGATCGGAATACTACCTGTGTTATATATAAAAACCGAGGCAAACAAGGAGCCTTTGGCTATCAAATGTAATATATACAAAAGATAAGACATCTAAAAAAGACTAATTTACTTACTTTTAACAAATTCGGTCACTTATAGTAGGTATTTAGAAAAAAAGAAAAAAAAAGCATGGTAGCCAAATTACTTACAAAGTCATACATTAACTAAATCCTCGACTTAGGTAAATATAAAACCTTTAAAGGTTACAAACGATTGGAAATGACTATTATGGTGAGTATTTATAGACGTTTTTCCAAAGAAAAAAAAATGAATTTTACAGTGATAATATAACAATTATAGTGACGAATAACCGTCCACAGATAATACCCAATTACTGGCTATAAATTACATTAACCGACTTAGACTCTATTCAAATACTAAAGTAATAAAGGACTGCTTTGCAACAATTGATGTTACTTCTAGTTCATATAACAATATGTGAATAACATAAAATCACGAAAGCTAAACGTTTATTCCATTTACTGATAGTTAATTTTTAATACCCGATACTTATGTCGAGATGACTACTGAAAATCGTACCAGTTACGCTCTTATTTCAATTTCATTTTAACGGAAACATACACCCGAATTCCCAATTCACTACTTAATAAATAGAAAATTGTTATTTATTTTAATATTATGACCATCGACATCCAGAAAAACCCATCAGCTTAAAAATATCAAATTGGAATCTCCCGCGCTCACGAAAACTACGATAAAAAGAAAACCAGCATTATCGACTTAATCATTGCTTTATATTTATCCTTTTTGTTGGAATAATATTGACTGCTATTTTTAGCAGGTCAATTGCAATGCAGTCAAATTAATTATAGTCATCTTCGACCTTACATCAACTTTCTTAGCATATATGCATGGACCACATTGTTAAGGAGGATAGGGAGCCTACACTGTAAACTCTAACAGTACCCACTTCCAAGAAAAATTTTCGAGTCTAGCCGTTCTCAACACCACCACTTTACATACAACTTATTCCACTACAACATTACTAATCGGCTCTATAACCACTTGAATCTTTTCTGGCGACCCCTTTTTGGCCATGGAGATCGTCGTCGTCCTGTCGTACCGCTTGCGTAGCGGTGCACCCAAAGAATAGCCCTTATAACCAGCGATTCTGTCACTCGCTACTTGTACCAACGTGGCCTTTTAGACTTGGACTTGTACTGCAATGCAAGTTTGATTCCTTTTGCGCTTTAAGGTCTTGAAAAAACCTTTATTATAAGCGCTCGTACTTGACGGCTCTATTTATTTATTTATTCATCTTTCTTTAAGCCATCGCCACCTATACCGGCGCCTCGCCCGCTTAACGAGGCCCTTAAACTTGTATTTATACTATAACTACAACTATATTGAAAATTTAATTCCTTTTACGTTTTAAGGTATTTTAAAAAGACCTTTATTATAAACACTCGTACTTAAAATCTGTATTTATTTATTTTTCTTTGAGCCATCGCCACCTATACCGGCGCTCCATCCGTTTAGCGAAGCCTTCGACTATACTCTGGATTTCTTTCTTTGGCTGTCCATAAAAGACTTTCCATAGCACACCAACCGCTTAGTGATGTATCCTCTTTACAATTTTATACACTTCTTGGGCTTGCGGTCCGTGGCAAAAAGATGACTCGAGTCGCGATTTTTTCACGTAAAGTACGTCCGACACCGAGTTGTAAAGTATATCTTCTCCACCGCTACGGGCTTTTAATCAGAATATAAGTATTTTACAACTTTTTTACCCCTTTAGACCGCAATCAAATCCTCGATACGAGTAAGCGTCGAATGAGGACTAAGATAGCTATATCATACGACTCGACTAAAATTATAATCTTTACGCCCTTATAGGTCTCTAATCTATAGTGTACCTTAATACCTTAATCAGAAGGCTGGCTTAAGGTTCAATTTATAAAAGATTTCCATTTTGTTTTTGTATTTCTTCATTCTTTAAATAAAGGTTATCGCGTCGTATTTTTCTTTACAGATATATTCGGTCGAAATCCTTCTCTAAAACACCTAATGGTGTATGCCTTCTTCCACGTATAACATAGATAAACTTATACAAATATGGTCCATATTTGTAGTCGGAATAAGTTTGTACTACGTAATAAGTATCAATACCATTAATTATAAGAACCTATCGACATTTAATATATACGTACAACATATTGTCCAAAAATTGACCCCAGGCGTATAGGATTAGGTTTTCAACCTTATGTATTGGTTTAGTTGAGGACGCTTATAATGGTTTATTCAATGGATTGCACGGTACAGTTTGAAAGCAACAGGAATTTTCGAATAGGGTGGCTATTGTGGGTAGGAATACTTGAGTTGCAAGCCTTCCTGCCAGTATATGTATGTATTTCACATTAGCGAGGGTCACAATATACTAGCTATATAGTGAGCATTGTCCCGCGATAGTAAATAAAAGAAAAGTTAATTATAGTGCAGTCAAGTTGACTTTACTGATAGCAAGATAAGTGCCTGATTCAGACTGAGGTACGGGCCAAGCATTAGGCCATACATATTAGTGTGCAGACTGGCTAGCGGTCTGTCAAACCTAGAACAATACATCTACCACTTGACTATGCAATACTAATATTACTTCGACCAATCGAATCGACAACGTTACAACATTCAAAGTTCTAACAATACTGACTAGTACTTGTTATATTAAGTATATATAAGCTAAGTAAAAGAAAAGGCTATTTTCTGGTTGCGTGTTGTATCGTATTATAAGATAAAGGAAATATTTTTTAGAGTCAACTTTCGCAACAGTGCAAACAGTTCACAAAGGGTATTAGAAACACCAAGGAAAGGACTAAATCCTCTGCCAAGCATCTTGTAGATAATGTAAACAGTATACAAGTTAACTCTCTAAATGGTACAGACAGCTAAAAGAGGACTTCATCAATATTACTAACTTACGTTATTTAATACCAGGCGTTATCCCTTAGGAAAAGCATCGAAATGCCACCATTATCAACACCAAGACCTCTTAACTAAGCTATTAAATACGATCTTCAAATTTCTCAAAGAAAAGACCCTTACAATGACATAATAACCTCCGAAAACCCCTCACAATTCCTTTCAAACCTACCCCCCCAAATTCTACAAAAAACTAGCTAAGTAACCAAACAAGAGGCCAAAGTACAAGCGTAATAAACGCAACAGGCTCAACAAACCCAACAGGCTCAACAAATGCTATAAGCCCAGCCATCTAACAAGATCAAATAATGTAATAACAAACAAACAAAAGGATAAGAGCACTCGAGAAAATTGGAAAACCACCAGAGAATTAAAGCCAGAAACTTAATTAACTAGCACGGTTAAGTTTAAAGTGCGTACAAGTCTGTAGTGAAAGACTTGTATACAGGAGTTAATAAAGTCGACACTCGAAGCCGTAGTATAAAGGGAGGTAATTGGAGCCAATTTGGCTGCGAATTAACAGGGGTCTGGCTAGTTAACACAAAAGTACTTCAAAGGTTACTAGAAACGAATGGTAAACCACACTAACGTACGTGTACAAAATAAAAAGCCATCAATATTGAAACAATATTAACTGCTATTTTCAACGGATCAGTTGAAGTGAATTTAAGTCAATTATAATACAGTCTAGTTGACTGTACTGACTGCAAGTGGAGTTCCCGATTCTAACTAGGGCACAGACTAAGTATTTGACCATACAGATTAGTATGTGGACTAGCTAGCAGTCTATCAAACCTAGAACAATATATCCACCATTTGATCACTCAATACTACTGTTACTTCAACCAATCGAATCAATAACCTTTCAATATCTAAAGTTTTACCAACATTTTTACATAAAAAATAAATTAATCTAATATTAATATTAATATTGAAAACGTTTAAATCTTGTAAAAACCATAAATCTCATATTTCCATAGTCAAACTATATCCATAACAATCAAGTTTTCGTTTAACATATCCCCTTTCCTAGTAATAACTATTTGATTGTTGATAATAAAGTTAATGTTTATATTGGTTTAACCATGATTATTATATGATGAGTAATCCTAAGTAAAAAGATACACTTTAAACAAACAAAGAAATATCGGAAAAACAAAGGAACACAACTAACGATTGCTGTCGAAACCGATACATATTTCGGTCTTCTAATATACAAAATATAATGAAATGTATTATTGGAAACAAAAAATTCAAATCCTAAAACTTATGAAATATTAAAGCTGGTTAATCAAAACTATAAAGTTAATCAAAACAAAAGGTTTATTACACGTCGAAAGAAACTATATCATTCAGGACATTGGGGGCACTATTCATGATATGAAGGAACTATTATCGTAGGAAAGCTTTGATAGTTAGGTTGAAAACAGCCATATAAAGGAATCCTATCTCTTCGAAAAGCACTAAGCTTAATTATATCAAAAATTCGTCTAATATTAAGGACGAATAGTGGTTAAAGATTATTATAATGCCGCATAGATAACTATGCGATAACCCATATGTATCAGTTATATTATTTCTTGTCACAGGCTAGTTCTTGTGTTAGTTGTCACTAGGGATCTGAATCTGGTAGTTCTCATACTCCTACCATTTCTCAAAGCCTCTCGAAAGCACACTCCTTACACCTGTTACGTAACTAAACCCCCCCTTTTTCTATAGCTCTTTCATAGCTTCTTATCAAGGGTTTCTTCTTTCTTTCTTTATCGAGGATTATAAATACTATCCAACCGCCTTAAATGATAACTATAGCTTAATATATTTATATATAATCCTCGATATTTATTTTCAACGATATTTCAACTACTTATAAACGATTATAACCCAAGATCGTGTCCTCCAAACTTTGATACTTCAACCTCAAAACTTTAGAATAGTTTCTCGATGCATGTATAAAGTATCAATTTCAAAGTGCCCCCACGATGTGATACGACCATTCAATTACGTAGTACAAATAGTTTAGCGAAGTTTTACGTAACGAAGTCTTTAATAAAACCAAACAATTTACGAATACGTTTTACATATAAAATGACGTAATACAAACGTAATAACTAAGTTAATAAATATTATTCAGCGGTTTAAAACTATTGATACGCCTATATTTTCGAATCAATCCCCTTACCAAAAGTGTCCCACTCCTAGACTACCTATAAACGATATATTTTTCGCATCACTCCCCACCAAAAACCGTATTAATTAACTCAACGAAAACGACAACCCGAATTCCTTCGACTCCAACTACGATATTAACAACATACTCAATAACTTTAAACGTTAACAAATCAAATATAAACCTTTTAATTAGCCGGTTAAGATTTACGACGTTAAACCACTATTTTATACATAAAAAGTCACGATATTAAGTAGATTATATAAAAGTTAAAACGTTATTAATATGAAAAAATACATTTATAAATCTTTCAGTAATTGAAAATCATTACGCAAACAACCACAAAAATTCACTACATTCGCGGTAATGACAGCGGTATAAATGACCCTAATACCTTTATAGCAATACTTTGCGTGTACTATTACGACTTAAACTTGATAAAAATAGTTATTAACCAACTTATAAACTTTAAATAAAAGGCTCGTTAATAGTTTTATGTTTTTTTAACAGTTATAAACCCTTATTTGCGATTTCTGGCATTATAACCTAAGAATACTCTATTAAACTCGTTATCTCAAAGGGGGTAGTTATCAATACTCTAATTGAAGCGCTATTCCTCGTTAATATAATTGAGAATTATAATGAATAAATTACCCCTACCAAACTAATTAATGAACGACTTTATAACTTTTATATTTCATATAATAACGCTAACTACGTTAATAATATAAATACGGCTCCAATATATCTGATAAGAAGGTATAGAGCAACACCATTGGAGTTTGCAGTACGTTCGCCGGGCTTGATGATATGAAAGTACGCCTACTTAAAGCTTTCTGGAACTATATTACGGGGCCCCTTCGTATTTTTTACAACAAGTGTTTTATTCTTAGGGGTCTTCACGTAGGTAAGGTGACAATCGGAGGTTTCTATAATACCTAAGTTGGGAGATCGAAACCTATTACAACCACATTCTTAAAAGCTAATCATTTTGATCCTAGTATGCTCCAAGAGGTTGAAACGTATCATAACCAGGCGGATATCTTAGTCCCTTATTACAAGGGGCCTTATTAGCGCCGAACATGAAGGGGTCATACTTAAACAATCCGCTGTAAACCTAGTTATATATTTTTTACCTACGATATCGAATCTGCCCTCGTCGATGGTAATGTTGTATTAATATTGTCTCAAATCATTTCAAAGGTATTTGATGAATCATTCTTTAACGTTTAATTTAAAGTATTATATATTTAAAGTTTCACCGTAGTTTACTTACCTTTGTGAAAGGCTTATTGGCTAATAAGGTAGTAAAGATTCCATATCAAACGACAATTATATGATTTTCCGACCTTCCTTACAGCACCCCATAAAGTTTTCCCTATTCCTCAGTCTTTTATATGATTTAAATAGCAGATTTTACTAAGTATTGATTTAGCCGCGTTTTTATTTATATCAACGACATGTTTTTTTTACAGACCTCTGATGTATTAGAATTAAAAGTTATAGATTTCAAAGCCGACTTACAGCAATTGAATAGTTTAATGGCTGATAATCGACTAGTTTTTGCTTTGGAGAAGTTAAAGCTTTTGCATATTATTAGACTCTAAAGGTTAACCAACCTTTTAAAGTAGAGAAACACCCCATCTTTACCACTATATGACCGGTCCACTCGATTATTAACCTTTCCTTTAACACTAAATTTCCCGATATATGGTAGCTAAGGTTTTGGTTTGACCGCTTTTTTATTAGGGTGGGTATACGTTGGAAAAGCGTAGTGAAAACGTTAAAAGTCGCTCGGCAGTATAAAAAACTTTCGCATATGAGGTACGGATCTCCGCCGCACCTTTTACATATAGCCGCCCCTTCTGCAGTCGTCCTTATACTTATCTATTAGGCTGAAAATTGGTATTTTGGTCATGTATAAAAGGGATTTGAAAAATAGGTTAGGGTTCCGTTTGTCGTTACGGTAAGGGCGGTTGCCCAGTCATATAGGACTTCACTTAACATTATTATCTTTAAGGACTGTAGTTTACCCTTGAATAAAGTAATTTTTAAATAATAATAACTTCTTTACGCTTTTCAACCAAATAACTTTGATATTAGGTACATTTTCATATAACGTATCAAGACGACATTTATTACAGCGTTTGTAAAATTCGAAACGTAAATCTTTACGAGTATATTAACTGGTAGATAAGCGGTTTTTCGCGCTATTTTAATTCCTGAGCCTTTTGCAAAGCTTTATATACGCAGATGGAAAAAAATGCTCTCATTGTTTTCAAAAATCTCTCTTAATTATATCGCCTACTTAAATTAATAAGTGTATGTTCGCGTTTCTTTAACGAGAATAATAAAATTTACAACTTTTCACGCCTTATTTTAGTTACCCAGTAGTTTTCCACTGAGTCCCACAACCCCTCTATAAGTGGTTAAACCTAAAGTAGACGTTGTCTTAGAATTTTCAACCTGGTACTTAAACTTCGATTAATACTGTATTATGGTCTTTTTTAACGGGTTCGAATAATCCTTTAACGGTTGATGTTACGTTGAGTACAAGTACGTAGTTTACTATAATATGTGTTAATTATAAAGGGATCCGGAAGCCTATACCTTATTATGTACGTTTTCGATACGAAAGTTATTAGGCGCGTTCTGAACCCTTAAAGCGGTTACGCGTTTTACGTTAAATAATATAAAGGTATACATTAACAATACTTTTATAATATAGGGTTTAATTGATGATTCCGCTACTTTTTTCAATCATTTTTCCGGGGTTGCTATATTATAACTGTGGATATTACTATATATCCTTATAGATAGTATACATAGGCCAACTAGTAGTGAACTGTATTGCAGGGTGTACTCCTGTAGGGTGCACGATAACTTATCACGCTGCAGGTTGCACTTTTGTAAGACGCAAAGTGAATCATGTATAGATCGGTCTAGAATGGCTATTCCAGACCGACGGCAATGCGTGGGTCGGTCTAAAAGAAGTATTCCAGAGTGATACGCTCTGAGTAGAGGGATTATAAGCCCTCACCTATGGCGTACACCTCTGGATGCTTTTTCTTAACTTAATTATCATCAATTATATTATAATACCAATTATTTTGATTACTTTTCAAAAACCTTATATTCACGTGAATATTATAGGCTTCAGACCTTACCGACACTAATTAATAGCCTACTCGGTCGATTATGAATTACCTAGGGAAAAAAAGACAGATATACGTTAAATACTTATAATGGGATGCTATAGCGGTCTTAACTATTTGTACTTTAATACTCCGTTTTTACAAAAATTATACGCCGATATATATAAAGACTGTAAAGATTAAGTAACTTAAAAAGGAAAACTTTAATACGATATCATCAACTCTCATTTGGCTTTCTATTTATTAAAAGCCTCATTACGCCACCATTAACCCTTGTTTGGCGTTTTGACGTACCCGGGAACTTTTTGGAGAGCGTTCTATTACACATCAGGTTACGCAAACCACCAAGTTTTGAAACCCTCCGCTGGGACCTATTCGATTTTCGATAATTTACACCGATCGTCTTATCAAAATCGGTTACATATGAATACCCAAACCAACCGCCTTAGTAATGTTAGTTATATATTTAGTAACTAAATCAATTACTCTATCAAATTAGGTTACGACATATTAATCCAGACCGACTACCAAACACCAGATTATATAACGTACCTCTTTACAATTGCACCCTTTATTCGCCCTATTTACCCTATACTTCCTTTACTCTATTTGCCTTTCAGCGTTCGCCTTACGTATTTTAAATTTAGTCTTTACAAAATTTAAGATTTCCTAGCTACTTGGTTAACGTGGCGTTATAGAACGTTATTAAAATTAATTTAAAATGTTTAACTAGTTTATAGTTACACCCTAATTATCGTTTGAAATTTATTTATATTAGTAAACATTAGTAAGTACTATTCCAATCATTTTAATTGATTTATTCACTTTACATTTTCTATTAATAAAGCGTATTATAAAGTTGAAACCTAAACGTATTCAAAACTTTACCACGGCTCGGAATTACCAACTTTAATCGCTTTAATATACCTAATATATATAGAAACTACCTTATAACATTTACAATTATAACCCTAAAACTAATATTACTGGAGGAGGCTAACGCCAACTTCGACCTTTTAGTCCAAAATATGGGAATTAAGAAGATTATAAGATAAAAAATCGACCTAAGCCTTTACGATAATACCATCGATTCTCTAATTAAGGATTTCAACCTATACACGGTAAATACATACATTTTGGTCGTTATATTTCGCTATTAGAAATATAAATCCCAAGTACCTAACTCGTTAGATCATTCCTTTAAAAACTTTTTAAATTAGATGTTAAATATGTAACATAAATTAAATCCTATTATTGTTAAAACCTTACGGGTATAACTACGAATTAAAGGTATTCATACCTTAGGAGGCAGAAATAGCCGCTTTGTAAAGGCCTTATTTGAAACAGTATAATCTATTGACGTACCAGACTGGGAAGATAAAAACTTGTATCTAATAGAATTTGTAAAAGAATGTTACCTTATAGAGTAAAAGAGACTATTATTAAAACGACTAATATGTGGAATAAAACGAGTTAATCTTATACCTATACCCCAAACCAAAAATAAAGACCCCGAGAAAAAAAAATTCCTTATTTACTACATAAGTATAATAAACCCTTACGCCGGCATGCACTTTGAAATAAAACCGAATACGAAACAACTTTCCTAATATTGAAAATGATACGATCGGTCACGGCGGGAGCGGCAGAAACACCGGAAATAACCCGATCAACTATAAAAGGATCGGCTAGAATATAGAAAATAACCTGACCCTGGATTTGACGAGCGGCGTAAAACGTTAATACATACCCTATGGACCTATACCTATAAACTACAACCTTTACAGTGAACTTTTACTATACCGCTTTTCTACGGATAGGAACGACCTTATAAAGTTAACTAACTTTACCAGGTTGTAAGATAAGGATAATAACAATAACGGTAAACTGTACGACGTTCTTAATAATAAGATACACGTTATATTGAATATGTATTAAAAACTGAATATTAAGTTATCATAATTTTATACCATTTTACCTGATATATTCTTCGAATAAGTTAAAGAATGATATATATATTACCTTACGTAAGTGGATACATTTACTATATGTTATACAGTTTAGAATTCTACTTCTATACGGAAATTAACTATAAACTTTACGATTAATATTGGACCAGTATAACATAAGAATCCGTAAAAACCTAATACGAAAATACCGATAAAAATATATAGGAAAATTCTACCTCCTTATTAATAAAGTTTCGAAAGTATTAACTAGACTTCAAACCGGAATACAAAGACGATAGACTATTTATTTAAATAGTAATAAAGGCCTGATATAAAACCTCGGATTTCGACTTTATACTTTTTAAACCAGAAAAGGATTTATAATCTTTTTATATAAGCTTTAAAACATCGTTCGAAACCTTTATACACTGATAAATAAGCCTCGAATTAATATTTATAACTGATAAGATTAGAGGCAACGTTCAAATTACCAAAGTAAACCTCGCCGAAACGATTTACTACGTTTTGGACCAGAGATTTAAGGTTTACCAGAGGCAAAACGAGAGCGCGAAGTATAGGTACCAAGGAGGAAATACTGGCAAAAAAAGATAAGGACGATTGTTCGGAAATAGAAAAAACGTACCGAAACTATAATAATACTTACGGAAAGATATACAAAGCCTCATAGGTTTATAAAAGCAGGGTATTATATACGGTAAAGTCGGCTGCTAGTTTACAAACCATTTCGCTTACAAGTAAATTCGGATTGAACGATAATTTTGAGACGAGTGGAATTTTGAAAATCGGATAAAAGTAATTATGCAATATACGTAGCCGAATGCAAAGGTATATATAACGGATTTAATATATTCTTCATAGATATATATCCGGAAAAGATAACCTTAAATAAAACGATACTTACCTATTAGCCTAAGACGACGAAAACTCCTAAATTATCTTTACCAGCCTATAAAATGACTTTTGCTTACATATTACAAGCTCAAACTGCGTAAACGAAGTGTTTAACGCTAATTTAACGTCGTTTAACCCTTTTTAACAGATACGGAACCAGGTTTTAGGGAATTATGTCTGACACTAACGTAGCCAAGATTTCGACGGCCGGAAAACAACAATTCGACGTACTTACGGCGAAATTTCCGAAGTTTCGGCTAAGCCGGATAGGAGAACACCAAAAGATCCTATTAAGTAAAGGTAAGGCGACGTTGTTCAGAACAGTCGTTATAAATACGCGTTTCGAATCAATTAAGTTTTACGTGATGTATTTTAAAACTTTATTTTTACTCCTATTAGCTAATATAAATAAATTCGAAATTAAAGTTCGAAATATGATTAATTAGCTTATCCGCACCTTAAATAGTGTATCCATACTCCTTAGGCTTAAGTTCAGCTACTTGTGGTTCTTTTCAAAAATACGTATAATTAAGGTTACTTACTTAACTTAGTTAAAATTACGAGATTTATACCAACGATTGGGATATTTAGATACTAAACGCCTTTTACGTCTACTTTACGCTGTAGGCCACATAGATATAATGAAGAATGCTTTTAAAGCTATTAAAAAGTTCTGCTATAAGTACCAGCTTTATTTATAAGCCTGACAACGGTTTAAATTCCGCCTTTAAAACGATTTAAACTTTAACTACGAAGTAATTATAAATATTATATATTTAAATAGTTAACCGGTCCTTCACGTCGTTGATACGACCACATTATTTTAAGTTGTTACGTTTATACGAAGCATTTTTTTTTATAAATTATTAGAACTCTTTAATTAATTTTTAATTAAACGTTTACCTCGGGCCTTCAAACTGGATTATGTACGACGCAGACAATATTTTTCATTTTACCAAATAGCGCACGAAAATTCGGATAACCGACAACAAATATAACCAAATCCTAATAAAAGCTTTATAGAGTATTGGAAAATATAAAGGATACTATAAACCACTAAAAAAGCGTATAAAATGTTGTTAAAAATAAAAGGTGTTAGTTTCAAAGAATCTATCCTTTAAATAACGATTAACTCTGTTAATAATACTTTGATCCTAAGTAGGCTTATCCCTACGCTCCTTATTTTTGGTATTTACCTGAAGATCTACATAAACTATGTCCTATTACTACATACATTGCAAAGTGCTAATGTTATGGCTAAAGCTATGGCGGCCCTACGCTTATTATGAGCAAATAATAATGAGTTTAAAATGTTGGCTATAAGGAACGGCCTACGTAAAACTGGCGTGTTAAACCTATCATTGCAATCTAAGGTTTTAATTTGGAGAACGAAAGATGGATGAACCGGCCTTTAAAGCATTAACGGATTTAGAGGTTATAACGTACTCGTTAAATTACTAAATAAAACGAGTTCTTTTCGTTGGACAATAGTACGAGAACACAAGAGAAAGGTAGAAAAAAACGGCCTGAAGCCGCAGAATGAGTAGAACCACCTATAAAATATCGCCTAAAACGACGAATCAAAACCTAATTTAACTTTAGCTTTACCTCCAAAACGCGAATCCAACCCGACTACGCTAGATAAAATCAGCCTATTTATACTAAACCCGCCAAAACCTCGACGTCGAGAACGCTCCTTTAGCTTAAAAACCAAAAAACCGCCTTAGGAGTTTTGCTATAGACTCCTTTATTGCTTAAAAGGAAATGAAAAACCTTGAGTTTAGTCTAAAACTCCGTCGCGAGGGTAGTATTACTACTTTAGGTAACTTATTCGCATAATTTACCAAAACGGAAATCTCAGCACTTATCGACTAAGGCGTATTTCACTTTAAACGCTTTAATCTAACAGATTACGGCGCCTATAGAATTTTCCTAACCCGCCTCGTTTACGAAATTAAAGACAAAGCCGAAAATCTTTACGAAAAAATCCGCCTAATTATAAAGGAATATAACAATGAAGGCAAAAAGGATATTATAACCCAGTAACTTATATTATAACAGATTAGCCATCTCCTGAATTTTTAGCTTATTATTTCCTTTAATAATTTATATAACTTATATGTTAAACTTCGAAACATAACGTAAATTTTTACCTAATACAAAAAATGGCTAAACGACGGATTTACGTTGATATGCCTAAAAACCTTAGGCAACACTACCCACCTAACACAATTTTACGTATTATAAAACCACTTTACGATTAAGCCTAAACAGGTATTTATTGGTATAATATCTATTAAAGATATTATAAATAATGATTCGAAATAACTAGCTTTACCTTCGACCCGTACTCATTAGTATTAACAGCCTATTCGAAGGGATTTATACTAATAAGTATATAGACGGATGATACATTACCGTTATGTAATTTCTAGCTTTTCCTATTTAAGGAAAGGAAACTTTTAAAAGCCTGCTTACAAGATAAACTTAAAACATTCCTGATAAAAATAACGTAATCGATTTTAATAGTATTATGATTACCCTCCGAAACGATATTCTAAGCATTACGTAAAAGTGGTAATTAAATAAAGTTGACTTTATTACTTTAAATAACGTAAAACGAGCCGACGATTATAAATATTAACGTATACGCAGAGTTTAAGTTACTTTTATAATATAATCAAAAATAGCATTTAACCTTTCAGGCGCAGCGAAATACTAAACCGACCCAACAAACGATACGTGTAAGTCGTTTAATAAACGCCTTTTGTAGCAAATATATAATTCGAAACGCGGCTTATAATTCGTACCGTTAAATATAGGTACGTCGAAGCTATTTATTTTTATTAATAGTTTTTTCGTTAATAATAATGACTATAATTTATAAATCGACTTTGTCCTAATTTTCAACAACGAAATACCGGCCCGACAAGGCTTTACGTTTCGAGGAAATATTATATATTGAAGCTTTACCAAGTACAAAATGGTTACGCGAAATATCTGGCTTCCGAGATTTATAATATAATTAAAGGCTTCGATTCGGATATTACCATAGTAATGACGGTCCAGATAATTATGTCCAACCTTAATTTACACTTTATCCCTTTTATCGTATAAATTAACTGTTTTTGACTTGACGAGTAACTAGTTAAATTAGGTATTATAAACGAAAAGCGCTTGATAATCGATATTATAGCTTTACGCGAATTATATAAACGCCGTAAAATGGAAGAAATAATGTGGATTAACGGAAAATCCAACCTAACGAATACGATAACTAAGACTACACCAGACAGAGTCCTGAAAATACTTATATTAATAAGCATACTATTTATTAGGATTACTAAAAAGGGTTTATAAACCTAATAAATTACCTAACTATTCTTTTAATTATTTAAATCAGCCCATTTTATATTATTTATACCGATTTATGTTTTTTTGTTTAAACGGCCTATTTGTATCCATCGCGGATTTTACCTTTATTAAACACAACTATTTACACCAATCTCCGATTTTATTTTACTTTTTATTTGATTTTATAATATTGTATCAATTCTGGTATATTACTTTTTTTATTTTATATTTCATATGATGCTTATTACTTAAAACGAATATTTTATAAGAAGCTATAAAATTATTATATAATTTACTATATTATGACCAGGTACGCTGGCTCGAACCGGGGGCATTTATCCATTATTAAAAGGAAAAGGCGATGTCGTCACGTCCCTACCATCCTCACCATCGCTTTCTCCTTTTATATTAGCGTTATCGCTATTACCGCTAACAACGATATTAGCGCTAACGAGTATATAGCCTTATACCTTGTTGGTTATACCTTTAGGTAAATGTGTAAGGGAGGGATTAACATTTTCGCAGCGACGTACGATAACGCCGTTAAACTCGCCCGTATAGTATATATGTAGGCCACATTTCCAGGTGGCGACGGCGGCTGCCGTCTTCCTGGTCCCCCGGTTGGCGCTTGTTACTAATTAACATCGACTTATTTTAGTTACTTACGATGATTTGTTTTTCGAATCGCCCTAAACGATATATTTCTGCTAAAGAAAGTTTTTAAGATTCGGTTAAAACTTACCCAAGAGCTGGCGGACATGTAGCACAGCCTCGACCCACGGCTTTAGGATCATCGGAATGAGGGCGTACGAGTTATCAGTTCGCTCGTATCGGTGATAGAGAGCCGAGCGGTATCCGCTTTCGTAACAATCGCTAATAGACTTACTTGCGGCCGCGGACGCGATATATTATATACAAAGCGTGTTTATTAACGGCCTAAAGCTACGGACCCGGATACGCCGCTTAAACGTTTAACGCGTTAAAAAGGCCTTACGGCGTATTCTGCCGATACGGAGTTCAGGGTGTCGAAGAAGGTCCACCTCGTATTCCTTATTTATAAAAAAGGGGGTTAAAAACTTACAAACGAAGTGATTAGAATATACATACCTTGGCGTAATTGCGTCAAGCTGCGTTTACGGTGTAAAATGGCTTTTACGGGTAATAGGACTTTTACTCGTGGGGAGAAAGTAAGGTTTATAACCTTAGGGGCCCCCTATTTCTCCCCTTAGGATCTGGGGAAGGGGGAGGGAAAGGGGGAGAAAAGAGGTATGAAGGCGATGGAGCTGTGCGACGTAACGGTAACGGGACTTAACGGTGTAGCGGCGAATGACGTAACGGGAGCGGGCGGCGTGACAACAATAAAAGAGATTATACCCGATAAGAGCAGGCTATTACTACTAGTGGTGATGGTGTTGGGAGCGGCGGCTACAGCGGCTGCGGCGGTAGCGATGCGCCGACGTTTTCGCGCCAAACGGCGCCTTATAGTTTTATTTTTACGCGGTATCTGTTTAAAATTTAGGTTAGTATATGGGTATTAGCCAAAGGCTTACCTTTTAAAGCGGTTTGTTTAATTTTAAGAAACAGAAATTAAATTGGGGTAAGTACTTATATCGGCTTGGATTACGCGTCTTTAAAAGAAAAAAGAAAAAAGTTTTACTTGGACCGATAACGATATATCTTTTTATGGTAACATATTACATAATTTCGTAATTACCCCTATGTAATCATCCCTATGTAATTATCACCACGTAATTACCCCTGTTAAAAATAACAAAAGGCGTTATTACCAAGCATATCGCTTCTATTTAACTATACCAATCAGGCCCGAATTATAAATATCACCTCGGTTAGATTTTACTAATCTTAGGCGAACTTAAAATAACACCTCGGCCAAACTTTGCTAATTTTAGCCGAACTTATTAATTTGAATCTTTTACGATTAATATAGTGATAATACTGTCACTATAGAAACTATTAATTTGGAACTTTTACAATTAATACGGTAACAACACTGTTATTAAAGAAACTGCTGATTTGGACCAATTATAATTAATACTATAAATAACACTGTTATTATTTGGTTATAGATATGGAGTATACAAGGAAAAAAGAAAACATTACCTGTATGGATATTACTATATATCCTTATAGATAGTATACATAGGTTAAGTAGCAGTATACTGTATTGCAGGGTATACTACTACAGGATATACAATAACTTGTTACGCTATAGGCTGCACTCTTACAAGACGTAAAGTGCATTATGCATGGATCGGTCTGAAATAGCTATTCCAGACCGACAGCAATACGTGGGTCGGTCTAGAAGAAGTATTCCAGAGTGATAAGCTCTGGGTGGAGGGCTTATAAGCCCTTACCTATGGCGTACACCTCCGGATGATTCTTTTTGACTTAATTATCATCAATTATACTATAATACCAATCATTCTGATTACTCTTCAAAGACCTTATGTTCACGTGAATATTATAGGCTTGAGACCTTACCAATGATAATCGTGTTGTATTCAAATTTTATTATAATTAAATAAAGTTTTGAACGTATAGATGTCGACGGAAACGAAATTACGAATAAACTAGCGGATTTTAGCGTTAAACTTTTCATCCTATTTTACAATAACTATCAATTTTTTTTAATAGCGTAAAATCACTATTTTTGTTACAATTTGCGGTTGTTAAAAGAAATAATACGTTTATAGAAAGTTAAGTTCTATTTATAGTATAGGCATTACGGCTTTACCTATACGATTTAACTTAGTTCCGAATTTGGTAAGTCTTGTGTTTTTAATACCTTTTTATCTTTAAGCCTGTTATCATGTCTTTTTATATCGGTTTTTTTTTTACGATTAAATACGGGTATGAGGACTTCGTTTCGTATTTCGGGTAATTTCGACTTTCTAAAATAGACAAATAAAAATCTAGATACGATGGTAAACGTAACGTAGCCTACTTAATTTATCACTTGCCTTCAGTAAAAATTTGAAAGCTTAAGTCTCTGATCTTTAATAAATCCTTAAACGGACGGATACGCGATTCTTATATGAAAAGAGTCTTTTCGGATTTTGGAATTTTCAGTATTTTCGCCTGTATTACAAAATATTTTTCAGCAAATAGACGAAGTTAAATTATAATATTATAAGGCTGCAGTTATCGCTCGACGGTAACGAATACATTTTATGCCCCCTAGTATCTAGATATAAATTCCATCAGCCTTTATATATATACCTCGTATTACTATCACTATATTACCATTGATAAATCAAGGCGTTTTTCCTTTTACCAACTTTATAATAGTTGTTACTAGGGCTTTAACACTTGATGTTTGGCGGGCCTATCCCTTTTGGGAAAGAGTTATAGGTCCTTGGGAAGGATTCAGGGTAACGGCGGGGGTAGAGGCACAAAGGGTAGTAAAGGCGATAACAGGGAAGTGGAGTAACAGATTAGTTAGGGATAAAACCTATCTTCCGTTTAATTTTAGTTTGGCGCTATCTTCGCTTACATTTATGTAAACCCATATAGGAATAAGGCCCCATTGCAACAGTAGGGTCTTTATAACAGCTTGTGCTGCGCCGCCACCCACCGCCTTTACAGCGGTATAAAATGGTCATCGTAAGGCGGTTACATATATAGAGGGCGCTATCGTTGCGATGGTAGCGCGGCAAGCTCTCAAGGGCGTTGCGACGTTAATAGAGATGGAAATATACCCGTATTTACATTTTGTTACTGTTAATTTTTGTTAAAACTAGTTTTTTACGTTTGTGGGTTTCAGAGTTTGTACATATATAGCGAGCATATTTTACGCCCTTCTTTTTACTAGAATAAGCTCCATTATTAACCCCCGCTAACAAAAACTATACGTAACCCGTATGAAGTTGTTCCCTATTATTAGAGGCGGAGCGGGGGCTAGTCGTATAAGTTAAAGGGGTTGAAGGGGAAGAGTTACATCCAGGATATATTTAATACGTTTAGCAACTAACGGTTTTTGCATGCGAACTCGTTGTACTCGCGTATGTATAACACAATCTTTACATAATAAGAATACTATTACAAATTAACATGAGTATTTTGGATGAAGAGTAAAAGTGTATTAGTGTATATAATAATATTTACCCTTTTAGTTACGTAATTATTTATATAAGGAAAGGTTTAAATTCAGTAGTCGTAATAATATAAAGCTTATTTTTATATAGAGTAATAACGTACAGACCACTCCGTATGTATAAAAGGGTCTTATATTATTATAATACACCCTACGACGCCTACGAGTAACCGCATACGCGTTTCAATTTTTCCCTCTTTATGGGCTTCTATTTCGTTTTTTTAACTTTATAAAACCCTTCCTTTTCGAAGGGCACAAACGGTCGTATCTCTAACGCGATTAGGCGTTAAACGGAAAATAAGATGGCCGCATTTCCCGGCTAGAATAGTACTGTAGTTTATACGCCTACGGGTCTCTAAGCTATGGAGCACCCTAAAGTCTTAATTGAATGGATGTCAAGTAGTTAGGGTAGCTTCGGTAGGCCACAAATCCCCGCATTCCGATCCCTTCCACTGGTATCTACAGGTATATTTCGTGATAGCTAGTGTACTGCCCCATATAAGGCACTGTCTAGTTATAGTACAATAAAAAAAAACCTAGCGCTATTATTCGTAATGAACATGGTAATGATAATATGCTCACCCGCGATAATTAAGAAAATTTTATTTAAACCAGTGTTAATAACTTTCAAACCGGTATTACATAGCGCACTACCTAGGATAACTACTTATAACTCTCCTAACACAAAAACTTTAACTTATACCTAAAATACGGTGAAGATAATTATCGTATTTTTACCAATCTATTAGATCCCGCGTGATGCCCGAATAACTCCGGTACCAAAACTAATATAAACATGAACTTTGACTTTATAGATGATTTCATTAGACTTTGAAAGAGTAAAGCGTAATTAAATTATATTCAGTAATCTACCCCTAACTTTTAAAAAAACTCCTTATTTAAAATAAATTAACTTTACTATTTCAATGAATTCATTCAATTTTCAATAAATATAGGTTATAGATATTATGATATTACGAAGAAATAATTCACCCTCCAATTAAAATTACCCTGTATATCTATTTATTACCAACAATCAAACAGAATCACCCTCTATGTATTTAAAACTAGCTAATGGTTTATTTCTTTTATGACTTGTTTAAACGCTAACCTAGATAAATTCCGACACCTAATATAGGGCATATATTATTTCTTACTTTTCATACGACGTATTTTTAAATAGCTTCAACAAAAATACAAAAAGGTAACTTACGCCATTCTAGAACATATATTGCTCCTAAAATAAATAGGTAATAATAACGAATAGGAACGAGATTTCACGCTATAATAAAAGGAACCTAAAGGTATTAACGCTGTCACCTTTCATACCATAATACGTATGTCTCGAAAAAACAAAACCGCTACCACGCAATTTGCTTCCGTCTCTTTCAAAAATATCAACAAAATATTAACTCCAAAACTACCTATTTCTGTATAAAAAAAAAAAATCTCCATATCTTCAAAAAAGTACACATTTATTCTAGAAAACTCTAACAGAAAAATTTACACATTACAGCTCCAAAACACATTACAAAATAATCCTTTAAAACGACGATCAAAACCAACCTTTCAAAATCCTTTGAAATCATTTATAAAATATATATATATATAAAGCTCCTAATATTAAAAAATATATGAACCGAACTATTAAACCAAAGCTATATTCGTATGAATAACTCCTCAACGGGTACCTCTGTACTCTTCGTAAAAGAACAAAAGTGTTCTATAATTTCATATCGATTATAACAACCTTAACGCTCTACGAAAACCAACAGCTACCCCTTTCCTTTAATTGAAGAAAATTCGAGAATATTTTACAAGTTCAATGATCTACTAAACTTAACGTTAAAACCAATTTCTACAAACTTTATATCAAAAGGGGCGACGAGTTAAAGACCGCGTTCCGTACAATTTTTGGACTTTTAGAATAACTAATCATAAATTTTAACCTTTCCAATGCACCAACTACCTTTTAACAATATTTTAAAAATTCGGTATAGTCTTTCCTCGGTATTTTTCATTCCGTTTACGTCGAGAATACTTTAAGATATTGAAATGACACTTTGAACAATCATAAAATTAAAGTCAAACAGACATTAAATGTCTTAAATACTTTCAATATAAACCTATATATATTTAAATATAACATCAACGTTCATATAATTTAATATTGATGTTTTGTTTTCAAAAAGGGATTCGAAATACGGATAAACCCGGAAAATCTGCACGTTATCTGGGAGTGCGTGGCTCCTACGTCGGTTTTTAAAGTGTAAGGTTTTCTTGGCTTATCTAATTTCTGCTGGAAATTTATTCGAAAATATTTCATAATCATTAACCCATTGATTCATTTGGATAAAAAGGGCGTCGCTTTTTGTAAAAGACTCGAAAAAAATACATTTTATAACGGCTCAAATTTTACTTCCTCTTTATACTAATCCTCGCTTAATACAACCATAACTGTGAAACTTTTTTTAAGGTTAATTATTCCAATTAGTATATTAAAAGCTCAATATTTCAATGGGACAATTATACTACCTTACGGCTAATGATGTATCAATCCCATCGTTTTTCTTATTAATAATATCATGACAAAATTTACGATGAAAAACTACTAATGATCATGGACTATTTAAAATATAAAAATCGGAGCTCTAGTGTAGGACGAGTCTATTTATTATCTTTACAAATTACAATAATTCAACATATTCTATAACCACCTGAAGACTTTGCAAACAATAATTCCGCTAATTGAAACTTCTTTATCTATTCTGGTTTACATTAATTTGTGATAAAAGGAACAATTATATACAACAAAATATACATTTTCAATAAAATCAAAATATTTCTCAAAACTTTTCCGACTCCCACCTTTTAGACTAGAAACTACAACTCCTATGCTATAAATATGTCGCTTTCAAACAACTCATGCGTGTACACATCTCCTAATCGACTTTTATTAACAAATACATTCTGAAAAACCTCAATCATTTCACCTATATCGACCGGTAAAACAATTCGAACGCTGTTATTGCCCGGAACACCATCTATCCCCATTTAATCCGAGTGACACATATAGGTAACCGAAGTTTTTCCACTGATATTTATATTAACAACAACCAAATACTGAATATTTCTATTTTGAAATATTAAATAAATGACAATCGTATTTTACGGTTTTTCAAATATATTTCGGTTCCTATTTACAAGCAGTTTACTACTATGTTTTTCTTTAAATCACATACGATTTACCTATTGCTGGCTGACTGAGCCGCCACACTACTTTCGTCATTTTATCTAAAACGTACTTTTTACCCGGGTTATACCCTAAGGTCCGGTGTTGTTACCGAAATTATAATATTTGTAAGTGTATGACTTATTAGCGGCATTGTTGAAAGGATTTTTTTAAGCCTTTACCAGTGTTCAAACGGTTCTGAAACGAAATTTTAATCAATTTTATAGTCAATCTCCTTGAAAAATAAGCTGACAACCCACTTTACTTCATAGTTATTACATCTAATCCAAGTAAAACAATTACCTAGAAGGTAATAAATACTATGAGCTTCGAAGTTTACGCAGAACGGTTTTCAAATTACTATTAGCGATTTCATGGGTTTCTTTGCGTTATTATTAGTAATATAGATTCAAATTGGAATAGTGGGTTTTAAAAACAGCTTTAAAACTTAACAAGAGTAAATAACACCGAAATACAATATTTTACTCCAGGATATATAATGTTACCGAATACAACAATCAAAAAGTTTCAATATACTTATATTCCTTAGTATTCACACTCAACTAAAATCAAAACGTTTACTACTCGGTTACCCATTAACACTAAACAATAAAAATATTATAACCATCGGTATTGACCCGTTTTTCATAACATACCAATACCACGTCAACCTTATTCAACTTATTTCATACTTTCTTATTCCCGACTGAAAAACCATGTACAAGGGTCGAGAACTTCATTTAACGTATTTGCAACGCTACGAAATTCGTACAAACCGCAATAATGGCTACACAATAATATATAAAGAAAACCGCTAACAAATAATACTCTTCTTCAGAACGATTTGGGCTTGGCGATAATATTTAACTTTTAATTAAAATCACAAACCGGACTAATTTTCCAACAAAATAATAATCAAATTAACTTTGTAAAAAGTACGGTATTATACGAATTATTGATTTCTACGTTATCAAATTTAATATTCCGAATAGGAAATAACTCCGATTTTACATCGATTAACTTATCCAAACCATTTCTAACCCGCTCATGAACAAACAAACCCGCGACTTTTAATTACTCGTCGTCAACGTCATCGATAACGATTATAGAATTCAACTTAATTAATACATCAAGAATATTTTGGAACCCCCCCCAAAAAAACTCAAATAAGTCGTCCTCGCATTAGCAACTCCTTAAAACGATAGGTTTTGATTAAATTAATAAGTTATACACATCCGATTTAAAAGCTTCTTTTAAACCTTTCGAATATCGCTGCCTTCAAAGTTTTCTAATCCTATTAAAACTCCGCTAAAATTAACGACAGGCCTTCACATTTAACCCATCAACAAGCTCAAATTAATTTTATTTTATATTACTAAGCCTTTCAAAAACCGTTATTTCTCAAGTACTTTACACGGCAATAAATTTACATTGTCTCCAATATTACAACTATACCTACTAAACCATACTACCATACTCGCCATTATTAAAGTCACCCTTTAAACAATCAGCAACAAACAGCTTTTCACATATATTAACAAACTTTCCTCAATTGTTATCAATATGTTTAACAACTTAGATGAATTCCTTAATTACTCTCAACTACACTTGCCCGCTTATTAAATATAACACCTACGCGTATTACTAGAATAATTCACTTAATTAAAAACCACGTTTCTTATTTAAAATTTGTATAACATAGAGGCTACCGGAGCGGATAAGAGTAAACAATACAAAATCACCACCATTATATATATTAACTTTACGCTACATAGCCTAACTGACCTTAATTACTTTTTTAATCACAACCACTTAAATTTATACGTTATCTAAGCACTTATTAACACTTAAAAATAACTCAAGAACTGGATAACTTACTTTAATTTAAATATTGAAACTCGGGCAAACCCTAAGAAACTCATTAAAAACCTTGTTTATATCAAAATTAAAGTTTAAGAAAATACAGGTATAACCTAAATTACGGCCAATAATACTGATAATATACAAACAGCATCTAATGATAATATCTAACTACTCGTTAACAGCTTTCCAGCCGCTACTTTAGTTTATACTTACCCTCGATTTCCTAACAAAACTTACGAGGATTACAAACCATCCTATAAATATACTCAAAATATATCAATTTTGTTATACCGTTCGGATTCATTTCCATAAGACATATCGCCGAAAATTATATACTTATTAATATCAACTAAATGTCTCCAAAGCCAAAACTTATATCTCTAATCGTTTTATCAATTTCAGCACTCAAACCGGGATTCATTTTGGCGGCAAGGACGTTAAAAAACAGATTCAGTAACTTTGAACCGTGGAATAAAAGTTAAAGGTAACCAAAAGATATTTCGTACTGCTATTTAGAAAAAGGTTATAAAAGAAGGGAAGTTTTTCTACTTCAAAGACGCTTACAATGATTATTTATAAGGAGGGTAATAAAATTACTAATATCGACGCCTTCTACGCCATGCCGAAACAATCGACGACTGAAAACTTCCATACAATATCACAAAATTCTGAACGACTTCAAAACAATTATTAAACCTTTTAAAACAGTTTACGGCAAAAAGACATCTTTTACTACCTTCTACGGTAAAGAGGCACCTTCCACTATCTTTTATAATTCACCAACGCCTTTTACCGTTTTTTATAACTATCGGAACTTAAAAAATAGGCTGGAGGTCATATTATAGGCTAATACCTAAGCTAATAATTACCAGGGATTAAACCTTAATAGTTACTATACTTTTACGATACTCTGGAGTCGTTCGGAAACATACCCCTTACATTTGTCACGTAACCGGACCACCCCTTTTTTTTATAACTCTGTAATAGCTCCTTAACAGGGGTTTCTTCTTCCTTTCTTCATCGAGGATTATAGATAGTATCTGACCGCTTTAAGCGACAGCTCTGGCTTAGTTTCCACTTTTTTTTCTTCTTGCCATTTTCAAAATGATAACTTCGGAGACTTAATCATACTGTAAATAGGGGAGTGATAATGGCAAGTACTACCATCTTACGTACAGAAAATTGCAATTAAGGATAATGTGGCCCTATCTGGCGGCCCGAGCATCCGTCGGATAATCAATAGCTCTTACATAGACCCAACACGAACTATTGTCATCGACCCCTGTACACATCGTGAATCGTCGTACTTCCAAGAGCCTTTTCTCATCATCCATCTTTACTTACGCTACACTATTATTACTTCGACCACGATTCGAATCGACAACCGTAGCTACGCCTGAAGTCCTATCAACACTGATTAGTGGTCAACTAGGTTAACCACAGCTAAGCACGGTAGAAAAGAAAGACATGACTTCTTAAGCAACTGGGGTTCAGCAGACGGAAAGGTCTATGCTAAGTCAAACTTTTGAACTGATTGCGAGTAACACAGTCCAAAAGTTTGACTTGGCAAAGTATCTTCCGTCTGCTGAACCCCAGTTTCTCAGGAAGTTAGAAGTACGACGATTCACGGTATGTACGGAGGTCGATGGTGGTAGTTCGTATTGGGTCTATGTAAGAGCTATTATTTACCCGACGGTCGCCCGGGCCGTCAGATAGAACAACATTGTTCCTGATCGCTACTTCCTGCAAACAAGACGGCACTTGCCATCAAAGTCGTACCGTATCTCTCTCTTCTACCTTGATTGCCTGTGGTTAATCTAGTCAACCACTGATCAGTGTTGGTAGGACTTCAGTCGTAGCTACGGTTGTCGATTCGAATCGTGTTCGAAGTAACAATAGTATACTTTTGGACTGTGTTACTTGAAACAGTTCAAAGGGCGTCAGCAACGCCATAGGGAAACCGAGACGTCTTCATTGCACACTTCTCGAAGCCAAGATCGTTTAAGACTTACCGAAAATGTCTTCAAAAACGTTAGGACATACCAACAAAGTCTATACACACACATACGCACCCATACACATACACACCCACATACACCCATACACACACGCACACGCACACACAAACACCACAACATGTCCGATTACAACAGCCAGATGGTGGATATTGCCGCCCTCGGCAAGCTCGGACAGCCTTTCATACGCAGTTTCACGGAAGACCTATGGGACGTACCTGTGACGGAAACCTCAGACAACAAACACTTGACCAACTATATCGCCCAATTCGTCATCGAAAGAGACCCTAAAGAACGCGACGAGGCAGCATTTCAAAGCTTGCAAAAATACTTTGGAGACCGGACAAAGGACACATGGAGGACAGTTGAAAAGAACGTCAAAATAAAGCTGAGGAACGTACTCGCGGACCGAGGAGTGTATATTCCCACGATAGGGGGCACTCTGGCCGACATATTCTTCGACTTTGCGACAGTGTTGGAATTTCCAGAATGGCTTTTTGACTGTACGACGACTGCTCAACAAGACCCACAAGACTCGGGACGGACTGAATCTGTCGTGATGTTAGAGATGGACCTTTTACGTCAACTACACAACAACTGGCAGAGAAGGAAGAAAACCCACGCACGAGGTTTATCAACACACAAGCGACAACGGCCCGACAAGACACTGCCCGACAAGACCCACAAGATGCTGGACAAGACGCTAGACAAGACTCCGAAGAGGCACGACAAGCTGCCAGACAAGGCTCCGGAGGCTCCGGCGACGCGACTGTACATCAGTCTGTGGAAAAAAACGCTAGGACTGGCCGCCCGACGAGGCTTCGGAGGCACAACTATATACCAGTCTATAAAGCAAACGCCAGGACTGGTATCAGACACGCGTCTCACACCACCTTTTCGACTAGGACAACCCACAGTTTTTTACCCTCCTGGATAAGCTATCCTGAACCAAGCAAATCGAGGTGAATGTGAAGGAAAATAAGGACAGATACGTGGTAGATTGAAACGGTTGAGGATGGACGTCATTGTTGACGATGAAGTTTCGGCACGGACACTAAAATTTTACTTTATATTTCACGCGGACGTGGCATTCAATTGGTATATTTCACAAGGACGCAGGACACACCTGTTGTATTTTACGACAACTTCTTTTGTTTTAAGATCAAGTACAACAAGCCGACAAAACATCATTGCCCAAGACCTTCAAGACCCAGGGCTGCCCGGCACGTGAACTAACAAGACAGTCCGGATCGAGGGATATATCAACCGGCCACCCGGGGCCGTACATGTATAAGAATTGTGGGCTGTGCGCAAGAAAAGTTTGGTATTTGGGGTCTGAACGCGTCGGGGAACCATGCAGGATTGGAGTATTGACTCGATTGGTTTGGCGGTCGACTTGTTGGAATTATAGAAAGAGAACGGATATCCGCACGACTAAAAAATGAATTTCCGCACGTCTTAGTGGTTTTCCGCATGCCAAGTGGATATTCGCACGGTTTAATAGATTTTCGAACAACAAGTAAATGAATACATGGGTAAGCCCATTTTCGTATAAACAAATAGATTTTCGCACATGTAAATAGTTTTTATGTGGGCTGTATTTTGCAATATAGAAAACATTGGGAGTGAATTAGTTAATGTTATAATCAAAGTGAATAATGAGTGATGATCTAGAAGAAAATGTAAATAAAAAAGAAGAAGTATAGAAATATACTTTCAAATTGGGGTTTGTATTAATACAAATAGAGGCTAGAAGGAAAGTTTATAATTAATAATAATTTATCAATATATGTTAATCAAAAGGTTTAATTAGTGTAATATCCTTAAAATATAGGGATATGTAGCGATAAAAATGAGGGTTCAAGTTACAGTTTATGACCAACAGTAATTAATAAATACACGCAAATAATAAGGTAAATGAGGGGTAATATGCGTAGTATTATATTTTTTTAAAAAAAAACCCGAGTCATTATTAATGACTGTAAATAATTTAAATATAGATATAAGGGAAATAATAAAAGTAGGTATTATACGATAGGATACAACTTGTATATCAATGAAATCGAGACATAAATTTATGGTTCACAATTAATCATGGTTCATAAATATATTTATGTAAAAATGTAGAAATAGGGTGATAGATAATAGGTTTAAGCTTGGTTATTAATAAAAATAAAGTTTAAAGTTGAAGTTAGCGACTGACAATGATTTATAAATATATATAAGTAAACGATAAAAATGAAGTAGTATACATTAGGGTCAAGAATCATATCAACAAAAGTAAAAGGTATAGTAAAGATTAACATTCGAAAATGATTGATGAATATATATATATAATGAAAGAAAAAATAAGGTAATACGTACTATAATCAGAGTTATATATTAATTAAAGTAGGTGTAAATATCATTATATATTACTATAGTTAGTATAGGTACGGATGACCTTGGAGGGTATATGGCAGTGTATTACGTTGTAAGGTGCACTCCTGCAGAGTGCATAATAACGTGTTACGTTGCAAGATACACCCTTTATGCCACTGCTTAAAAGAGAGATTAGCAAAGTATATAGTAGAGTGTTATGCTTTGGGTGAGAGCTTATAAGCTCTTACCTAAGGCATGTACTCTCTGGATGTTTTTCCCTCAAATTTATCTTTACTACTATAATACCGATCTTTCTGATTACTCTTTTATTCTTTACGTTTACGTAAATAGGCAGAGACTTTACAGATACTAATTAGTAGCCGATTGAGTCGACTACAGATAGCTTACGAAAGAAGAGATAAACCTAAGTTAAATACCTATAGCAGAATACTGTAACGGTCCCAACTGTTTATATGTTAACACTATAACTTACAAGAACTATACGGGAGTGTGGAATTACACGGGAATACCTTTAAAACCCGAAACGTAGCAAAACTATAAGACATGAGGTAACTTTTTTTTAAAAAAAAACTTTAGTATAATATCGTTAACCAGTTGGTGTCCTATCTAATAAAAGCTCTGTTACGTTATTCATTAACTCGCTTTGACGCTTTAAGCGTATCCGGGCACTTTGTAGAGAACTTCCTATTAAGAATCAAGCCACGTAAACCAAAACCACCAAATTTCGGAATTTTTTATTAGGACCTATCCGAAACCAACCGCTGTAGATAGTATAAATAGTCTACAAGTCAACAATCTTTTAATGATGAAAACAGCTAAAAGAAAACATCAAAAACTCCCCTATAATCACTTTTGCAATTATGGATCCTACGAAAATAAAGCGCTCCAGAAAGCATATGAGAAGCGCTCCTACCTACGCCGAGCGCTTTAAACTACGTATTCGAAGCGAAAGCCTCCACCGTTTCATTCATCAACGTCAATGGGAAGTTTATGCAACCTAAGTTGCTACAACTTTTAATTTACGAATGAAGAAAAAATAAGATTTGCCTGAACCAATGGCATACACCACTGTTATTAATGAATTATGTATCGCAATACAAATCAAACTGTCATTACTGGATTATGGATACGGGCCGCATAAAGAAAGAAGAAAAGATTGCCTGTGTGGATATTATTATATATTACTATAGTTAGTATATGTAAGGACTATCTTATAGGGTATATAGCAGTGTATCACATTGTAAGGTGCACTCCTGTAGAGTGCATGATAACGTGTCATGTTGCAGGATGCACCCTCCATGCCACTGCTTAAAAGGGAGATTAGCAAAGTGTATGGTAAAGTGCCACGCTCTGAATGAGAGCTTATAAGCTCTCATCTAAGGCGTGCACTCTCCGGATACTTCTCCCTCCAACTTATCTTTACTACTACAATACCAATCTTTCTAATTACTCTTCTACTCTTTACGTTCACGTGAATAGGCAGAGATCTTACCAACAGTTGGAGTTAAAGTGAAAATAAGTAATTAATTATCATTCATTTTGAAGAAATTGTACTATATATAATGTGATTCAGCATAGAAGAGTAAATACTGTTGTATATTTGATGAAAATGAAGGTAAAAAAGTAGGTAATAAACAACTCGCTAGCTAAGCCAGTTTTATTATATATAAGCTTTATGTTTTGACTGAAACTATACTAAAGCATTACCTTATAATATAAATTTGCATTTCACTTTGGGGTATCCTTTATATCCTTACTTTATACTTTCACTGGAGTTATAGTTGTATTATTTATCTTCAATATGAATCGGGTATCAAAAATATTAGGCCGTCAATTTAAAATTAGTACTTTCCTTTATAACCCTGTTAGAAACCCGTACATTTCATAATCAGTTCATTTGCTTACTATTTCGAGATAGATATTAATTTTGTAAAGATAATTATTCTTTTAATAGGTGTCGAAGTATATATAAACTCACATGAATATAGGGTAGTATTCATTATTGATTATCAACGTAGTAATTCAATACTTTGAAACCAACAAGAAACATTTATTTAACAATTTAATTTAATTATGTTATTAATCTTAATTGTCAACCTTTTCCCTATGAAAATAATTTTATTTGTTGGTAGGCCTTAGATGTTGCAACGTTGTCGATTCGATTGGTTCTCGAAGTAACAGTAGTATTGTAGTAGTCAGATGGTGGATGTATTGTTCTAGGTTTGGCAGACCGTTAGCTGGTCTGCACTATAATCTGTATGGCCAAGTGCTTGGCCCATGCCCTAGAGTGAAGTGTAGCGTATTGCATTCGACTTACACCCAATACGGTAAGTCCGCATAAAGCAATACACTTGTAGTACGGTTAACTTTACTTATAGTAAAGTTAACTTACTGCACTGCATATAATACCATTGCAATACTATTCCAATACTGGCGGCTTTTTGTTTTATGTCTGTACGTCAGCGTGGCTTGCCATCAATTGGTGGCAACCTTTGAAATCTCTACTTAATTCATAAGCCAGACCCCTGTCAATTCCGATTAATCTGTACTAAAATCAACCTCAATTACGGCCCTTCGTAGCCCTTTTACTCCATCCTTCCGAGGCCTCCGTTTCTCAGATCCCGTAAACAAATCCTTCGTCACAAACCTATGCAAATTAAATACGCCACCAATTACGTACCTTTTGCCAGTAGTTTAAATTACTGCCATTGCTATTATTACCCTGATAGTCTTCCAATTTGCCAAGGCAACCTTGTTCCTTTACGTCACGTGCTAAGCGATCCAAGTATCCCTCGATTCGTATAGTTAATGTATTGCTATTTACAAACCTTTCCAGTGCGTTATTAGGCGTGGCCTTAGTTATGGCATTGGTAAGGTTATTTTTACCGTTAATTTACCGGAACTTATCGATTTCCCGGGTTTCATATACCTCCCTTAACGCTATTACATCTATTATCAGACGTTTTTTATTGGTCGTACCTAATTTTGATAGGTATGCGTAAATGCTTTGGGAGTCGGTATATACTGCTATAGGTATCGATGGTAAACCCAGCTATTTAGTGATAATCCTTAATATTCCGTTAGTTACTATACCAATATTAAAGCCTATTATTATGCCGTAAACTTTTAAAGCAAATATACTCCGGGTTATAAGCTTATACTTAACAGATATCCAGTATACAGGGTTTCAGGTAATTGTAAACTGCTCTTTAAACTTATTTTCGTTAACGAACATTATTAGAAAGCTGATTTACAATATAAATTCAGTATTATTGGCAAATAACCCGTCTGTAAAAATTATTAGCTTCGCCTTCGTTAAATTTACAAAAACTATATTAATTCTTTTTTTACGTAATTCATTTACCATTTAATCCGTTTATTCAACTTTTTAAAGTTTTAGTCTTATGGGTTCTATACCAATATTGTAATTAAAAGGTCGTATTATGCCTCCAATTAACATAGCGTAACGATATAGACTGTAGGGGCTTTTTAATTTAAATATCTTTATGCTCTTATCTCGTTAGCTTTGTCGACAATTATTAAGCTTGTAACTTTCCCCTCTTAATGCAAGCTAATACAAGTGCCGCTTTTAGCCTTAATATTATAAATGCGAAGTAACGATCCATTACAGTTAAATTATATGCCTTTAGTTAACATTTTAACCTTTTTGCACTTTTAAATGCCTAACTTTTCGATAAAACGTTATTCTACCATCATAAACTTAGCATTGCTAAGGAAAATGGTATCGTTAATTTGTATACCTACGATGCTAAAGTATTTGCCTTTTATAATTAACAGGTACGGGTCGAATATTAACGTTTTTATACCTAATTTATCTCTAAAATGTACCTGGTACGTTAAAAACTAATAAAGGTTAGCCTTGGCTAGTTTATATAAAGGCTTAATATAATATATTATCGTACTAGCTAAAAAGCTATCCCTTAAATTTTATAATAATTCCAACAGTACAATCTGCTAAAAATCGGTGGCAAATTACATGTACGCTTACGTAATGTCCCAGCTATTAAGTGTAAATTAACCCTTTACGCCAATATTTTAACTGGAAATAATAAAGATAATTAAACGTTGATTAATCTTTTTAATTATAGGTAATTGGATAAGGATCCAGTTTTTGCCTTTATTATCGTATCCTTAAGCGATTAACCGTGATTTTTCGTACAGTCGGTTGATAATCTTACTTTTAACCTCGTAAACTATCCTCGACTTGAAAATAATAACATCTTAGCTTTTAAATTACGTTAACGGCATAAATTATATAACCTCTTATAAAAGAAGGTCGTTCATTTCCAATTTGTTATTTTTTTTAAAAAGGCTTGCCTAGTGTGTTAATAATGCCTTCGGCATATAGTTTAAGGGCAAGTTTTCTGTCAAACTTTTCTTTTTAAAATATCTACGCCGTTATATATATCTTACCAGGCTTATAGTTTCTATCTTCCTCCTTTTTAGTATGTATCCTCCTTTTAAGCGGTCTTCCATGCCGTCGACGTTCCATCGTCTTATTAAAAAACGGCTCTAAAGAGTTGTATTAACTAAGTCGTTCGGCTCGGAGGTCCTCGACATCGGGGTCTTCGTTAAATTTAGGGGGTCTTTTATACGACTTAACTTATATAGCTCAAAAAGCTACGGGGCTATTGGTAGTTTTAACCACCATATCTAAGTTAGTAATACTTAAGATCTTATATAGCCTATCTCATTTACCTAGCTTACGTAACATAAGGACCTTACTTTAAAAGGGGAATAAAAATATGTTTGTTGTTAAAGGTCCATTTTTAGTGTTAAGGGCATTATTAACCTAGCGGTGTGCCGATTCCTTTTTTAATTCTTTTAATGCTTTACTGTATATTATAGCATGTTTTTAGTTGCTTAACGAGGGTGGCAACTTAGCTGTTATACGTAGATAAGCTTCAAATACCAGTAAAGTTAGTATAAGTCCATTAAGGTAAACAGTATCGTTAAAACCTTTTGCCACTATCTAAAGGCGTGCCTCTTGGCTTATAAAGCCTTCGATTTCCAGTATAAGGATATTGTAAGCCTTTCGTAAAAGGGCGTATGCCCTTTTAACCTTACTAATACCCTAATAAACTTTTACAGGAACTTATTTATATTAAATCCTTATTAACTTTATATTAACTTAAAACTTTATCGTAATAAAATTAATACTAGTATCGTAAACTAATACGTTTAGTAGGACAAGGTACGTATCGATTTACAAACTACGTAATACTTTTCATATTTTTTTCACCATAATGATTTCAAGGAACTAAACGTCGTGAAAAGCCATAACGGAGTTTACAACATATAGTACTGATTTGATATCAAAATAAAATACGTTTATAAATATTTTCGAATTGAAGATTTAATTTTCCTTTAACGTAAACTTAAAATTTAAAGATGTTTAGGAATATATTTAACAATAATAATAAAGTCGTTTACTTACCTTTAATACTGGTAAATCCATATTTTTATGACCAATTGCCTTTCAAATTCTGTCAAGCTTATTAGTTGTCGAGTAGTTAAACTTACTATATAATTAACGTAGTTTTAACTTCGTCAAATTCAATACCATTACATTTAATCCCTAAAAATAAAAATAGAGGTTGCTCTATTTAAAGATAAATAAAAACCTTTTACCAGACTTAATATATATTAGTTCATTAGTCTCAACATTAATTTTAACGTTGAAGTTTTTTATGTCTTTAAAGTAAAAGAGGAAAGGGGTAGGGGATTTTAAGATATGAAAAACAATAAGGCTAATAACAGTTTTTATTATCATCGATTCTAGTAAAAATATTTTTTTTCCTAGAGTTAAAGCTAACTTTAGCCTTATTAGCATCCGCGTGGTTAAGTTCAGTAACAATATCAGTATCACTTCGTAACGCGATATACTACGAATAACCTTTTATTAAGTATCGTGTTACTCCCGTATTCGGCATAATCCCTTAAAAAATTTACTTTACGAACCGGTTTTAAATGGTAAAAAGGTATGTAAGACCAGGGTTTTTATTGTTATAACGGAGATAGGGGTCTTTACCTGTAAAACGGTATAGAAATACGTAGTCAGCTAGTTATTATGTAGCTTCCGAGCCAGTACTGGTGTTAGTACTAGTATCTTCGTACCAGCCGATTGCTTTCGGCTTATTTTTTTCCTTAACTTTGCTTCTTTTAAATTTCGTAACACGCTTTATATGGTTTTATTTTAGGGTCAAAGGGTATTACGTATAATATATCACCTGTTTTACGTCACGTTTAGTGGCAATATAGCGTATTAATTAATAACCCTATTTACCGCAAATCCAATATTTCTTAACATTAAGGTTAAATTTATTTAGTCGACTCAAAGACTTTAAAAAGAATAAATACCCTTTTCTGTAGGTAGATGTCCAGACCCTTTGTTAACTATACTTACCAGGTCTTCCGTACTATCGATTAATGTAATACGAGTTAAAAGTGTTTTTTTCGTTATTAAATCCCGAAATTTATAAGTATATACCAGTCGAGCCGAAAGCTCAAGTAGTTACGGTCGTTAACGAGGAATTTAATTAGATAAAAAACCCTTTATGGGTGGTATCAGAGTATTATAAGGCGTATTCGAATTCCTTATAACCCGTAACTGTTTGCCTGACCTGTTAGCTTAAGGTACCTTCGCTAGCTCCCAAGTTCTCCATTACCTATTGGCAAAGGATTAGCCTATTGAACATCTAATTTAAAAGGTATATCTTACTTTTCGACTTTTTCTTATAATTCAACATATAAGATCACTTAATAATATTACAATCCGTATAATATCAGGCAAAGTTAATATCGTATTCGAAATGACCATTTATACTATTGTAGATTTCGAGAAAAGAGGTACAAGTTATTAGGTATCGTAGGTAGTAATCCTTAACTTGGCCGGTAAAAATATTGGAAAACAGAGAGTAAAAACCTGGCAACTTAACTTTTATTTGGCGGTAGATGTTGAAAAATAGGTGTAACTTGACGTTGAAGAGGTTGTACGACTTACCGTTATAATTCTTTTTTCCTTTTCAGATCTTAACTAACTTGGTAATTGCCGTATAGTTCGTATCCTCCATAGGGATACGTCGAGGGAGAAGTGTAATGTATTAGTTGTAATCCTCGGTTAGCTGAAAAAAAGACTAAAGCTATTACTGGTGTTGGTAGGTAGAATAGTTACCTTTGGCTAAGTTTAAAGGGAAAAATCCGGTGGTCTTGCCTATAGTAGGCTCGCGTGTAAAGCCGGTTTTCCCTAGATTTAGCTGCTAAAATTGGACGTGTTGAAAAGTTTAGGGAAAATAGACCTCTAAGTTTCTATCGCGGGGGTCTTAGCGATAATCCTTTTAGTATGAAGGGGTTCAGCGGGGCTCCTACTTAATAGAATAATGGATTTAAGGGCTTAAAGATTGTAAATCTATCGATTCCTCATATCTGTCTATTTAGGCTTAAGTAAATCTTTACGAACGTGTATATGAGTGTTAAAAATTACTACCATTAGCAATTACTTTTCCCTTATCTTCTTAAGTCTATTATACGTTTTTATCCGTAAATTACTCGTTAAGTACATTAGCAAGTTTGCCGTTTTTACTGACCTTTAAAGGTAGTAAAATCCCTTGTTTATGTAGATTAGATTTTAGCTTTAACTTTACTAATTTTGCGCTCTTTTTCCACATAGTAAGGATCTAGTCTTTAAAAAACTCAATGTAGTTGTAAAGGGCTTTAACGTTTTATATTTTGGGAATCATGGTCGATGTCGATGATAAAGTGGCCAACGAAATTAATAAGGTGATCGGGAGTAGAGTCTTTAGTAGTATCGGTATACCAGAGTTCTTCGTCGTAGTTTTTCTCGAAAATGCCACCAAAGGTCCCAATTACCTCCTTCCTGACAGGATTGGTAATAACTTTAAATTAAGCGCTAGCGGAAGTTATATTGGTGTTCTGGCTGGTATAGGTAGGTCTTGGTAATTTGGAGGTGTGGGGACTTAGTGATTTAGGGCGTATAGACTTAGCGATTCAACGTGGAGTTACGCGACGTGGCTTTCTTAGCGAGACTTGGTGTTTTCACTCGAAACAACGAACTTAACGATTAAAGTGGCGTAGGGATTTAAAAAGAGTAAAGTAGGGTAAAGGTTTGATCTAAGAGGTAAGGTCGAAGGTCGTTGTTTGTGGTAGAGGTCGAAGGTTATTGTTTTAGCGTAGAGACTTAGTCGTTCTTTACGGTAATAATACCTGTAGTAATACTAACTTAACCGTTTATTAAACTATCGAACCTTAAGACTTTTAATAGTTAATCTTAAAGTATTTAAAAAGGATTAATAAAAATTTGTTAGTGTTTTCAAGTAACGATACCGTCACTTACTTCTAAATTGCCGTAAAAAAACGACGTAGTCTAAAAGTCTTTTTTACTAACTGCCGTGAAAAACGACGTAGCAGTAAAGGCCCTTCATAAAAATCTTCCCTTTACCTTACGTAATTGTAAAACGTAACTGGAAAGTAGCCTCTTCTTCTACTTAGCCAATCTGTGCTTAACCTAATAAGCACTGATCAGTGTTGATAGGCCTTAGACGTTACAATGTTGTCGATTCGATTGGTTTTAGAAGTAACAGTAATATTGCAATAATCAGATAGTGGATATATTGTTTTAGGTTTGGCAGACCGCTAGCCGGTCTGCACTGTAATTTGTATAGCCAAGTGCTTGGCCTATTCCTTAGAGTGAAGTGCAGCGTACTGCACTCGACTTACATCCAATGCGGTAAGTCCGCACAAAGCAATGCACTTGCAGTACGGTCAACTTTATTTACAGTAAAGTTGACCTACTTCACTGCATGCAATACCATTGCAATACTATTCCAACATTATTTTATTTTATGGTATATCACATGATATTACTATACCACTGCAACTCACGGATTGAAAGAACCACATAAGATATTTGAATTTAATTAACAATAAATTCATAGGTATATTTTGTATGGAGTATTTCTTTACCTGGTAGTTATTTTATCATATTTATGATGTTAAATATTATAATTTCAATGTTATTTACATCGAGTCAAATTGACATCAAAATTTTTGATTAATCTATTTATAGAGTTTTAATTCATTTTAAAAAGTTAAAGAACCAAAATAACAGGAAAAACACTAATAAGAAACCGTTGATCTTTTTCAACTTCTACAAACCAGCTTGAAATGAAGAGCATATTTTATAAATGATGTGTTGTGAATTAAACTTTATTCGTTGATTAGGTTTCGAGTATCAAAAAATAGTTAAATTTCAGCTTTTTTTTAGTTAAAATTCTTCATTATTTTCGATACTGTTGGTAGGAATTTGTTGTTACAAAGTAGTCTATTCGAATCTATATGGTCAAAGTAACTAGTTCTGCATTAGAAGTGGTAACATGTTAGTTCATAACCTATTCGAAAACTTAAAGCTTTAAAATCAAATTGTTGAAAGATTTTATCCTCAATTACAACGATTCGAAAATGACTGAAACACAGTCAAGAATAAAAGAATCAATGATTATATTTAAAAGAAATATTTAAAAACTATTAATCAAAGTAGTTGAATACTATCCATAATTCTTAATGAAAAAAGAGGAGAAGTCTTTGCTACTACATTATTACATACCAATCTAATATACTTTAGTGTGGCCTATTTATATAATTGGTTACTTGGTGTAAACACGCTTTAAAGTATCATAAGAGCATCGTAGAAGCGTCTTAATTATTGGGGTTAGATCTCTGGAGACTACGACGGTAGGCATCAGCCTGTCACAAAATGAGGTAGTTGTATAATGTATCTGATTTTAATTCAAGATATATTATATCCTGTTTTATTATATTATTCATGTGTTGTATTCATGAAAAATTGGATAGTTAAATACTATATCCAAGTAAAATACCGTTAGAAAAGATAATATACGTTTTTATTATAACAGTTATATATTATATATATGCTAAATATTCGTCATTAACTACCATTTTCATTGTTAATTGGTTTTGTCCGCCCCCTGTCTATTTGTTATATTTTGTGTACCTGTTTTTTCTGTGTTTGTTTCATTTCCCCCATACGTTTTGTTGTATTTTAAGTTATAATTCACGATGTTATTTATTTATTAACCTGTAGATTTTTGGTATAAGTTAATCATATTATATGTTATGGATTATTTAGGTGTTGAGTAATTTTTATCGTTGTAATGGTGTTCAATAATGTGTTATATTAGTGAGGCAATTGTTTAAGACGTCATTATTTTATCAGATTATCAATTATTGATGTTATCGTATTATATTCGTTTATTCAGACAATTTTAGTAATTTTTGCAATATTATATGAGGTTTTTTTTTTCTGTAGTATTATTGGATTTATATTGAAGTTTTAATCTCGTAGTCGATATTAGTTTCTATTATTTTTCGATTGGTTTCCATTGTGTTTTTGAAATTCTATTTTTTTTTAAAAAAAATACGTTCTTTTCTTCATAGATTGATTCATAGCCGTGTTTTAAATACTTCAATAGTTACCTTTTTGTTCTTGATTGTAATCTTGTGCGTTTTTTGGATAGGTTGTTTGGTAAATTGATTTTATTCTATATTCAGATTTTTCTAAATTTTTCTTATTAACCGAATAGTTTTGGTTCAGGGTTTTATTTTGTGGTTTTGGATGAGTCTTGTACATTGTTTGGTTGGTTTGAGTGTTCGTCTATTGTTGCGCAATTGAAGAGGATTTCGTTTATAGTATTGTTTGATTTGTGAAAATTTATTCGTCGTTTGGAAAGTTTCGTTTTTGTCTTTCTCTTGGTGGATTCATTAACATTTTTTATATATTCTTTGTTTATTCATACGAATATGTTGGAAATAAACCGAATGCCTTCTGGTTATAAATATCAGCATTTGTTTTGACGAGGCGTTTGGTGATGTATCTTATTGATTATTGATTGTAAGAGATTTTAATGATCTTGTATTCAATTTATAAATTTAATGAGAAATGGATAAGAAAAGGTGGTCTATGTTTTTGTAGAGTTCTTGTAATTATCAGGCCATTCTAATTTGTAAGATTGTTTTAGTTGAGTACTTTGGTAGTTTTTTTTTGTTCGGTAGTTTTATTGTATCTCTTGTTTGAAACAATTTTATTGGTAGAATTTGTATATTTTATAGATTGTTAGTGATTTTTTTGTATTCTTGTCGATTGGTTTAGGTTTTTTTACTCCTGAAGTTCTTTTGTTTATCATTTCAAATGTTTTCAATTACTTTTGTTTCAGTTTTGAGTATGTATTTATTCTTTGTATATTTGTTTAAAGGTTGTTTGACTGTGTTTGAAAATAAGATGCAAGGAATATGTTTTTTTTATTGGTGATATTTGAAGTTTTTGGTTGTTTGTTAGTGGTTTTATATATGTATGCACATTTTTGGTGAATTTCTAATGTTTTGAAGATTTTGTCAAAAAAGTTTTCATGAAAAGATTTCGATTATTTACGAGTTTTTACGTTTTTAACGTCTTGATCCGTTATTTTTCAATGGTTTTATCATTTATTGAAAGATGTTTAACGAATTTCCTTTGCTTATCAATGAGTTTTAATTTTGGGGGAACTTTGTTAAGAGTAATTCAATGAAGATTTCTATTTCTGTATATCTTTTTATGTATTTGGTTTGTTTATCGATAGCTTTGCATCTGTTAAATAATGTTAATGTGCGCGTTCAAACCAGTTTTAGGTGTTTGTAGAAAAATCCATGATAAAATTTTCTTAATTATCCAGCGTTGTTAACGTTCAAAAAGACTTAATAAAGAAATCTTCTTTATTCACTTGAACGGAATATGCTATTCAGTTCAACACGTTGTAAATGGTATTTCCATGTCATTGTTAACATGGGGGGGGGGGGGTATATTGACAGAACTTTCTTCAATCATTATATTGAATGGAAGTTGAAATCTAGTTTACTACATAGGAAAGTAGTCTTTTTCTGTTTTACCCTGATTATTTGTGTTCAACCTAGTAACAAATTTATCCGTGTTGATAGTACTTTAGTGCTAATAACGTTGCATATTCGGTTCCTAATATTTGGATGAAATAATAAAAGTGTATGTTGGAATAGCAGTCAAGTGCAGTACAGTTGAGTCAACTTTACTTCCAGTAAGGTTGATTGTACGTACTGAAAATTGACTGCAGTTTGTGGGATTGCACCGCAAGTGCAGTGCAGTAGCTGCCCACTTCAAAGTGGGGCACAGGCCAAAGCGTTTGGCCATACAAATTAGTGTGCAGACCGGCTAGCGGTCTGCCAAACTTAGAGCTTACACAACATCAATCAACAATATCAGCGCAACACCAGTTACTTCGACCACAGTGATTCGAATTGACTACGTTGCAACGATAAAGGCCTACCAACAGTGTATTATCAATTGAGAAAATAGTAGATAAGTTTCAAATTCACAGTTTTGTGATTTGTTCGTCCGATGCTACCTATTTGTATATGTAACAACACTAGGCTTTGGCGATTTTGCGATTGAATAGCCCATTTGTAACTTGTTGTAAGTTATAATGATTGATATCAAATTATTTCAAGCAATTAATAATGAAATCAACTACATCATATTACATGAACAATGCAGTTAGTCCAATCGATAGTCATAACATATACCACTAATTTCAATAACACGTGTAGTATTTTCAGATATAAAACAGATGATATGAAAAAAAACATGTTATTGAATCTAATGTATTTTATGAAAATTGTCACTATATTAGTATATATGAGGATTGCATGCACGGAGTCATAGTTGAAAACGTGAATTTAATATCATAGTTACGATAACATAATATAAATAAAGAGTAGATGAACAATTTTCTTGAAGTCGTAGAAACTGCTTCCTAATTCCAACCTATTTATCTATAGAACAACTCTCATATGTTCCCATTATACGAGTAGATATTTACCTGTCCTACAATGTTGATACAAAAGACAATTGACCGGTTTACAAAGAAATTAATCAATTACCAAAACTATCGATATTGATTTGATTCATATTGTTCACTTTCATTATTGCATTCAAATAAATTCAACAGTCCAATCAACTACACTACGTATGCAATTTTCATAACACTAGCACCTTTTTCTGGCTGTGTAAAGGCCATGTACAAAGGTAAAAAAAACAAAATCAAAACACCACAAAACGGGTTAAACCGTGAACCCTTCAATATACAGTGAAAGGAAATCTATTCTAACAAATGTAACAAATCAACCGATATATAAATTACCCCATACTAATTCTATTGCTCTCCATTGGTCTTACGCATCCAAATATCAAGTATTTATGTTGCAACTGTATTCAAGAGCAGTGCAGTCAAGTCAATTTCAGTACAGTTAAGTTGACTGTATTAACTGCAAGTCAGTTGACTGTGGAGTGCCTAACTCAGACTAGGGCATAGGTCACGCAATTGGCCATACAAATTAGTGTGCAGACCGGCTAGCGGACTGCCAAACCTAGAACAATACGTACACCACTTGATGACGCCATACTACAGTTTCTTCGACCACGATTCGAATCGACAACTTTGAAACGTCTAAAGGCCTATCAAAACTGATCATTGACTAGCCGATCACGCTTCCTATACCGTCTGACTGGCGAAGACCCCTACATTTGCCATGAAGATTAAGCACCTAGCTCCTCATACACTTTCAATCTTCGTGTTCGTTACGCGAACCATAAATTCAAAGGAATCATGCCAGACACGGGGGAAGCGAGGTACTTAACGGGAGGCTATTCGCAGTACATTGCACTGTGACGAGAGAGCACTATTGCCACGGAGATTAATCATTTAGATACTGGCAAAGCCAGAGTTGGCTTCGGCCTAATTGAGGAATTATCGTTACTTGGATCGACGATTATGTAGATAATGGCAAAGCCAGAGTTGGCTTCAGTTCAAGTAAGGAATTATTATTACTTGAATCGACGACTATGTAAACAGTGTTAGACCAATCACATTCCATCTTTTCAAGTCCATTACCCCATTTCTCTTTCATTGAAAATACATGAATATCTTTGGCTTTAACTTCAATTTGAAGTTAATAACCTGGTTAATGATATTCGAAGGTTTCCTTTTGATTTGAAATGATGACACCTGTAATTATAATTTTAAAAATTTGAGATAACAATGATTAACCAAACAAAATAAAAAAGTTAATTGTACCAAAGTTTCAATTACCTAACTGTCAATAAAATTATATCAAGTTTTTAAATTTGTAAGCCATAATGATGTAGAATATTTTGCTTGAAAACCTATAAAAAAGTTTTAGCATCATTTCCACACTCATACTCAAGCATTTGACAAAGTTTAAATGAGCATTCAAAAACAATGAAAAAAAATTAATTATAAGATCTTAGCTAATGTTTTTTTTTACTTGGATAATACATCTGTTCTTCACGTCGTGGATTTAGTAACCTTTTTTTATGATAACAAGTTCCTTAAGTTGTTATAAGTAAAAAATACTTGTGGAAAATTAAAAATATTGTAGATTTACACGTATTTAGAGTTACTAGATGTGATCGTTTACGATGCCAACATTAATTTTATTATAGCGGGATTCTAAATTGATTTTAAGATAATAAGGATTTATTGTAAATATGTATTTATCTAAACCTATTATAGTATTATCAAGTTCAAAAAGACCCAAATACTACATTACAAAACTTATAACATCCTTACGTTAGAAATTTCAAGGTTTATAGATAAGGAGGTACGTTTTAAAATAACGGTGAAAGATCGCAATGATACTATAAGCCTTAAGGGTTTATTATTAACGTTTTTATTCTTTAAAATATATCATATTCTAACGAGTAAACCTTTACTATTATCAAGTATTTAAAAGATAGTCACGACGTACAGAAAAGTTTTGAAGAAATTACCGAAGGAATTTGTTAGGCGTTAAATCAATAACGCCTTTAACACTAGAAATGAGTCCACAACAATTGATTTACTAAATTTATTATCATCAAATGAAGTCTTTATGTTACGAGAGCTAGAGAAATCAAATAGTCTATTTAATATTTTAAGTATTACCAACAAAAAAGTAGTTATTGAAAGTGCCAACAGTACTATAACGTTTCGTATAACTTAGGTTAAACTTTATATGAAGTCAAAGAATAATAAAGATAAAGATCTTGAAAACAAACGAATGAATTCATTCACCCCCGTATTTTTTTCCATCATTAATAAGCCAATAAAATGACGGCGATGCGTCCAACTATCAAAGAGGAAAAACACTAAGAATAAGGATAAAATACATACCAGGGTGCACTTATACTACTATTTGGATTAAAAAGAAAAAGAAAAACGTTCAAAACTTGTTCGCCAGCCTTCGCGCACAAGGAATTATCAGAACTTTAGGTAAAAATTTGGAATAAAACTATAATATTAAGATTAATGGACTTTTTATACGATACGTCATATGATTTATGTCAAAATGCGATGTTAACCTCCACAAATACAGCGTTACAATCTTTATGTAGAAAATTATTTTCGAGGACAAGGTTAAAACCACGTGTAAACCGAAGAAAAAACCACGTCTAATAACTTAAAGATAAATTAATGAAGGAAAAACCTGAATATTTATATAACCGATAAAGATTCAGAAGGTTATACAAAGTTTAGTAGTTGTATTAAAAGTAAATTTGATAGCAAAACTAAAGGGAAATTAAATTTTAATGTTGTTCATATCGTGTAAATATTTCAGTAATTAGCAACTAATTCAAAAAGAATGGTTTAGATAAATTTACCTCAAAGCCTCCTTGAAAATACCAGCTAAAACGGTCATACGATACGTAAAATCATTGTATATATTAGAATGAACTAGTATTCATGGGTTTTTAACTTATTAATCGCACTTGAACTTATAGCTGGCCATAAAATATTTAACCTATAACTCATATTCGTTAATTATCCAGGTTAATATGAATCTTTGCATTATAGGTATATAGACTAACGATCCGCTATTAATTGGAACTACTTGTGTTATAACATTATAAAAACGTATGATTAAGGTTTCAAAGTTATAAAACTGAAGACCAATTACAACTTTAACTAGAAACAAACACCTAAACTTCAATGAATCTTGAATCCACATACATAATGGTTATGATCTTTACCTTAGTTTTCGCTAAAAAGGTTAAGGTGCTAGCCTAGCTAAAATTAACAAAACCAACGTAACAAGGGCCTAAAATTAATTGAATCAACATATAAATAGCAGTTATATTACGATGCTATTCCAAACGAATGCATTATACGATCGATCAGTTGCAATACAAGCCTAAAATCTAACTAATAATGATTGCGATCGATTAAATAAGAGGTTGGATTTGCAAATAAAGAATTTGAAATACGGGATCAATATGGTCAATATTGACCTTTCGAAAGCTGAGTTGATTGTTTTTACGAACTACTTCTTTACTAATGACACTGATATATCGTTATAGATTGTATTTATTATAATAATCGGAAGCCGAAATAAATCATAACATAACCAATTTTCTATTATAGGGAACTTAATACATTTAACATTTATTAAGTATAAATGGGAGACGCTGAACGTAATTACATCCTAAGTTTATAGCATAATGAAGGGCTTTAATATAGGTATAAACATATGAAAAACATTTAATATCATCATTGAACAACTGAAGATTCCACCTAGTCCAGTTATTATTTATACCAAGTTGTGAAACCTATTCGAATTCCTTTTGAAGCTTGGAATAACCAACAAAAAACGCCTTATAATTGAAGTGATAACCCTCTGTGAAGCTTAAAAACCAGGAAAATCGAGAATTTCCGATAAATCAATGGTAAAGATTACCATATTAATATTATGACAAAGTTAACATCAAATAAGACCTTAAAAAGTTTTTAAACAGTAAGAGGTGAATTATATAAATTGAAGGTTACGTTAATAGGCTATTTGATAGAATATCATATAACGGCGAATGAGGAGGAAAATAGGGGTACCCTAGAAAATGAAAAGAACGTTAGGGGCTCGAAGCCAAAGTTTTTATTAATATAAACTTAATTAATTAGTATGATTAGACTAGGTGTGTAATGATGTATATATTAGGGGATTAAAATGGAAAAGTGTTTACAACACTGTATAAAGAAAATGAAAGTGATAGAGTGTAAATTTACCATATAAATTGCAATGGAGTTAACATAAGAAAATACTTGTATGGCCGAAAGGTTTTCTGATAAGACGTACTAATACCAACAATAATACTACAAAGAAAGGCTTCAATATTGAAATTATATTCAAATACAATATATTTTAGTCTATTATAGTACAATCGAGTAAACGAAACTAACTACAAGTCAATTGAATGTAAAGTTCCCAATTTAGGCTAGGGAACGTAACAAGCAATTAACTAAGTAAATTAGCGTGCATACCAGCTAGTGGACTGCCAAACTTAGAACAATACATCTACCACTTGACCACACAATACAATTTTTATTTCTACCATAATTATAATCGATAACTTTGCAACGAGTAAAAGTCTATCAACAATTTAACTTGTTATACTCATATCAAAAACCCTCAAATGTAAAAATCTACGAATTAATCAAAATATATGGCACCGGGTAGCTGGTTTACATATCTCTCGATCAAATTTGTTTCGCCTATAACGCATTGTTATGGTCCTGGGCTACCGGATTTCTACCTGAGACAACCGGTTTATATGACCCTTAAATTGATTGAACCTGAATTTTAATGGTTCAAAATGATATTTTTTTGTTTATTTTGACCATAATCAAATATATATGCGGTACTAAGCGACTAGTTTAGAGTTATAGCTAGATACTTACCTACTATTATTACATATACGACGACTTCAAACCTAACGGATTATTATACCTTAATCTCATAAGTATAAGTCATATTAATAGAGTTTGTAACATTTTGTTAGTACAGAGTATTTTCTTTTATCACTCAATGAATGTAATCGAACGTTGTAGAATTTTAATTTTAAATTTGTGTGACAAGAAAATGAAAATTATATATGTATATAAAGACTACAGTAGTTAGTTTAAACATTCATAAACGTATTTATATGTGTATATCAAATTCGTCAGTAAACTTTAATATTTCCCAAGATATCGTCGGGAAGTTTCAAACGGATTTCATCGTTTGACGAAAGAGATTTAATAAGGAGCTTACAGTTATCAAAAAACGTGTTAAGTTGTAATAAGTCCGGTGAAATATGAATTTTAACCTATAACTAGCCTGATTTATCACTGGTTTTCTCATTTTACGTATTTTGTGCAATTTTATATGTAATCAAATACTGTGAATAGGATTTCAATGAATATATTACTTTCATTTTAAGTTTGTATTTGAATGAATAATGATGTAGAATAGGAAAAAAGTAAATAAATAATATTTTTCAATCGTTTGAGTTATCAAATAATTCATACTTTTTATTGTTATTACTGCGCTGGTATATACTTATAACATAAGTTCATAGTTGCGTTTGATTTAATTTTCATTTACGAAAGCATTGTTTCATTAATGAAACGATTGATTCAATAACAAGAAATACATTTTAGTTGAGATTCATAGTGTTTGATTATTATATACTAGTGTATTGGATCCATAATTACTTTTACTACGTATATAAGACTCACATATATATATGAATTGAAACTTTGATTGATAACATAAGTAATTATTGTATTTAAGAAATTGGGTAGCAGAAATTCAAGTAAAAAGATATTGAACATTTGATAATGATGAGATTATTATACAACCTACTACTTTAAATTATGTTCAAAAGATAACTTATTTTCTTTGTCTATAACATGAGCTAAAATATGAAATATTCATGATTATTTGTTTAAAAATTATGTTAAATGAGAAAACGGTTGTTAATATAAATAAAATAGCCTTTCAATAGTCACAACAACTTTTGTCACAGGTAACCTTTTTATAAAGTATAGTTTTATCAAATTATAGGGCTAATAAACATCCTATAAGTCTATCCCCATTCTGTCGGTAAGGTCTCTATTCACGTGAATGTAAATAAAGAATAATCGTAAGATTGGTATTGTATTAAAAGATAGATGATAGGGGAGAAAGAAGCATTTCGAAGAGTACATGCCATGGATGGGAGGTTATAAACCTCTCATCCGGGCAGTGGCCCTTTTGCTATACACTCTGGAATACCCCTTTTAGACCGCGCCACGCATGATGCACTTTGTATCTTGTAAGAGTGCAGCCTATAGAGTGACACGTTATCGTGTACTTTTGTAGGAGTGTACCTCGTAATATAGTGTATTGCCACTTGGTCTTTATATACTAGTTGTGGGGGTATATAGTAATATTTACAATGGTAATCTTTTCTTGTATTTTTCGTACCTGTAGCTTAATAGACATAGTGTAGTTGTAATATAAATTGTAAAAGTTCAAATCAGTAGCTTTTGTAATAATAGTATAGTCGAGGTAATGATTGTAGAGGTTTAAATTAACAGTTTTCATAATAACCGTATAGTTTCGATACCAGTTGTAAAAGTTTAAATTACTAATTTTCAACCGCGGTTGAAATTGTAGTAAGGAACTGATTAATATAATTAATCGGTATCAGTATGGTTGTTAATAGCGTTTTTTGTTGTTTCCGACAGAGGTGTAATTAAGCAGATGTTATAAGGGAAACTATGTTAGGGCGATTATACCGTTACGTATTTTGGGTTAATATAACAAGATATATCGTTATTGGTTTAAGTAAAACTTTTTTCTTTCCTTTTTAAAAGCGCGTACCTAATGCTAATACAAGTCTCCTATATTAATTAACCAATCCAAATCGGTTCTATGGGTAGGTTACTTGACTAAAACCTATATATTAACCTCGCTTTTAAATGGATGCCGCACAAACAAAGAACTGTTCGGCGCCGTTTGGCGCGCGAGCGCCGCCGCGTTTCTGTCGCCGTTACCGCTATAGCTGCCGCTAATACCACTATTATCAATAGTCCACCATCTTCCGGCACTATTTTCTTTATCGTTGCCTCACTCCCACCGCCCACCGCCTCGCCCCCAGCCCCGTTGTCCTCCGCCGCCATCGCCGCCTACGTTATCACTCCCTTTCCTCCTCCTACCTTTCTCTCACCCTTTCTCCATAAATTTTAAAGGGGGGAGTGGGGAGATTTTAAGGTTATAGTCCTTACCCTTTCCCCGCGAGTAAAAACCCCTTTACCCGTGGGGACCCCTTCACGCCCTAAACGCAATTTGACAGAGTTACGCCATAGTTCGTATCTACTAATTTCACTTGTTTATTTACCTTTAATGTTTTTTCTAAACGAGGAGGTTAAGACGGACCTTTTGTACCGCCTTGAGCTACGTATAGCTAGAGTATATTGTGAGGATTTTTTTAATACATAAGGCGTTAAAGTGGTATACCCGGGACTATAGCCTCGGGTCGTTAATAGATACGCTTTACACACCATATATCGTGTCCGCGGCTGCGGGCAAGTTTATTAGCGATTACCACAAAAACGGGGGTCGTTCGACCCACTAGTACCATTATAAGCGGATTGGTAACAAATACGCCCCTGTTTCGTTGGTTTTAAGACCGTAAACCGACGCCGTATTACGCGCCCGTTGGCTTTATAGTAAGTTTTAACCGATTTTAAAATTCTTTTTACTTAAAGAAGTAATATTCGGGGCGTTTCGAAAAATGAACGCGTTTATAAATAATCAAAATAAGCTGATATTAATTAGTAATAGGCATTAACCAGCGGATTAAAAAGTCAGCGGCTACCATTACCGCTTAAAAACGGGGCTTATATATATATTACATAGGCGAGTTCGACAACGTTATTTTGCGTCGCCATAACGAGGGTAAAGACCACTTCACGCCTTTACCTAAGGGTATACGGCCTAAGGCATGGGGTTACATCCTCGTTGGCGCTGATGTTATCGATAGCGATAATGGCAGTAACGCTAGCATAAAGGGGGGGAGTTACGGGGAGGATAGTAGAGATGCGACGACGTTGCTTTTCCTTTCTTTTTTCTAATAGTAAATATCTACCCCCTACGGCTGGGCCGGTGCACCTGGCTATAGTGAAATATGTTGTATAATAATATTATTATATTGAACAAAAATGATCGTAAATTAGATGAAAAATATAATATATAAAGCAGGTTTAAAATGTATAAAATGGGGAGTAATACTATATTAAAGACGACGAGAAATAATAGGTTTCAATAATAAAACTTAAATGGTAAAATAATTAATAGGGTTTAAGTACGTAAAATAAGGATCGATGTTATATTAAAATAGATGCGAAATAGTAGATTTAAATAGAGGAAAATTTGTAAAGGTAGTGTAGGTGTAAGTTTCGGACCGTGGTATAATCTAGGGAGTGGCGTAGATAATAGTTTTCAGATCGTTTTAAATCGGTAAAAGTGGTGTAATAGATTATGAGGTTCATATAATCTTTTCAATAATGGAAACAAACAGTATACTTATCGGTATTAGCTTTTTCAATAATTTATTTGGGGTAACCTTAGTTATTACATTCATTAGGTTGGGTTTCCCATTTTTTTACCGCGTTTTATCGATTTCCCGGAATTTATATAATTCGCGTAAAGTTACAATGTCGATTATAAAACTTCATTTATTATTAGTACTAAGTTTAACTAAATATTTATTAAACGAAAAGGAGTTAGTATATATAACGAGAGAGATGTGGTATAAATTAAGGTTAGAAATAATTATTTGGATCGTTATCACTATGATGTTTTCCGAATCGAAACCTCTAACTATGTTATAGATTTCCGAAGTTAAGACGCTTTCTATCACCAGCTTTCATTTGATAGAGTTTTAATAAATAATATTTCCACGAAGTGTAAAGCTTCTTCAAGCCAGCGTTTTGTTAACTAAACCTAAAAAAATGCCTATTTACGAATTACAGTCGTTATTATTAATGAAAAAGCCGTTAGTAAAAACAAATAGATTTAAAATAAGTATATTCAATGACACGAATTGTAAATCGCGTTTCAGATTGTGCATTTGTCATATAAGGCACTTGTTAATCGCTTTATATATATCGTTTAACAAAGCGGTTCGGTATTAGACGGTTACCGAAAGTTTAAAAGCCGTTCTAAGTTATATTACTAAAGAAACCTAAGCGCTACGTGCGCGTTAGAATCTGTCTTCGTCAGCCCGTTTTACGCTATTTAAATCGATAAGGGCGACTTTATTTAATTTCCCTTTTTTTTCCAAGACCTAAAACACCGTTCTAGAAAGTTATAGTAACGCTATTAAAGTCAATTATATGGTTCTTCGTTAGGTACGTCTTAAGTTTTTCCTTTTGGACTTCTTTTAAAAGTTTTCTTTTTTTAAATGCGGAAAATAACGTGTTGTATAATGTCAATGTGTTGTCCGTCTATATAACTATTAGTGTAAAGCCGTTAAAGCTGGTTATTTAAATTAATAAGCACGGGTCGAAGATTAAGCTAGTTATTTTGAGCTGGTTTTAAGTGCCTTTCATAGGTGTTATACTAGTAAATACCAGCTTTAGCCAAGCCATAAAATGTTTTTATAATACATGAAATCGTTCAATATAAGTAGTATTTCTGAAATATATAGGTATATCGGTGTAAATATATTATTTAAGTCGTTATATAAACTGGGTATAAGTTTACATAATGTTACGAAGTTTAATATATAAGTTGTAAGGGATACTAAAACAGGTTATAAATGTAAGAATCAAACAGTGGCTAACCCGTTGTAATATATGCGATTGGGTTATAATATTTTTTTACCGTCGTCATTATAAGCTTTTATAATTAGGCGGATCTTTTCGTATAGTTTTACGGTTTTATTTTTGACTTCGTATACTAGGCGAGTGGAAAAATTCCTGTGGGCACCGTAAATCGTCGGGTCGAACCGTTTGAAGCGAAACACGTCTTGGTCGATTGAGGAAAATATTTCTATTTAGGTAAATTATTCGAACGAAAAGATTAAGGTGGTAATAACACCGTTGTAACGAAGCTTTAGGTTAAGTTCGCGGTCGGCCGTTTCCTTTTCAGTAATAAAAGAATTTACGGCGAAGGTTTCAGGGTATTTTTTAGTTTTCGAACCAAAAGGGCGGCCCCGTCGATGAGGTGCTGGTAGGGCTAGTATAAACGGATCGTTTTCATCTGGTAAAAACGGGTCAGAAGTGCGGTTCGGGGGGTAGGTTAAAACTGGGAGAGGTTTGAATTCTTCGTTTTAAAAGGTGTCCCGTTAGTGGTTTTAGTAAAATTTTAGTTTGAGGCCTCTTTTTCTATTTCTCTTTCATATTTTTGTATTATTTTCTAGTAAAAAGAACTGGTACCGTTTGGAAAATTAACGAATACATTGTAACCTTTCAACCCGTTAATCTTTCAAGGGCTTGTCTATCCGTCTTTACTTTTTTTAAACTAAGACTTTAGATTGTAATAGTAGGTTAAAAATGTTAGTTTCACATGTGCTATTTCTTAAAGTCAGTGCTTTAAAAACGTCGTTCTTGGCCCGTAAGGAATGTAATATTGCTATGGCTTTCGTTATAGCATTCGATTTTTATAACGTAGTTAGTGATGGTGTAAAGTCTGTATATATCCTTAGGTAAGTACTAAAAATAATGATTGTGGGGATAAGCCTATTCGAGCCGGAAGTATTATTAATGACGTTAACCGTTATTTATAATATTGATTCATTAAAACTAATAACCTTTAACTCTTTAGATATCATCGTATATTCCCTTTTAAGTGGTTTATAATACCGTCTATACTTACAAATACCTTATAATGCTTTTATTCATATTTGTTCATATTCTTTATCAGAGATCCTAGCTTTTTTCCTTATTTAGTGGAATTGAAAGCCGTATTAGCATCATAAGTGATTTATTCCAGAGGTCTTAAGTAGACGTTTAACCAGCAGTTTACTTGGGCGTTTTAATAATTTGTAACCAAAGCGCTTCGTATCAATTTAGTGGCTTGAAATTATATTATTGCGTTGATGGCATGGAGGACCAGTTGGCTTTTTAAATATATAATATTGACGATTACCTTATAGTTAAAGTCAACTTCGTTTTAAAGGCGAAACTTAAATTTTCGTGGGGTTCATAAGTATAGTTAACACTCATAGCAAAACTTTTCGATTGGTTTAAGTTCATCTTTTCCTATATCCGTATAATTTGCGGCGTGGAGCAATCATAAAAGTCGTTTTGTAGTCGGGTGTTCAAATCGGCGGTATAGTATTCGTAATTCCGGTTACGTTAAGTAAATAGCCTTAATCGTACATGTTTCGGAGAAAAACCACAAGTAGCTAAACTTAAGCCAGAATGGTATAAATATGCTATTTAAGGTGTGGATAAAGTTAATTAGCCGTATTCCAGAATTTAATTCCAAGTTTATTCACATTAGTTAATAAAAGTAGAAATATTGTTTTAAAGTTCAATACGTAAAATTCAACTGGTCCGAATCGCGTGTTTACAACGACTGTCCCGAGCGATGATGCTTTGCTTTTACCGAATAAAACCTTTTGGTATTTTTCTATTCGATTTAACTAAAACTTTTGAAATTTCGCTACAAGCACTTCGAATTATTTTTGTTCGGCTGTTAAGATTTCGGACGTATTAGTATTAGGTATAATATCTTGAAACCAGTTACCGTATTTATCCGAAAACGTAAAGTATAACTTCATATAAGCGTTTGATATTTCGTTTGTGTAATTTAGCACTATAATATATAGGAAGAAGGTATCTTATAGGCCTATTAAAATTCGTTAGGAGGTTTAGTTGTCTTAGGCTATTAATTAAGTATTATTACCTTTAAAGTCTTTCTTTCCGGAGGTATATTTGTAGTGGTAAGAGTTAATCTTATTATTTACCCCTTTTTACTCAGTTACGTATGTTGCAATGTTGGCTTTTATCCGGTCTTCAAATGCGTAATCGGTTTCAAACTTTCGTTTAATCCGAATTTGCTCGTAATTTAGGTGGTTAGTAAACTAATAGCAGATTTTGTTACATACGATGTAACGTTTTTGTAAACCCGCGGGGCTTTGTATACTTTTTTGTAAGTATTACTATAGTCGCGATGCATTTAGCCTATTACTGTACAATAGTCTTTTCTCTTTATTTCTAGGGTTCCCTCCTTAGTACTTATACTTTGGATGTTCGTTTTACTTTGGGTATACCTTAAATATTCGATTTAAAACGTGTTAAATAGTTTTGACGAGGTCTAATTTCGTAATTTGATCCTCGCCTTTTATTTTCTCGGCTATAAATGTTAATTCGAGGCTCGCTTGTCGGTGTACAAAGGTTTTAATCGATTTTTTAAAACTTGTAAAAAGGGCCTTAAAGTTCTTTTTAGATTTAAATAATATAAAGTTAAAATCTAGTTTTTTGTGGTATATTTTTGTTTTTTCTTAGATAACTCGTTTACTACCCCTATATTCCATTTTAAGGGCCATTTGGAATTTTCTAAACTTCTTTAATAAGGTGATAAGTACCCTTTGTATTTTTTTATTCACGTTCTTTCGTTAACTTTTTATAAATTTTTAGGTTATATTGATCCAGTTTTCATCGTAAATCTTGTTATTAATTTCTGTATCGAAGTATAATTTTTTGCCGCTGTAATATTCCGCAAATGTGTTTACCTTTATAAGGTAGCATATTTACGACTCTTTGGCTTGCATAAAAAGTATGTCGGAAAAAATAACGTGAAACTGGAATGGTTTAATATTTAGCATTTTATATATATTAAATATCATAATTATTTTATTGTTAAGTACGTCGTATTCTTTGCCATTGTAGCTCTTATCTTTATCCCAAGTTTTAGCGAAGTCAATAAGTTTTTTAAGGTCTCTTTTATTAGTGGGAAAGAAGTGCGGTAAAAGGTTATGATAGGGGTCGTAGTTGGTAGGCATTGGTTCGTAGGGTACGTATTAGCGTTTTTCACCGTTTATCATTTTTTAAAATGGGGCGTTTTTCTTATATGGTTTGATTTTTTCGTATTTAAGCTAGTTATTAACAGTATTTGAGGCTTAGTCTTGTTTTAGTATTTATTTAGAATTGCGTTTCGAGAAGAGTTCGTATTTAAACCTCGTTATGGATAATCGTTACAGCGTTTCCTCCTCTTCATCGATTTCTCTAACTCCGTCTCCACTTCGCGGCGGGCGTTCAGTCTTACTAAGCATCTCTTCTCCATTTACGAAGCCTTTTTTCGTTTCTTATCCATTGTTTTAAGTAGGCGTTCCTAGCGTTTTTTCAGCTGGTGTATCTTTATAAACTTTACTTTTATTACTTTATCGTTCATCTACTTAAGTATTCATGTAAACTGGGCCATTGTTAACAAAGATTTTGTAATATGACTATTATTTTTCCCGGTCGTATTAATACCTTTGCTCCGTATTTATTTTCGTAATATTTTGGAAATCGTATTATCGACTATACAATATATATCCGGCATCTAGTCTGAAAAATCCTTTTTAAAATCGTCGAACAAGTTTCTCCCTTTAATTTCGTCATTATAGTAGTTAAATATTATATTAATAATATAAGTATTTACTGTAAAACGGTTTAAATCCTTTATTAATACCTCAATTTCATTGTTTTATAAATTAAGGTCCAAATTCTTTAAAATGTTATTACAAAACTATATATACGTGAAAAGGTACTTTATATACCCGCTAACTTTTGTCAGATCCGTTATGACTAGGGATATTGTATATCTGAGTATGTATCTAAAATGTTCTAAGCGGTGAAAATTGGTGGTTTCGTGCCGTAATTTTAATTTGGGTGCGTTCGTAACTTAAAAAAAAGCGTACAAATACGTAAATACAAAGAAAATAAGGTATTTAGTGCTGGCTAATATAAATAAATTTCTAATAATACGTAGATGGGACATAACCACAGCTTAGTTAGGCTTTTTAAATTAATTTTACCAGCCTTATTAATGTTATACCAGTTAAGCGGCTAGGAAAACTTTAACGTCGTAAATACTAAACTTAAAATACACAGTATAAGGTCAATGTAAGGAGGCGGTTGAAGAAAATGTAATAAGGGAAAAAAAGATATAGAGAGGTATAGAATGTAATGTATAATCTGGTGTATAGGGCTTGGTTCGCGTTTAGTGGGTGGCTCAAATTATCGTGTTATAGCCGCTTCTGGTAGTTGCGAGTGGTTTGTGTGTTATATTTGTAATCGCTTTTAGGTTTCGCGAACGGTGTAAATATTATATTTATAACCGTTTTTGGATTTCGTAAACGGTTTGGATACTTTTTTTTTAAATCGGGTAATCTTTAATGAAGGGTTTCGAAACTTGGTAGTTTTTGCCCGTGTAACCTAATATGTAATACGACGCTTTTTGAAAAGTGCCTGAGTATGTTCAAAACGCCAAAATAAGTAAACGGTTAACATAATAGAGCTTTTAGTAAATAGGGCACTAATTAATTAATAATATCGTATTAAAATCTGTTTTTTTCTTCAAATCATTTCGGATCTTATAGTCTTGTTAAGTTTTGGGTTTTTACGGTGTTCCCACATAATTCCACACTTCTTTATAGGCTTGGTACGGCGTAGTAGTAAAGTATAAATAGTTGGAACCACTATAATATCCCGTTATAGGTATTTAACTTTAGTTTGTCTCGTTTTTCCTTAACTATTTATAGTCGACTTAATCAGCTACTAATTAGTGTCGGTAAGGTCTCTATTTACGTAAATGTAAATAAAAAGTAATTGTAAGATTAGTATTGTAGTAAAAAATAAATAATAGAGGAGGAAAAATAATTTCAGAGAGTATAAGCCACGGATAGGAGATTATAAACCTCTTATCTAAGCAGTAGCTCTCTTTCCATACACTCTAGAATACCCCTTCTAGACCGCGCCACGCATGATGCACTTTGCATCTTGCAAGAGTGCAGCCTGCAGCGTAACACAATATCGTCCACTTCTGCAGGGATGCACCTTGCAATATAGTGCACTGCCACTTAGCCCATGTATACTAGCTGTAGAAGTATATAGTAATATCTATACATTACTACAAAACCCCCTTTATTAAAGCATCCATATTTTTAATTCATTTATATGTATAAAATGAATACGTTTATTTTCTCATAACTATAATCAAAACTTCATTTGAATCCATATATGGAAATAATTGTTTCACGTAGGTAACCTCAAACTAACGCAATAAATTCCTCCATTTATTAATTAATCAATTTATTCAATGATTGAACCAATATATTCGTCACTTAGACTATATCGAAAGATGACCTAAATTATATTATGAATAAAGGAAACTATTAGCAGAATATCATCGGATAACGGCCGATTATATGGTTAACAACCACCTAGAAAAACCGAGGTATAAGTTATATTGAGTTTGTAGCACAAAATAATAACGCATCTGTTAGAACTATTGAATTACTTGATGCAATATAAACTATCTTGTGTTGAATACAAGTTAATATTGAAGTGTTAATTCATACAATAGGCAGACGTCAACGTTTTCCAGTATTTAATTAGGTGGGAACCGGTTAACAATTTCAGTAATTTAAAACTTGTAATCCATTATCAACTTCATCAATACTATACCAATTTTACTTCGACTATCGAATCTACAACTTAACTACAACGAATACCCAGCAGAAGTATCGGTATAAGATTTGAAAATCTTATGAACTTTACCCTATCACAAACAGATAACCTAACTAGAAATTAGGTTTAATACGTTTGAATCCGTAAAGGATATTCAAGGTTAATAAACCATGAAAAAAAAACTATCAACAACATCTATACCCGTGAGACTAGAGCACGATTAGCCTCTAAACATTCTGTCAACAAAACTTTCGCCGCTAGAAAATCTGCTATCAAAGATACCATGAAAATACGTTGGGATATCGTGTCAATTATACATTGATCTATGAAGTAAATTCGTCCTATATTTGAGTAATCTCATTAACAAACGCATGAATCTTTACCATGGTCATATAAAGTAGTATTGTATACACTATTATGATACTAACATCAATCGATAATGATTAATTTAAATAGAAAAATATATATGAAAAAGCCAACGATTAGTTTTACAACAGTTTCATACCATCCCATTCAAGCTATGAAAATACACCCTTAGAGTTCATTTATGGGAGACCTGGTGACGTAAAACTGTAATATGTATCGCTATTTGCTGTTGGTTCATACACGAAGGGTAAATATCGACCATAACTTTATTATACATTGTTTTAAGCCTGACACTGAAAATCAAAAAAATACCATAAAAAGAAGAATAACTTTTTCTCAGTAAAATTGATTCCATTTTTGGTACTGTTTGATAAAATCAAGATAAAATCTTTGAATTTCGGTCTTTGTTTTATTATTCATTTATACAAAAAGCTTGGAAATATTTCAAATATAATATGTGTTTTGGTTAATATTATTAAAATTAGACCACAATCAAGTTTGTTTGCATAATAACTGATAAAATGAGAAAAGAACGCTTATATAAGCTTTCAAAAAATTGGTAGACGAATTTATACTGTTTTGAAACGATATAGAAACGACTTGTACTAGTTAAGCTTTACTTAGTAAATATTTCTTAAGGGCTCTAATAAAACTAGAATATTTGAAATGCAATTTTGAACACATATACGGTATTTACAATAAAATTTCAAATAGTTAAATTTGTATCGCCATCCTTAATAAAATCGAAGTCAAATATAACGAATATATTTTTCTAACATAATTAAGATAACAAGAAATGTGACAAATTACTTAATGGTATTAGATTAAAAATTTAGAGTAGAAATAAATATCTTAATAAACATTAATGAACTGCAAACCTAGTAAGTTGTACAAATCTAAATAAATATATGATCATAAACTTGAATAAAATACTTATTATGAACTTAAATAAAATAATGACTTTAAGTCGAATGACTTGTAATGATAAGTTCTTTCTCTAACGACTTTTCAAGATGAAACGTGTTGGATATGTAATAAACCCAATTAATATTTAAATTATCAACATGATTATAAACACTAAAATCATAAAAGGAAGCTTTTAGTTGAGAACCTGGGCGTTTTTAAAAAGAATTACACCATGTACATCTTACATTATTAGCGCACTTTTAGGGAAGTAGATTTAGAGTCGCAATTTTAAAATATATGTTGATCTATTATAGAAGGCCCAAATTGGTATATTGACCAACAAATACGATACGAACTAATAAGTAAATTTAGGTGTAGAGAGATTTAACCAATAACAAAAAACGGGTTTCTAGCCGAAAAAAATGGAATGGCCGTTTATAACTAGTCATAAAAATTGATTTCTATATTTGTAAGTGGTTTTTGATGCGATATGAAAACAAGTTAACGTATTTAGCTCTAAAATTCTCACAAGTTTGTGATATGAATTAAATTGATATATGTAACTAAATTGTTACAATTGATATAATATTAATATGTGGATTTGAATACTCACACTACACACGGAGAAATTAACAGTTAACTCCATTATTTGATATATTTTTAATTTGCCACGGTGGTTACACCTTTAATAACGTTTAGTAACAATATAAGAATTATATATAAAATGCATTTAACGATATTATTAACTGTATTCAAATAAAACCAGTACTAATACCATTAATTTAAAAACACTGTTTCAATTTTTCACTATTTATATTGATAATAACACAAATGTTGGAATAGCAGTTTATTGTAGTACAGTCAAGTCAACTATACTTACAGTTAGTTGACTATACTAACTGCAAATTGACTGTAGTTTGTGGTATTCGACTGCATTGCCTACAAGTCAAGTGCCACAGGTGCTCAATTCAGGTTGGGGTACAAGCCGAAGCAATTGGTCATACAAATTAGCGTGCAGACCGTCTAGCGGTCTGCCAAACTTAGAAGTAACACATTTTACCACTTTCAATACAGCATCAATTACTTCGACCACAAAGATTCGAATCGACTACGTTGCAACGATGAAGGCCTATCAATACTGATCACTGTTTATTAGGTTAAGTATAGATGAGTTAGGTAAAAGAAGAAGCTACTTTCCTGTTGTTATAGTTTGTTTAAGTAAAGTATAGAAAAGGTTTCAACGAAGCGCCTTTATAATATAGTGTTTGTTTTCGTGGAAATAAGTAAGGAATTCCTTTAAATTGTATTGGTATTCGTCACAATTTAGGTGTGGCGATGGTATTGTCATCGAAAACACCAAGAAACTTTTACTGAATTAGTTTTGGAAGAAAATTGTTGAGATTAACCTCTGAAACTCTCAAAGATCTTCAAGTTGGTATACGGCTAAATAATTATCATTGTAGCTATTGATATTGCGGTTACTACTTCTGCAAATTTCAAATGATGAAAAAAATCAAGTCTTGAGATCATAAACTAAAAAAAAAATTGTTGGCAAATAACCTATGGCTTAACATCCCTTTACACTACTCTTTCCCCCCATATATCTTTCAAATATTCGTTACCATGGCTTTAGAATATGTTAGAATCAATACCGTTATCCATATCGCTTAAAAGGAAGCAATTATAGCTTTTGGAACTATCTTCGTAAAGCATTACATTGAAAACTTTTAGTTTATAAACGCTGACAAAGACTTTACCTTCAAACACTTTTCTAATACAATGGACTGTTTTATCCTCAACTTAAATCTTATCAAAATCGTTGAAAAACCTCAAGCATTTAAAAAAATAAAAAAATAATTTAGGGATTAGACCTTAGAAATGTAAAAGAAAGTAGTTTATTAGGTTAAGATAAAGACTAAGATTAATCTATATAACCGAAGAGTTCATCTCTGTGGGAAAAAAAAGTAAACAAGGTAATCTTCCGAATTTACTCTAAGAATATGTAATTGTGGATGTTATCATATATCTCTATAGTTAGTAAGCGGCTACGCTGCAAGATGCATTCTTGCAGAATGCATGGTAACGTGTTATGCTGCAAGTTGTATTCTTGCAGAGTGCATGATAGAGTGCCACTATCCTAAAGGGACATTAGCAGAGTGCATGGTATAGTGCCACTGTCCGGGTGAGAGCTTAAAAGCTCTCACTTGAGGCGTACACTCTCTGGATGCCTCTTCTCTTGTCTATCCAACTATCTATCTTCAATATACACTAATCAATCTTATACTTACCTATACGTTAACGTAAACGGTACAGATAGACCTTACCCACAGTAATAAATGAAAATCCTTAATAAATTAAGGCTAAGAGTAAAGTTATATTTAGCGATAGTATTTGTTTGCACCCTTGTATACGTTCGCAAGATCTCACCTAAATATAGATAAGTTTTTTTTGGAACTTATTTCCCATGATCCATAACAAGTTATTATCGCTAGCCGTCAGGAATCTATTTACCTAAACGCGGTACATTCTTAAATTTATCAATTAATAAAATAAGAACCTTAGTTAGCTCCTAAACATGAAGAGGATTATCGCTAGGTTCTTTATAGAAATCCTTAAATTAAATACCTTCAAATTTCTTACTCCCAAGCCTCTTAATACGTCAAATTTTAACAAGTCAATAAAACAAGGAATGGCTTTATATGCGAGCTTATTATAGGCATAACCGCTGGCTTTTCCCCTTCAAACTCTATCATAGATAACTATTTTACCCACAAGAATCTTTCTTAGTACCGGTCGAAAAATCCAAAGGGTCTCTACAACCAGTACATTACTTTCCCCCCTAGACATATCCATATAATAGATATAAATTGCGCCGTAATCACGATCTTCATTAAGATTTGGGAGGGAAAAAAGACGTATCACGATAAACCCTATAACCCCCTCGATGTTAAATTACGCTCGTTTTTTAACATTTGCTGCCAGATAAGGATTGAACTACCAGACTTTTCCTTCTTGTTCCTTAGTATTTTTATCAGAAAAGTGAAATATTATTACTTTCGGTACTTAAAAAATAGTTCATTGTTTCAAGAAATTTACGATACCTTTAAAAGCTAATATAAATACGATGTCTATTTCTCTTATTAATATATAAACTGAAACATTATTAAATGGTAATATTTACTTTATTACAAGAAAAATTCGGAAATAAAGATGAACCTTCATGATTGGATGTTGATGAAGCCAATATTTTACCAATAAATAATGAGGAATGTGGAAACTAGCGAAAACACACTACTACAGTAAATCCGTCTAGCTATTACAGGCTATAAAAGGTTCGAATACGCTTTATAATGCCTTGATTCCACTTGGAAAGGTTTTTTTTTTAGTTAATTACGGTTTTTGTTTAAGACGATGATAATACGGGTGCCGAATTCGATTGATATATACACTTAAGCTCCTGAGTTTAGAAAAGATGATAAAAACCCCTTCTATACGTATTACATCAACCTAAAGTACGGCTAGCTTAGACAATACGATTAATAAAAAGCTACCTGAAAGCATCACCACCAAGCTAAATATGGAGGGGGAAATTATTTTTCGTCAAAATCTTCAAATTAGTTACGCAAGTTTTTTCCAACCGCTAAAAGGTGTTAGATTTACGGTAAATGAAGCTGTTGGTTAATACGTCATACCATTGCCGAACGTAAATCTAAGCAGGTAATGCACTACATATAATACCCCTCTACATTTAATTAGGAATATAATAAATGCATTGTGAACTTTAAATGTAAAGAGGATAAAAATAAAGAAAATAAGCCAAAGACTATCAGTTGATATAAAGATACTGATAATAGTTTAGAAGTAACGTAATAACTAGCCGAATAAGCCTTTTTCATATAGTTTAATGGGTAAAAACCCTTATTGTCATCATAATAATAAACATACTAGCCTTGAAATCTTATTTTTTTGTAATCATTATATATGATAAGTCTTTTAAAATATTGTGCTAAATACTGGGGCAGTAAGATACTCAATATAATGCTATTTATAATACGGTACATTATGAAGGAATGATAATACTAACAAAACTTGACTCCATGGATACCAGTAAAGCTAAAGTTGGCTTTATCTTAGGAAAATAATTCTTTTTACTAGAATCTACGACTATGAAAATAGTTTTTAGGTGTATTATCTTCCAAATTTTGTAATCACCTATGCTTTTCCTCTTTTACTTTGATTTTTTTTTAAAAAAAACCTCAGTATTAAAGTCGATATTTAAATTAACGAATTAGTTGTGATTAAAAGCGGCTAAAGATTTCTACTTAGCCAAAAATAAGAACATATTTAATTTTACCTTTCAAGGTTAAGATAATGATGTTGAACCTAAAGAAATGAGAACTTTGTTACCTAGATAGACGATTTAACTATCCGGAGATTAACAAATCATATAAAATCCTTAAGGCGACTGGATATAAGAATATAGACTTGCGAACGCTGAAGGTAATGAAATAGCTTTGTTATCATTGCTTAACAAACTTTAAAACCCACTTAAAATTTCAGTTTAAATTGAAGGAAAACTTAATTTTAAATTTTGAAGGTTTGTTTAACGTGTTTACTTAAATGGTAAACTAATGGTTTATGTTATTCACTCTGCTATATTTTTTAATAACACCAAGTTCTTTACAATTATTACGGCAAAGAAAATATAGAAGATATTGCATACTTTGTAGATTAATACGTACCTGTGCGCTTTTAACGCAGTAATTTACAATACTAGCATTGACTTTACTACAAAATCTTTTTGAATGAATATTAAATAGATGGGGATTTATTATAAATAGGTTTATATTAAAGATTATTAGGGCATTAATAAGGTCGACAACCCTTATTTAAATACACAAAAAACCTATGATATCCCAACCATAAAAATTAACAACTTTACAAGTTAAAAAGCAAGACTATATATAGCTTTAAAAGGTTTTAACAATATTGTTAACCCTAACGTTTTTATACAAACTGTACTAGTATTTAAATTTTAGTCACATACAACAACTTAATCGTTATTATCACCAAATACCGAAAAGAGGCTCTAATATACAGCAAAACTTTAAAGGAATTAAAGAAGGAATCGTCACGCCGTCAGGTCAATAATACCTTCAACACTAGAAACAGACTATTAATAATAAATATAGTATTTCTACCTGTGTAAAGAAAAGTCTTCACGTGGCGAAAGTTAGGCAGATGAGATGAACCCCATGATATATTAGGTATCTCTAATCCAAATGTAGTGGTTGAAACTATAAATGGTCTTGTTACTTTCTATATCATATAAGTCATACCATGTAAAAAAAACCTCGAATTCAATAAAATTCTTGAAGCCGAAAATCTTTGAACCAAGAGAATTAATTAATATAATCCTTTCAAATCGATTGTTAATAAGTCGATAAAATGTTAACAACATGAAAGACTATCAAATAAAAGGAAAAATACTGGAAAAATAAATAGTAACAAAGACAATAGGCCTAGAAAAGTATATACAATAGCATAGGTTTATCAAAAGTAAAAGTTTGATAAGACTTTGCCCTTAAGTTACCTGCTAGAATCATTATTGACATATAAGATAATAGGATAAAAATTTTAATGGAAATGATGGAATGAAAATCAACAACCTTTTTATATAAGAAGTTTTGCAACTTATGCTATTGGTGCCATATTATAACCCAAGGACCAATTGCAAATCATGGAACAGGCCAGCGGTCTACTGCGCTATCAGAAGCCTGATGTCCAACACATCAAGCTAGGGATATCTCTTATGTAAGCATCCAGGGTTAGGGTTTGGACCGATAGGACCGCTCGCGATCCAGTTGACAACATTGGGACCGAAGGAAGCGACATCGACTTCAGCGGTCCAGTACTGAAGATGGTATGAAGGCCATAGGATATAAGGACACGGCCATCACCACATAGATATTATTTCCTTCATAGCTCTTTAGTTTTCAATCTAAGTATTCAGTCTCAGTATATTCTAAATAGCCTCACGGCTTTTGATCATTACTTGCACGGTTGCGATATTGTTCACTTAGCACCTCTACTGCCTTCTTAATAACATAAAACCTCTGACAACTTCTATATACTCACGGATATTTAGTGTTATCATTACATACCATTTGAAAGGTAAACGATTATAATCTTCAAATTGAGAATATTCCATGAAGTTATTAATAAAATCACGAACCGGCCATACGAAAAGTCACGGTTAATCTCTTAAAGATACGGTAACAAATGAAAAACCAAAATCCTTACTCAATCGCCTACAATTCAAAAAATTGGTTAACTTTTGGTTGTCGTAACTGTTACTAGTTTGACTGCTAACTTAAACTATAAATTTACCTTTAATGAACGTAATAATACGTAAACATACGTACAATCCGCTACGAATTTTCAACGAATTACACTATTCAAATTACTAAAGAAACTAAAAAACAAGTTTCCAGCTAGAAAGGTAATACGATACATTAAACCTTTAAACAAATTAACCAAAATTGGTTTTTATTTATTCTTTGAAATATCGAATGTATTTAATAGATAGACTGAGTATAAAAGCTTAAACGTTTAATCTTAATTAAGTAATTAAGTGTGGAGAAAACTTTGGATTTATTAACATGTAAATTAACGATACCCTCTTCATCAGAAACTCTAGATTTATAGAAATGAAATAACGTGTTATCCAAAAGTCTGGCTTTTATAAATTTAAACCGATTGAAACGTTAGCCAAAGGTACACAACTTAACTTCAGTAAATATTTAATACTTATCTATGATATTAACGATATTAATGATATTATAGGTATGTACTTTAACCTATATTAAAAAGGGCAAGTTACAAATTTCACGACGATTAGCAAAACCAACGAGGCAAAATTATAACGATACCTGAAACAAAGGGCGCGTACATCTTACATCGTTACATTATACCAACCGAATGAATTATAAGACCTTTCGATTATGGTATAAGCCTAAAACCTATAAAACAAGGAATTTAATAGAATAAATAAGAGGATTAAGTGGTAAATAAATAATTCAAAAAAAGGTATTAGCATAGTATCAGTAGAATTAACGACAACGAAATCAATAACTTTTACGAACTATTCTTTCACGAATAATATTAGCCTCACATTGTAAATCAGATTACATATGATTGTTGTGCTGTCTATATGTACGAACGTATTATAGTATTCCGGTCTGTATTTTAAGGTAAATAATAAGCTCAAGGTATGTTTCTATCAGATCATTATAATAATAAATACTTATAAGAAGGATGACTCAGGAGTAGGCATTTTCGAGAGAAGGTAGTTTCGTAAGAAAGAACGGTATAGGCAAGTACCTCCCAATGAGGTATTCTTCAACGAGATACAATAAATTCCTGGAGCCAAAAGATAAAATAATATCCTTATCATTCAGTAATAACAACAATCTTCCCGGCATTTTCCTTTTACTTTCACATTGTTCTTCTTAAAGGCCTCGATTAAATCTGGGTATTTGGATTCTAATACTGGTTTCCATTCTTAGTCGCGAGACGTAAAACTTTTTCATTAAAAAAATTAACTTAATCCCTTCTTAGGACGATGTTAATCCATCCGTTAAACCAGTATATATTTTACTTCCTAAATTTTAACATTAAATTCGTCATCCTCGTAATGAACTGGTTCATACGGTAATGTAATTCAATTAAATAGGTCGTTTGTAGGGTAACGATAAAGTAATAATTAAGTAATACTAATAGTAAGGTTAACTCGTGAGTTAAATGAAAATTCCAAAGTAAAACCCAAATCATTGACATTTTTCACAATTTTATATAAGTTTATACGCGGTAGAGATAATTTGCCTTTTTTTTATAAAGAGATTTGTGGGTTTTTCCCAGCATTATCCACACTTTTTCGCCTATAACAAAATTATTCTAACGATAATTTTTGTCGCATCGCTTTTTTTGACTTAATAACAGTTATATCCATCGTTAATCATACGCCAAGTTGCAAATGGTCTTACATTGACTGAATTCATACCTATTTATGTGGCAAAATTATTGTAAAAAATATATATTAGCGTTATAAAATTCAATCTGAATAAATATTCGTAAGGATTAGCTTTTAAGGTATATAAGTATATATTGTTAAGGTTTTATTTGAAAGTCGGTTTAATATTAACCTAATATTACTTAGAGTATTCGGCTATAAAGTTTTGTAAAGTTAGTTCAAATGTTTAATTTTTTTCTCAGTTTATCCGTTAGGCTATAGATTATAGACTGTTGTTATTATTGAACATATTACAAATCCTTTTTACACGCTTTACCAAAAGACTAATACAAACTTAACATCTTTATCTGAAACAATTTGCGGTAAATAAGGTTAATCGTATAACAAAAATTGTCGAATGAGAATAATAGCCTGATCTTTTAATATATAAGTTATATAGCCAGAAATTAAAAGCGTTCTTTTGGATATTTTATATATGATAGATATTACGGCGTTAAAAAAATCCTTGCCAGCTATCATTTAAAGTGTGCCATTAGATAGCACTACTAGTAATACAACCACGAAATCAATATTATATATATATATATATATTGGTTTCCCAGGAGTTTAAATAAGTTTTATGTAACCAAGTAGTTTTTAGTTATCGTTACATAGTTTTCTGCAATGTATATAAGCTCTAACATATAATTTCACAAGCTTTCGTTTTTAGTGAAAATGGTATCCCATGAAAGGTTACTATCATTTTCTTAAGTTTAAAACGGGTTTTTTTATTACATGCCTCGGTGAGAAGTTTCTTTACTAGTGTTATAAAAATTACATTTTTTTCGTAACTATTAGTATTGCGATTATGCAATGAGCAGTTAATTAATCGAAATAGATAACTAAGATTCAAAGTATTAAGAGGTATATTTTCATTGTTTTAGTCACCCGCGAGATCTTATAGAATTTCATACTAAATGGTATCCTTACAATAACCTGTGTAAAAGCGAAGTCGTATGTTATTATCGATTTATACTTTGATAAAGCACATTGTAAGAAAATACCAATAATCCACGGTCGGAAATTTATTAATGATATAATTTAATGCTGGTAAATTAATCCTATAAGGTTGTTGATCTTTGTTGAAAAGTAAGCGACTAAGGGCGTCTGGCACTAAATTAAAGTTTTCAGATAAGTGAAACATATTTAAAAAAATACAAGTTAAGGAAAACCAATGTATTAACTAGATGTTGATTTGCCTTGTTTTTATATATTGTATTTAGTAAAGTTTGATTTACAATATTTCGGGTAGCCTTATAATCAGTAAAAATAATAATTAATAAAGGGTTACTATCTAATAGTATTCTTAGGCATTTATATGCTTATGTAATACAAAAGGCTTTATATTTTCAAGGACTATAGTTAAGTTTTACTCGAGTTAAACAGAGATTTCAAAATATTACTGGTTCGATAATAATCGCTGGAAGAAGTTGTCCTCATTACGAAGAATAGCCCTTTTCAAGGTGAAAAGACATAACTTTAAATCTGCGTTCGAGACTTCCATCAATTTAAAAAAAACATTAACGCGTTGTATTTAGGTTATATAATTTAAAATATTTACATACATAGGCTTATATAACTCTAAAAGACTTTTTCTATTCAGGCTTAAGATAAATAACATTGAACTACATATAATATAGTCTCTTTTTATAATTTCTAAATTTAAGTTGTTCTTATTTTCTTGCATGTATTGGTAATTATTTTCTCAAGTTTATTAAGTGAGCCTAATGATTATTCATAGAAGGGAATTATTGATCGTAAAAACCCTATTGCTTTTAGGTATATCTTATGTGCCTTCAAATTGCAAAGAAACAAAATATTCCGAAAATCTTGAATTTTCTTTTTAATAGTTAAAAGGCCAAAAACATTCACGTAAAATCTCGATATTTTAATTAACTAAAAAGATATATTCGATTTGTTTAGCGACAAAGCAACACCTTTGTTGGCGAAAAGCTTAAGAATAACTTTATAATAAACGAGGTGTTTTTCGAACGTGTTGGAATAAATGATGATATCGTTAATTAATACACGATAAAAAGGTTTAAATTCCTATAATATTTGATTTATAGAATGTTAGGCGTGTGATAGTAAATTACAAACACCTATAGAAGGAACTTTACTTCGTTCGAGTCTGTAGTAGCTAACAAAAGTAAATCGATCATGGTACTCTAGGTATATTAAAAGTTGATAAAAAACTTGGTAACGTTAACAATAGTAATCCATTTCTTATAGCTAATAGACTCGATAATATGATTTCGTAAAGGTAATAATGAGGCGTTTAAAATAACCCATTTATTAAGTAGTCATAAATTTACGACTACTCGACATCTATATACCCCTTAAATAATTCCTTACACTACAACTACTGGTAATAAAAATAGAAATATATCGTTAATTTTTTAATATATTTTCAATTGTATAGGGTATCAAACCATCAATCGAAAATCTTTCTATTAAGTTTAGATGCTGAATAAGTATAATGATTTAACTTGGTATATTACCAACTATCGATAAACGGAACCTGGATGATTCAATTCATATAGACTTATATTTTTTTGAAACGGAAGGATATGGTTCGCAAATTCGATACAATTCAATAAATTAAGTCGGATTGATTGTATTGATATAAATACCTTATATGGTTTTTATTATAGGTATATTTTCAGGTCGTTTTATACCAAACGAAGCATTTAGGTAACGTGGCTTGTCACAAAGCTTAATAAAACCCACTTTTTCATGAGTAAGTTATACTACCATAGGAACCCCAGATTCTTAAATTAGGTATGTTATCATATCCAGGAAAGAAGTGCCTGATTAAGTCTCAATAAGCGCCTGAGTAAAAAAAAGCGTACTCACAGGTGTGAAATCAACGCGAAAAGGTGAAGAATTTAACTCGAATTTAACACTAATTTCTGGTATAGTGGTAAATTTGTGTAAGTTTTCAATAAAAGGAAGAGATATTTTATAGGTGCCAATAGCCATTTCCATAGGTTATATAGGTATAAAAGATACGTTACAAATACCCATAACCCCAGGTAAAAACTTATATACCTTTTTTAGTTTGCTTAAAAGTAGGCATTATCTTCGCATTTTGTATTGGTTCCTAAATACGTGTGATCTAGGAGGTACATCGTTTTTACTACTAGATTATGAAGTTGTACCATATAAAGAGTAGTTGCGTTGATTAAAGAATTAAACGCATATGTGTATTAAGCGCTAAATATAAACAATTTGCCCTTTCGGAGGGCGACATACTTTATAGTTACGTATATCATTTACCTAACATAAATGATGACCTTAATATTAAAGGTGATTTTACGAATGATAGGTTACGTAGCTACTTTATATACTAAAAAAGTAATCTCAAAATGGCTTTTCTTAAAATAAACTACATTCCTAAACATTAGTAAACTTATGCCATGAGGTTTTATTTAGTGGTTTGTTGACAAAACGCTTGTATCCAAGCGATCGATAGGCTAAGTTTGTACTGTATTTTATAATAAGGTACGAGTGCTATCAAATTTATATCCAGTAGTATAGAAAGTTTAAAAAGCTTTGGTAATAAGTAAAATATGTGGATCTGTTACGCTACTAATTATTTTACGCTCGGTTATAGGCACGTTCATTGTAATATCATTAGAGAAGTTTATATTTAACCAAAACCTAAATGCGAGGTTTATACCAGCGCCTATATCGAGGTAAAACGTGTGGCTTTTGTCTACAAGATTAGCTTATATAGCAATTTATAGGTAACGATAACCACTTATATCGAATGCCACTTCCTCGTTAACAAGCTTAACTACAATAATATTAAAATTCTCCGTGGTTTTTACGATATTATCTAGGCTAGCTACGGGTTATGTACGGTTCAACTATTGTATATGCTTCTTTATGTATTTCAAAGAAAAGCTGTTTTTTTACGTATAAGCCTTTAAATATTTGAATAAAGTATTACGCGAGCCGTAATTCTTATCATAATACACATAAGTCTGACGATTAGGAAGCGTATATCATGTTTTATTACATAGCCTACTTTACTACTAAAGTAATTCGAGTTTGTTTATAAGAACGCTGGTAAGTAGTCAAAATACTTATAATTTGAATAATTAGTATTGCTTGCCTTTAATTACTTATTGTTAATTTTATAATTGCGATTATGGTTAGGTCGATACCTTTGTCACAAAAACGGTATTTACTACGTTTTCACTTATACTCGTGTTTATCTCAACTACGATTTTAGTCGGTATATTTACGATAACGGTAATTATCGTAACGCTTGCGATTATACTCTTTTAAGGGGAGTGTTTTGTAACTCTTAGTATCATTCTTAAGCTTACAGGACTAGTACTTATTCTTACGAGGCTAGTACTTGTTTTTGCGAAAATACTCAAAATGATACCTTTCGCGAACATCTCTTAAATAAGGCTAATACTTAGAGTATCACCGTATTACTATAATAAACAACATAGTTTTTAATTTTTTAAACCTTATCCTAATACTCCTTTATGGTTCACTTACGATATAGTTAAGGTAAGTACTACTAAATACTCAAGTTCAGGACAGACCAGCTATAAATTATAACGTTATACCAATTGTTAATATCGCGATCTAATATACACATGGCTTTTACATAACGTATTTTTGTCGAAATATATTTACGTAAGATATACTAGTTATCTAATAAGTCATATAACGATAACATAATCTTTCTAAACTTTGCAATAATTTATCCAAGATTTATGACAAAACGTTTGACGAAAATATCTATAATATACGTGAGGCTGCAACGAAACGTCCTACGACGTTAGTAGCAAATAACCCCTGTATTTTACCAGTATATTGCAAATCCCTACAATGAAGTAAAGAATATCTCTACAATATAACCTTCTAATGTTGAAAAGGTATTTACGAAGGTGCACTAACATTGCTAAAAGCTTTATATATCGGTAAAAATTACGTTTTTGTCTACTGTAATGATACCTATATCCTAAGAATTAGAATACTCGAGGTTAAACACTCCAATATCTTTACGCTTTAGACGGTGGATGCCACCAGTCAAGTGTTAAGTAGTTATTGTGTTCGGAGTTCGGAAAGGTTCGCAGCGGGTTAGAAAACGAAAGCGGCAGGAATAAGAACGACGGCAACAAAAAAGCTTATATTCGCGGCAGTTACAGGAGTGATGACGGCGAAAAGGCTTACGCTCGCGGCGGTTCAGAAAAGGTTTGCGAAGACGATATAAAGGCTTATAGCGGTCTAGATTCTTTCTATAATAATGATAGTAGTGTAGGCTATCCTGAAAAGTATCTGATGAAGTTATATAAATAGGTAAGAATTGGCGATAATGATAATGAAAGAACTTAATAAAATAATGCCTAAAGGTTTTACTAGAATGGTGATTACGAGAATGGTAACTTTCGAAAGCTAAGCTATCCAAATGTCGTATAATAATATCGTGCCCCACATGCTTTATAATAGTTCGTTTTTCGAATTTTCGTCGTAAGTTTACCACAAGCTTTATAACATTAACTTTAGCCTAACCAGCTAAAAAAGATACCTTTTTTAACTTTATAACGGTGATAGAATGGTGAATTAGCGTAAGTAAGGCAGGTAGAGGTAAAAAAAAGGGCTAAAAAGGTATAGAAACGTAAAGCTCTGAGCGAAAATGAGATAGGTAAAGATATACGTATAGGCGAAAGTAGGGATTTTATTAACTTCTTTCGTAAAAATAAAGGGAAAGTAATAGTTGTTAGCTTTGACGGGGAAAAAAAAAACTTCAAAAATTCTTTCATAAAAGTTTACTAATACGTTTGACGAAGGGTTTAGAGTTGATTGAGTATAATACTCAACGTTTACAGCTTTGACTTACTTATAAATTAAAATTAGTAACTCGTAAAGAAAAAAGCTAATAATATACAGTAGTGGTGTTAAAGGTGGAGGAAAAGGATTAAAGATTGAAAGGTAAAAGAAGAAAAAGGTGGGAAGTTGGTATTTTAATAGCAAAGCTGTATAGTTATTACTCCGCGCTAATAACTTAACTTAATTACTTTACAAAAATTATAATCAGTCTAATACCAAGCGAAAATCTTATTGTATAGCTATTATATATTGTGCTATCTGTATGTACAAACGTATTATAGTATTCTGATTTATATTTTAAGGTAAAAACTAAACTAAACGTAGGAATCTACCAAATCATTATAACGATAAGTACCTATGAGAAGGATGACTCAGGAGTAGGCAGTTTCGAGAGAATATAGTCTTGTGAGAAAGTACAGAATGGTCAAATATCTTCCAAGAAGGTACCCTACAAGAAGGTACCTCCCTAGGAGGTACATCAATAATAATCATCAATAATTAAAAGTGCAATGGACAATCTAAAATTACTAGTAACCTCGCATATTAAACATCCGTTAAATTAAAGCGTGTAACGCGAAGCGTATTAGATTTAAAGGTTTACGGCATGATAATAGACTTCGATATTGGTATAGTAACTAACAACACATTAAAGACTATCACGAAACAACTAGAACTGCCTCCTATACTTGTGGTTGTATATATAAACTTCTGAAGCTTTTACAAGTGTTTGTTAAAGTTAATTACAACTAATAAATTTTTTTAATGATAAATGTAATGAGTTTAAAGAAGATATACAAAACCCAGAAAATTGATAAGTTCTGGTAAAGTGACAGTAAAAACAACCCCACTAATACCATGACTAATGCTACACCTAATAACTCCTTAGAAAGGTTTGTGAATAACAATACATTAAACATACGAATCGAATGCTATATGGACTATCCGGCATGTGATATAAAGAAACAAAGATGCACTGGCAAATTGAAAGATTATTAAGGTAATAGTGGCAATAGTAAGTGTAACAAAAATATGTTCCAACCTATTGGAAAGGGTTACGTAATTGATAACGCATAAATTTGTAATATATATAAGTTTATGGCAAAAGACTTATGTATTGGAGTTAAAGAATACGGAACTCTGAAGTATAGAGTTAAGGGCCGTAATTAGTATTGGTTTTAGTGATAATTAACTGGAATTGATAAAAGTCTGGTATGTAGATTAAAGAGGATGTTTAGGGCTTACCGTAAGTAAGTGATTGGCTATACTAGTGTATGCATACAGAACAAAAAGCTGCCAGTGTTGGAATAACAGTTAATTGAAGTACAGTTAAGTTAACTATACTTATAGTTAGTTAACTGTAATGACTGAAAATTGACTATAGTTTGTAAAATTTGACTGCATTGATTTCAAGCTAAGTGCAGTAGGTACCCAATTCAAGTTGGGGCACATGCCAAAGCAGTTGGCTATACAAATTAGCGTGCAAACCGGCTAGCGGTCTGCCAAACTTAGAAGTAACACTTTTCACCACTTTCAATGCAGCACCAGTTACTTCGACCACAGAGATTCGAATTAACTACGTTGCAACGATAAAGCTCTACCAATAAGAGAAAAAAGAAATAATTAACTTCTCCTAACGAGGGATACGTAACAATCCTATGTCATGAACTAATAGATAGAAGCCCGCGATTTGGATACTACAGTTAAGATGAATCAATCATCCTGTTTCTCGTCAATACACGTTGCGTTGTTATTATTTTGACTAAAAATGTCATGGACTCAGGCTGTTGGCCATTGAGCCTATAGGTTACGTGACTGTGTACGTAACGGGATGAGCCTGGGCTCGGCCCGGGTGTGGACCAGGTACAGGCCGGACACAGCCCGTGCACGGACAGGGCACGGTCCGTGCACAGCACGTGTGAGGGCACGTGACGGGCTGGGCATTGAACCTGCCCAAGGGCCCTACACGTTGGGCCACAGTAGCCTCTTCTAGTATTCTTCTTCACCTACTTGGCTTACCATCGTAGGTCGGACCATAACAAAAAACTCAGATTCATATATCAACTACTATATATTACTATCAATAAATGTGTATATTCAGAAACCAATAACGATTAACTATCTTTTCATCATTTATAACACTATAAAATGCTATTAATCTTGATATAGAAGTTTATTGTTGAGTTAAAAAAACAAAGATTTAAGGAACATTTTCTTTTGAAACGAACAATTAAAATTGAAAGTTGCAAGAATCACTATATATTTAGGATAAGATGGTTTAATACCTCATATCGCGAATATAAAACTTCGTTAACAGGTTTACTTACAATTTCAACTACTTAATAAGATTATCATTATAATAGTAAAAGGTTCAACCAGCAAATATTTTATATATAATTCGTATTTTCCGGGCCTCAGTAAGTTTATTCGATCCTATTAATCACAATTTTGTTAAGTGATTGCTTTTGCTATCCTTACAAGTACTATAAATGTGAATGATAATACAATCTTTTCAATATTCCAATACCATACATAAACATTTTTAGTCTAATATAACTTATTTGATTTTATCATTCAATTGTTCAGTTATCATATTGTTACTTTACTCAACTCAAACAAATCTAACACATAATAAAAACACTAGCATTATATCTTTTTCAAGGTTTTTTTAGTAGAAATCACTTTTTTTCAACCTTTATACTTGTTATAAACTACTGTGGATATTATCATATATCCCTATAGTTAGTATACGTAGGTTAAGTAGTAGTGCACTACACTGTAAGGTACACTCCTGCAGAGTGCGCGATAACGTGTCACGCTGCAGGCTGCACTCTTGAAGAGTGCATTATGCGTGGCGCGATCTAGAAAGGGTGTTCCCGAGTGTATAGCAACATGCCACTGCCCAGATGAGAGGTTTATAACCTCTCATCCGTGGCGTGCACTCTCTGAATACTTCTTTCCAAACATATTTATCTTTACAATTACTCTTATACTCTTTTACGTTCATGTGAATAAGCAGACTTTACTGACAACTACCCTCCAAACTACTTTTCTTCCACTCGAATCTTTTATAATAAGAACAATACCTTAAGTCAAATGCATCATTATTATTTCTATAATCCAATTATCTCAATACAATTTTTAAAAACTTAAACCGAATGCTTACTCGAACATAAAATATATTAAAATAGTTTTTATAGTATATGTATTCACAAGGAATTCAAAATAGAAAATGCAATACTTTGTTTTTATTTCCCAATTTAACGGCTTACAACAACTGAAAATAATGGTTTAAATATTAGATTGAAAACAAAAATGCGAAAATATGTATTATATATAAAAAGGTTCCTATTACCAACAGTATTTAGCAATGTTTTTAAAGTTTTAGTATTATTGAATAATAGTATTGTATATTAATAGAATGGCCGGAGGATGCTGGGACTGTAGTTCGTATTCTTTCTGGTTTCGGAAAGTCAGTTCAATTCTATCACCAACAACGTTTTTTAGGGTGACTACCTTCGCCAACCCTGTAGTATAGACTAAGGGCAAGCTATGAAGGCTCGTTAAACACCATTTAGTTGACTTGCTTTACATGAAAAAAGAACAATCAATATAAGCCATCTTTACCATACTGCTCTTTTGGCCCTTCCTCTTGGATTTCTCCAACACTAATTGCAGAAGTTATTAAAAAAGCGAGGTCCCTAAGAAACTTATACCCAAACCAATGCGCGGTGCGTAAACCTGCACATCCTGGTTAGTCAGCAAGGTCACTGTACAGATTACAATATTGTGGCAAAGGAGGTTGCAAACGTTATTTCGCACACCTCAAACCCTCCAATGTTGTTTTAGTTTCTTCGCAGTAAATTCTTGTGATCGTGGCCAGTTTCGAGCACGTGTGATAGTTACGGGATTGTCTCCGCCAACTTCGTACGATTTTATGTCGTTGGGCTCTTGTATCTGGACCTGGTATCTAGCCAGCGCAGCCGACATCTCGAAAGTGATGGACCCAAGATATGACATGTTGATTTTTGTGCGCCGGCCTTGGGTGGCTCTTGGACCGACCACGGAACGTGCGAAAAGACAACGAGCAGGGAGCCGCTCTACCGAATGCTCGCAATACTTCGCAGCGATGTAAAACCTAGAACCTGAAATTCCCACCATTCAAACTTGGTTGCTTAACGTGGCTGTCGCCACTTATAGCCTCCTGCCAGATGCCACAGACCATCCAGATGACGGTGTCCTCAGGCCATGGATGACATGGTCGCAATTGCAATGTCTGGCCTGTGTTGGATCCTTCATTTCCTATTGCGGCGTTCCTTTGCAAATATGTCATCTCGTGTTCACGGGTGCTTTATGTGGTGTGGCCAATGGCGCCCCTGCCGCATCGCATCAGGCTGCGTTGTAATAGGCTGACGTTGGAGATGAAAGGCCTCCTTTACGTGCACTGGATGCCGCCAAAGCCTTCCAGGCTGATGAGGATTCTGTCAGGGGCAGTGCCACGCACATCTTAGTAGATAAGATGTAGTGTGCACGGGACGCTCCCTCCTTCTTAAATATCACCAAGTCTTTCATCCTTCGTCCGCACTTTTGGTATTGATCTCGGTACTCCCACCTCTCCACAGACCAAACACCAACATCCGGCCACCCAACCAGCCAACACGCACACTCCATTCAACATGCACTGCACCACCACCACCATCCTGGCCACTCTCGCCACAGCCGTCTCGGCCCTCCTCCCGCTCCACGAGCGCTCCGTCGAGGCCCGCCAGACCGCCGCCCTCGTCTCCCCCAGCGCCAGCGCCAGCACCGCCGCCGCCGCCGAGCTCCTCCCCAGCGCGTCCGACGCCGCCGCCGAAGACCCCGCCTGCGTCGCCGCCGCCGAGACCTTCGAGGACCTCCTCGTCTCCGCCGCGCCCACGCCCACCGGCGCCCTCGCGGCGTACCTGGCGGCTTCCGCCTCCGACATCGGCACCGACCCCTGCTCCTACGCCTTCCCCGCCTCCGTGGGCGCCGCCTGGTCCGCCTACAGCACCGAGCTGCACGCCTGGTACTCCGCCACCGCGAGCGGCGCGCTCGCCTCGGTCCTCGCGGCCTGCTCGACGTCCGTCGGCGACGCCGACCTTGGCCTGTGCTCCACGGGCGCCGGCGCCGCGGCGACGGCAACGCCAATGGCGACGGCCAGCCGCTCCGGCAGCGGCGTGGCGGCGAGTGCGACGACCATGGCCTCTTCGGGGGCTGACGGACTGACGGCGACGGTGACTGCGAAAAGCAACTCGACCAGGGTTTCGGGTATGGGAACCTCAGCGACCGCTCAAACCACGACGGCTATCACGGCGGGGGCGGTGCCCCGCGAGGCTGGTGTCGCTGGGGCTGTCTTTGCCGGTGTGCTCGGCGCTGTGATGGCTCTGTAGATCTGGGTGGCTGCCACGGCTGAAAGGCTGGACGGATGGCGGGCATGGAGCAAAATCGACGGGACAACATAATCTAAGCGACTGGATCACACTGCATATATCTTGTACTTACTTTCAATACCTGAACGAACCGTTTCAAAGAAGGCACGTTCTCCCTTTCTTCTGCATCTTCCCGAAGTGGACCGTATGCAGTCGACCGCGCATGCCAGTTGTTTTCAGGTTCCTGTTGAGCAATATCACATGATGTGAGGCCACGGCGATGCAATGTGTAGGGCAATGTGGCCTATATTGGTGGTGTTGCAGAGTGCAACCTTCCTTGGAAGACTCAGGTCTGGAGGCTAGACTAAGTGGCCAGCGGCGCACAGACCATGTGCAGTTGCTGGGGTCTGGCCTGTGGCCACACATAACATGTGGGGCATTTTTACCAAGGCATGGATAGACCTTGGTGAAATGGTGCGACTGCTAGTCTGTACGGCAAACTTCCTGACTAATCGGCTTGTTCAATCCTGCAGGGAATGCACACCCGGATGAGTCAGCAAGGTCGCCATATACATACAGTAGGCTTCGGACCAATTTCGAAGCCCTCAAGCCTGTAACCAAGAGGTATATCTCGCTCGATAATTAGTCGGAAATTTGGGGATTTGTGTTGGTACAATAGTTGATTGCAGTGGCCTGCAAGTCAATTGAGTTATGCCCAATTCAACATGGGGCACGGGCCAAGGTTTGGCTCATCATACAAACTAGGGTGTAAGTCGGCTAGCGGCTTGCTCAACTTAGAATTCTTTATCCACCACTTGACTAATGTAATATTATTGTTACTTCGACTACGATTCGAATCGACACACTTTCAACGTATTTAACATATACCCCTTAAAAAACTTTGTAAGGCATAATGTGAAGCGTAGTATAATATAAATCAAATAGGTTCATATGGATAAACAATTAGCTGATGGGTTAATAAAGCCACTACCGAGGGCAAAACACGAAGTAATAATGCAACGGCTTGGCTTAATTAACCTAAATTCAGATTAATAGTGTGATTAATAAACCTTTATACTTCAAATTGCCTTGTAGTATTACAGGTATAAAATAGTAGAGTGGTTTTAATATAAACTTTGAGATACTAATAATAAAAAAGGACTATAAAGGTTATTAGTTTAAATTAAACTATATAGGTCTTCTTACTTTTCACATATACAAACTTTTTTCTCTCCATACTACACATCCTTCAGTTTACCCTTTACCTTTTTTTTCTTTTTTTCTTTTTTTCTTTTTAAGTAGATAATACCTCTTAAATGAGTGTATTGGAAATATAATAGTTATATTCACTTAGCGCACTTAACAACAAGGCTAGTTAGTACTTAGTACAAATTCAAGTACTAAAATTTTCAACACCATGGATAACGAATTCACTAGAGATGTAGATATCTCTAAAAGATACTAGTATTTACTAGTGCAAGTACTAGTATTAAAAAGTATGAGGAATCAGTATAGAGATACTGTCTATACTAGTACTTACTAATATACACTAGTATTAACTAGTATAGAGTCTCGATCTTTCATCGGGATCTTTATAAGGATACACTTGATCATATATCAAGTCCTCCATGTAGATTCTAGAACACTTAAATCTAGAAGTCAAAATAATATATTTTTGTGTAGTACCTTCAATACGAAGAATATACTCTTCCTAGAAATTATTAGATTTATAGAAGAGGAATAGCATCCATTAAGAATTTAGGACTTTGAATGTATAAGCCGATTAAAACTTTAGCCAAGGGTATACAACTAGATTTCAATAAATTATTAGTCCACATTTATACAATTAAAAATGACTGTAGTATATACCTTAGCTTACGTTAAAAGAGGTCAGCTACAAGCCTAGCAATTATGAATAAAACCGACGAAGAAAAACTGTAACAGTACCTTAAGAAAAGGATTTAAACGGCTTATATTATCATGCTATAATAACTGGAGGTATTTCACGATTTATCGATTACAATATAGATTCAAAATCCATAAGATAAAAACTTCGAGAAGTTGAATAAACGTATTCAATGGCAAATGAATTACTTGGATAATGGTAATAATATGGTATTGGTAGATTTAACAACAACAAAGTTGAGGATTTTCTCGAACGGATCTTTTACAATTAATACCGACCGAATATCTTGAATAGAATTTTTCATAATATTTGTTAACAAAGATAGGTCCAATGAAAAATTTATAATAATTAGTAACCTCATATATTAGATATCAGTTTAGTTTAAACGAATACTATGAACTATATTAATATAGAAGGCTTATAATATAATGATAGGATTTGAGATCGGTATAGTAACTGATCGCATGTTAAGAATTATGACTAAATTGTTAATATTAACTCCAATACCTATAGTCTATTTTTTAACTCCCAAAACTTTTAATGCCTTTGTAAATTCAAAACAACTAATAAAAATCTTTTAATAATCAATATAATAGTATTGAACAAGGAATTCAAAACTCAAAAAATTAACAAAATAAGGCAAATTAACGGCAAAAACAACCCTATCAACGTCATGACTAAAATTACGTCAAATAATAACTTAAAAATGGTTATAAATAATAATTAGTAAACTATATATTTTAAGGAATATTTTCACCAGTAAGCAAGAAATATAAAGGGACATGAATGTTTTGGCAATTCGTAAAATTACTAGGGCAATTAACATAAAACATGTATTAAGTTTGGCTTGCACAAGGTATAGGATTGGTAGTGGATAAGTTTTTAACAAAAGACTTATATATAGAAATGAAGGAAGTTAATTTTCGGAATGGTAGGGTAAAAACCTAAAATGGGAGTATAATTTAGATGCGAAATATATTGAGATTAGTAGAGGTATTACTGATAGAGATGGAATATAGTTAGGAAATTACCTTTGTTTGGTAATCGGCTATATTAGTGTGTACGTATAGAATAAACAGTTGTTAGTATTAAAACAACAGTTAATAACACGATCATCATTCTCGATACATTCATGGGCAACCCCATAATTGTTAGTGCTACCACTAGAACTGTATAAGAATTCCTAACAGTTCTATAAAAAAACTCTTTGATAGCTCCCGCCAAAGCTAACGCCAAAGGGGCCAAATTGATGCCGTACGCTCTCAGCGCGCCTGTAAAAGATGGCCAACCTTTGTAGAAAAATAAGGGCTTTAGCAAACGCTTCAGGCAACTGTATCGCCTTCGACAGAGAAGGATGCAGCTGTATACCAATTTCAACGCTTTAATATCGAGACTCTTTATAAGGTCTTCGATGCGTAGAGGTGTAACCTTGAAGTTTGAAAGTCTGTGAACCGGGTTTACGGATTAACTATTAACTTTTTTGTTGTTTATTTCAATAGATCCAGATTTATTAAGAAACGCGTTTTAGCGTTATATATCGCGTTGTAAGTAAGTAATAATAATATGGGTAGAAGCCCAGAGTTATAATTACATAGGTTTACGTTTCCCCATCTTTTTATGTTAATCGACCATTTTTGAGGGATACATTATACAACTTCCGTTACCGCCTTGAATTATATTACAATGTTTACTTCTTCAGCATACTTTTATACAAAAGGTTTTACCTCGCTGATTTGAGAAATTATATCGGTTGCCTTTACAGGCTGTAATAGGATACCGATCCTTTTAATAACGTCAAAAACCCCGCTACCGAAGAGGAGACTGCAGGGATTTACCATGGAATACCTGAAATATCACACCTCTTACAACGTATCACCATTCAAGGGCAGAGGAAAAGCCGAATTTATAGGTTTTTTTTAAGGTTCTAAAAGGATTTACGCGCTACGTTAAAAGATACTCCCTTTAATACGCCCTCATTAAATGTAGAAAATTGGATCCATTTGTTATTAAGTTAGTAAAAAAAATTTTTATGGAGTTCGTTACTTATTATTTCGATATCGTTATGAAAAATATGTTTCTTTTTTAGAAAAAAAAAACATAAGAATTTTTCTACTTATTTAGGAGAACTTTCACTATGTTTTAGTAGTTTTGGTGTGTTTACGCGGTAAAGGGTTTTTTTTCGCGTAATTTGCACACCTTTTAAAAAAAATTGAGTTTTTGAATGTAATGGAAAAAATTTATAATTTAGGATCAAATTACGCCGAAAGATGCCCATTTGTCAATATATAGGTAGATATTAATACGGATTTGAAAACCTCAATTATTTCGTTTCTTAAACCTATTAAGTTTTTACATTTTTTGGTAATAATAGGTAATCAAGGGCGATGAATAAACGGTATCGGTTTTAATTTTATAAATATGTTTATATATAATGATATATCAATTGACATTGTAGGCGCTCAATTAAGTGTTTTAATTAAGGATGTTTTTATTAAAAAATATTCTGGAACCGTGTAAATAGACGATTTAATACAACAATTATTTGAGTTCTTTTCTCTTAATTCATTTCAATTGTTTGACGGCTTTTAAGAACCTAAAAGAGAAGTTCATCCGCTTTTCGGAACGTTGGCTAAAGCGGATCGATTTTTTTTGGCAGAATTGGTGATACTACGAAGATGGTAGTAAAAAAATTTGGCGAAAATATTATCGCGATTAAACCCGACGAGTTAGATATTCACCCAGTAAAAAAAGGCCGCGACGCTAAGTTTTATTATACTAATATACGTTAATACTTCGTTAGTAAAGACTTAGCAATACCTGTATTTCCTATTCATGTTTTCAAACTTTTCGATTACATTCACTTTGCATTTATTCGGTTTCGTTACATAATATCCATTCGTCTGAGTATGTTACGTACTTAGAAATTAAAATTGTTAATATTTGAAAATTGATAGGTATACGGGGTTTTATCGTCAGGAACCCCGTTTTTACCATTGAAATCCTTAATATTCCCGATGAGTATAAAGAACCTATCATATTAGAAAGGGCTAATATCTGTATGACAGATAGGATGTTTTTTTTAGTTTAAATCTCATGCGATAGGTTAAAAGTATTTGAAGGCTATAAAAGTTAATTTAAAAGTTTCGAAATATTTTATAGCTTAAGCGTAAACTATTTAGGTTATTGTGATTAAAGCTTTATATAATGGAGTTGTTCTAACCTTGAAATTGGTTATGTTTATATCTTAGTTTAAATTCCTATTTTCATTTATCGGTTTTTACCGATTAATAGGCTTCAATAATTTCCGCTAATTGAAGTAACAAAAAGAACAGAAACTTTATTATCTATTCAGGCTTAATTAATACCAGCGTTTCAAAATGTTACATATGTTTATATCAAGTATATATAGGGTGATGAAATGGTATCAAAGAACAAAAATAAAGTTGGATTTTATAATTATTTGAGTAAATATAGGTAAAATAATTACATTGTATCAAGTTTTACTAAATGCGTAACGTGAATAAGGGCGTTGACGTTATTAATGTGTAGAAATTTTGGTACGGTAAAAAAGATAATAGTTAAGGTTCGATATCACGATACCTGGGTTACGGATTTTTTTTACCAGTTTAAAATTAAGATGAATACGCTTTTACGTGGGAAGTCTAGCGCGAATTATTTTTTGTGATCAAGTCCCGGTTTTTTTCCTACGATGAAAACGTGGTTTTTCTTTCTAAAATACAACTTCGACCAAATTATCTAACGGATTTTTAATGGTCATAAGTCAATAAAATCAATATATTAATCGTATATCGAGAGTAATTCATTAATGACGTATTTTGTCCTTTGACATTATAATCATGGTGCAGTGATAAAAACGAAGTGTTACATGATTAGCTACAAAATAGTCCTATAGATACCGGTGGAAGGGATCGTAATACGAGGCCTCCAAATCTTTCATAGGTAGCCAGGATCCTAAGCTACCCTATAAATCAAGGCTTTAGGATACCCTATAATTTAAAAATCCGAGAGCGTGTAAACTGTAACTTTAGTTAAGCCATAAAACTAGGCCGTTTCAGTTTTCGTCCAGCGCCTATTTGCGCTAGGGATACGATTATGTAGGCTCTTAAAGAATGAAAGCCTTGTAAAACAAAGATGTGAAATAAAAGCCTATATGAAAGGCGTAAGTAAAATACGTATAAAGTGACATGTATAGGTCGCAGGACGTATTATAATTATTATTAAGGAATCTTTGTATACGTATGATAACTCTTACATTACATTCGTAAAACAAATGAAAAAATACTCTTGCTAATACGACCCCGAACCTTAAACTTTTCCTTATATAATGATAAATAGTAACCTAAAATATTGAATATATTTTTTTTACTTTTATATATTTTTGAACTCTATAACTTGGGTTTTCGTATTAATAAAAATAATATCGTTATTATGTAAAAGCCGGGTTATACGTATTAGGAACCAACGTGTATAGATCTATACAATAAAGCCTCTGGTTATCAAAAAGGCGAAACGTGCCTCCGGTAAACCAACCCCCTCTCCCCACTTTCTTCTACTTTTCCTCCTATTTTCTCACAGCCCGCGTAACCCTCGTTTACTTCGTTATTATTCACGTAAAGTAATCTTACACGGGTTTCATATGTTCCTATTTATAATAGCTAGTAACGGAGCTTACGTTAATATAGAGGAGTTAAGTATTGAATATGTTTGTTATATGTTGACAAACTTTAATATTTTCGATAAATTTTCCGTCAAGAGATCTAATTACAATATGTTTGAATTATTCAATATAAAGGCGGGTTTATCTATGTCGCTGTTAATGGTGTCATGCTATTAGCCGTTTATCGTACTGATGTCACAGAAAAAGCGTTTTCCGGGCGTTTAATTGTTTTGTGGCGGTCTTTTTACGTCGCTATTGAAACGGTGGAAGGTAATATAGTTTAGGCTGTAACTACAGCGGTATTAACACGGCGGGATGCCACTATAGGTGGGACTAGGACTAACGTTAGCAGCGGCAACGACAACGTTAGTAGTAGTAGGAACACGGACTATATCCCAAACTGGCTCACGCCCCCCACTCCTGTCGCCGCCCCTACTACCCCCTGCCGCGATGGGCCTTCCACTGCCACAAATCCCTCCCCAGGTCCTGCTACCCCTTCCCAGCAAAGATGGACTCGCCTGGCGGCAGCCGTCAAGGCTCTATTTGCGGCTATGGTGGAGCTGATAGAGGGTTGAGTCCCTTTGTTGGTTGTTTGTGTTGTGGTGGTAGTTGTGGTTATGTGTGTTGGAGCCGGCGGGCGTAGTACGAAAGATTAACAACGTATTGATCGAGATTTTGAATTGACTCCCGGATTTCAAAATATAGTCGGCAGAAACCTAAACTTCATATATAACCGGATAAAATTAACTTTAAATAATGCGTGTGGGGGGAGGATCTTGGAAAGTTAAGCTATCGTAATAGGTATGTATTTCAATAACGAAGTAGGAATTCCTATATACCATTTGAAATACGTCTTCGTTCTTATCTTTATTAATATTTCCGGGGCTATTATAGTAGTTCTAGTCAACCTCAATAGCGGTTCTGATTATAAGGTGTTTTTTGAAGACCTTTTTAGCCTCCATATTCTATAAAGTATTAATTATACGTATTGAAATACCGGAAACCAGTTTATCAAGATTTGGCGACTTCATTGTCTTTGGAATAACTTTGTTATTACCCGCATCTGAAATCATTGATAAGGCCGTAATACACGCATGGTTAGGCTCTTTCGTCCTATTATACGTTAAAGGTTTGTATGCGGTTAGGAAATCCGTCGTTGTATATATTAAGGCTACAGAGTAATAGACTTTTACACTCGATTAATTTCGTTATTATATAAAGAAAACGGATGAAACACGGATATTTAACAATAATTCCGTGTAAATTAAATCAGTTTTGTTTAAATTCAACGGGTTTATGTAGGTTTATAGAGCATACAAATTAATTGTGTCATTAATTTCTCGGAGGTCCACAGAATAATTAATTGATATACATTTTTATTTTCGTGGTAAATCTCTTTATTTGAAATGAACGGTCACTTCGTTTTCGATATACGTTTATAATCCAAAATCCTACATAAATAAATTTTAATAGATTTTCAGCTAATAATAATATCATAGATAACACTTTGGACGATTGGTACATATTTAAGTTTATCATCTTTTAGGGCTTCAATATTTCTAACAAAAAGGTTAGTCGTAATATTATTAGCTTTCGAAGTATATTGTTCGGATTCAACGATATGATAATTTTAATAAAACCATATCGAGAATTTATAGCAAGGATTTATTGTATATTTAATATTGAAAACTTGCGCTTCACGGTTTTCCTATAAGTTCAACAATCAGTAGAAGCATTAATAATAATGAAATTAAGTAACCGAGACTTATTACAACTACGTTTATAAAGACTTATCGCTTTGATTTCGGTATGTTTCCAAGGTTTAAAGCGTATCGTGGCATAGTAGCTATCTTAAACGTTTATTGTACAAGGCTTAATTAGCGATTGATATAGCTGGTGAACACCTAGACAATCCACTTTAAGCCTTATAACCTCTTTTACTTACGATATCAAGTCCTCTCCAACGGGTGATAAAGTCGCCTTAATTCTTGCCCGCGATATTTTAAAAGCCTTTAACGCCCTCTTTCACAATCTCCTGGCACAAAAATATGGTGCTTATAGTTCTATTTGACTTTACTTATTTAAATTGAGATTTTTTTTAATTAGGAAGATGGTAAAGATGCGATATTAAATAAAAATTACGTGGTTTATAGATTTTTATTACGACTCCTCCTAAGGCTCCTCCTTCTCCCTAGGTTTATATATAATTTGTATATATAACCTTATTAAGCTTCATTTCAACCCTGTTTTTATATACGCTGACAATGTTTTATTTTTTCGGATATTAATTCTTTTCAAAACTAATGTTATGGGACTCCAAGATAATTTACAGGGGGTGGACCAGTGGGTAGTAAATAATGAACTTGTTTTCATTTTCAAAAGGTTAGAATCTTTACGTTTTAATAGTTACTAGGGTCAATCAAATCTCACGAACTAAGGAAATTTATCCGTTCTATCCGTCGCAAGGTTGGTTCATCTAATCATAAATTATTTTTCAAATACTAAAATCCTTCGTATAAGATAATTTGGGATTTGGTTCAATTTAATTTCTTCAAGTGAGTATACGTCGGTAAACGTGGGGCGAAGGATTTAAAAGTCGCGCGACATTGTAAGGGACTTTCCTATTCGAAATACAGGCCCCTACTGAATTTCCTCTAGATAGTTATCATTACCGCCATTGTATTTATACTTATTTACTACGTCGAAATTTGGAATATCGATAGCGGGTAAAAAGCCTTGAGGAGTAAATTATAATACCGTTGATTATCGCGGCAAAGGCAGTTGCCCTGTCATATAAGACTTCGCCTAATATTGTCGCCCTTATGAGCGTCAGCCTATCTTTCGGCAACGTAAACTTAACATATTATAAAAGTCTATAATTCGTATTCCGGTCAAAGATTATTAACGTTATATAATATTTTATTTAATATATAACGGCGTTGTTTATCATACTTTAGTTAAAAACTTCATAATGGTATCTCACGAGCTTAACACTAAATATAAGCGAGTTTAATTATTTTATATATATATTGAAGTGGTTCGCTTTGTTTATCACGACAACGATATCACCATTTTATATAGCCTACAATTTTAACAACTTATTAAAATATTGTTGCATGAGTTGTATAACAAATTATTTTTTAATAGGTTTAATAACAATAAAAAAAGAGTTTTCTACCCCTTGGTGACTTATATTGTTACTGTTATAGGTTTTTCACAGGTTTTTCCAATACCATGTTGATAGGTAAATTCAAAAGTGGCTTCATTAACTTTTGAAAACGAGTACCATAAAATTGACTTAAAACAAGCTATATTCATTATCGACGAATCAGAATAACGTTTTTTCTTAAAAAAATACATGTTGTGACCCAAGCACGTTGGCGGGTCAGGAAATAGGCCAGTATGCAGCTGAGCTACCGGTGAGCCTTAGTGAGCACAGGTAAGCTTTAGCACTGAATATGGTTTGAAGGCCATAGGATATAAGGACACGGCCATCAACATATAGATAGTATTTCCTTCATAGCTCTTCAGTTGTCAATCTAAGTATTCAGTCTCAGTATATTCTGAATAGCCTCACGGCTTTTGATCATTACTTGCATGGTTGCGATATTGTTCACTCAGCACCTCTGCTACCTTCTTGATAACATAAACCCTCTGACACCTTCTATATACTCGCGGGTATTTAGTGTGATCATTACAATACATCAAATACAAATATGTAGTTTTTAGTATTAATAAAGTAATAGTAAAAAGGTTTAATAGCCTCTGCTTCATTGCACATATTTTTTTGATACGGAGGTTATTAAAGCGTTCTAGGGCCTGGAAGCGGTTACTTATATTTCATTAAATGATATTACAGTATACGCTATCAATATCTTTATCAATTGCGGTTTGAAAGGCGACTTTATCATGTTGTTCCAATAAACGTTTAATTGTTTTTCGCCGTGATCAGGGTTTACCTCAACCTTGTTAAGATAAGATAAAAAGTTTAGTATATAGGTATTAAGGGAAACGAAATCGCGAACAAACTCTCTGACAATAATTTTAGGTTTGTCACCCGTATATATAATAACGGTTAACATTTTTCCAGCGGAATTAGATTCATATTTTTATTATATTTGTAAGTAATAGAATAAAGTCAATAATTTCGAAATCAGGATAAGTTGTCTCTTTAATTTAAAAGACCATAGTGTAAGTTCTCGATTAAACTTAAATTGAAATTTCATAAATCCTAGTATATAAATAGTTTCCCCTTTTTCTTTTCGTTGTATCGGTTTCTTTTATATCGGTTCTTAACGATAAGTTATAACTTCAGAGATTTCATATCGAATTATTAGCGTTTTGAATATATTTATACGAACGGATGTCATGTTTAATATAACGAAAAATAAGGAGCTGTTTATTTAGCATGTTATCCAGTCTTTTTAAAAGTTTGAAAACTCTAGCCTCATCCTCCTAAAAAGACTTTAAATTAATGGGTACGTGAGACCTATATATATAGGGGGGTTTTCCAAATCCTGAGAATTTCTTTACATTTGCTTACATTACGAAGTATTTTTATAAAACAGAATGAATTTGAATTACGGCTTAAATAAGCTTACGTTTTTGCCAGCCAGCAATAATAACATTTTATGCCCACCTGCTATATTAGCATTCTATATCCGCCAGTTTTCTATAAACATAACTACCGACTAGAAATTTTACATTTTTAATCACTTTATTACGGCCGATATTAAAGCTTTTACGGCTGCCACCCATAGGACCCAGCTTTATTTACAAAAAAGGATAAAATCCGGGGAGGAACTGGGGGCGGTGACGAACCTGACGATATAGAGGGTGGCAGAATCGGCGACAGAGGTAGCGAAAACGGGTTCTTTTTTAATGAAACCCATTTCGCCGCTATTACTATCGTCGTTGTTACCGTTGATAGAAATACACCCGCCTTTACAGTTGGTTACTATTACTCATTAATATTAAATTTCTTTACGTAATACCGAAACCACATAAATCCATGTAAATGCAACGGACGCATTTAACGCCTATCTATACTTTTATGTAATCTGAACCATATATAACTTGTATAGATTTACAACCTGTGGGGGAAAATGAGGTCAACGGGGTTTATATAATTTGAAAAGGGGGTGAAGGAAAGGAAGAAAGGGAAGAGAGAGTCGTTTTGGGGCGTACAGCCCTCTTAGAGACTAAGGGTTTTCTAGCAGGAACTCATACGCGGCGGTAATTAAATTTTAAAGTTCGTTTTTTTAGCAAAGGTACCATTATTCTCATTAACTTAAGGACACTAACTATTGTAAATAGAACGCGAAGATACGTAAAAGTATTTGCCAATGTAGTTAGTATTTTGTTAATATATAAAGGAAGTTTTAAATCAGGGTTTACATTAATACAAGTTCCTCTTCGTTTATTTTAAAGACGAAACATACGAGCTACTACACGTATAGGAGTTACCCGAAGACAGAATATGATAATACCCTACGACATAGCCACGTATACGCGACTTTCACACGTTTTACTTCCGCTTTTTTTTCTTTTTTTTAGTATTTTACTATCACCATAAAGTGACCACTATATGGCTAATATAGTGTGACCCTCTCTAATATTAAGTTACATATTCCGGCAATAAGGCTCACAATCTTAGTGTTCTCATCGCATACAACCACCAACCTATTCAATCCCACGTTTTTAGGTTATATCCTTTAACCAGTTGCACAAACTACTCTATTCATTATGATACAAATACATAAACTGAAAATGCATCCTTGACACTTGTGGCAAATTTACGAACCCTGCGCTATATGTAGTTATTAAATGTCTACTGAAGGGGCCTTATATCAACTATATACCTCCCCACTTCATAAAAAAAAACATTTCCGCCCACCGAATATATATCATATTCGTAGAGATTTTGATCATATAGTTAAATAAAAAAAGGGAATCTACCACTAGGTGTGTTAAATACTAATTTCCAACCTTATATCTGTAACATAAGAAAATACCGCTTTTACCTATAGGATAACTTGTTAGGGGAAATCTTTAAGGGAAAAATAGAACCTTAAATTAACCTTCCAATCAAAGCTTAAAGGTACGCTACAGTTTAGAATTCTTTAATACAGGCGTGAAAACTATAACCCTGGCTGGGCCATATTATACGGTCGTTTCAGTCCCCGTTTAACGCCTATTCGTATCGAAGATCTAACAATGGTCCAGAGAGAGTAAAAGACCTATAAAACACTTATATTTTAGTTGAAGGCCGTAGCAATAAGGGAGATATAGTTCACAACTTGTTCGGCGAGTCACCTTTTATCCACGCGCCGAAAATCCAAAAAGTGTAAAAGAATAGTATAATAAGGTACACCGCTTAGCGGGTGGTTTACCGATAGAAGTCCTCTGTAGACAGCTAAGTATCCAAAGTGATGTCGGGCAAAAGCTCCGCTAAGCGGGCGAGGCGCCGGTATAGGTAGTAATAACTTATAAGTAAATGAATAAAGTAATAAATAAATAAATAAACAAATGGATAAATAGATGAATGATGAAATAAATATATAAATGAATTAATGAATATATATATATAAATAAATAAATAAAAGTATTGAATAAATAAATAAAGAAAGAAAGAAAGAAAAAAAGAAAAAAAGAAAAAAAGAATTAATGAATAAATGAATAAATGAAAAGATAAACAAACAAAAAAATAAATAAATAAATAAATAGATAA